>JAGFNQ010002681.1:401559-429794 GCA_024364735.1 Boesenbergia rotunda
GACCCAGGAGCCGCTGATCCAATAGAAAATCGGACAGCACCTCCCCTGTCCGGCGGACAATTTACACATACACACAGATAATATAACACAACCACGCAGTTTAAAGGGCCTCAGGCCTCAGATATATGCAAAAACAACAGTTATATGATTATAACTATCGAAAAATCAAATCTGAACTCACCTGAGCTGCCAGGGGGCAGGAACAAAGCCAAAACCGAACGAAGTCCAACATAGACTCAAAAGTACAATACCTTCAAACAGAACGTGCATACATGTTCAAAACATACAGCGGAAGCATAGGAATGCTACAGGGTCCATAACAAAACAAGGAAAACCAAAAAGGGCTCCTCGGGAGCTGGGGACTGGCGGCTCGGGATCTCCTCGCAGACATCAACCTGAAATAAATATATATGGCAACGGGGTGAGTCCATAGCTCAGCGGATACCCAAACAGATATGCATAGAAGGTTATACCAACAATAAGAGTTCAGCTAGTACAGACTCCTATCAACAGAAGGGGAAAGACTAGCACTGAACAAACTGGGATAGATATATACCTGAATCCATCTAACCTGTACAGAGGGTAAGAAATACCGGTGGAATATTAGTAGACAGATAAGCACAGATAACAAGTCTCCAGAATATGCGATGTCAAACAAGTGCAGCAAATAAGTGCAGCAAACAATGCACGATGCAAAATATGCACATGGTGCAATGACATGTGTCACCCCTGACACCAGACAGATCAACGTACACCTGTCATAGGGACGTCTGAACGGGTAGGGCTATGACAACTGTACACCCTGCCATCACTGCTCCTGAGTGACCGGGTGGACAGGATGCTGGTGGAGACTCCGCTCCGACCCCAAGCAATGGGGGAGTCAAGCTCTCATCTCCTCGTGGCTCAGTACGAGAAGGGATCCCTGGCTGCTACCACGCCCGCGCTCACCCTCCAAATAGTGGCCGAACGGAGCAATACAGGGCAAATGCACACATCTACGGTATCCACTAACCCATGAGTGGCCGTGTGTGCCCGTCATGTACCGGAAGACGATTAGGCTCAACCACAAGGGAGTCGCTGATCGCCGGCATGCAATAGTGCAAGGATGGTGTATGATAGATACACATACCTCCCTCCCAAGTCCTCAGTATGCTAAGTCTCAGTCTGAAATCCTATAACAGGAATTACAGGTATCCTACAAGGTATACTGAACTGAAATACAGATCCCTCAAGGTCAAATGCAAGAGATACCCTACGATATCTAAGCATACATGTAGAGATGACAATACTAGAGACTGTATGGAACTAACAGCATAATAACTCAAGGATAAACAACAAGTATCCAGAACTGACATAATAAGCACGAATAAACAACAAATATCCAGAATAGGCATAATAACCAGGGATAAACAACCAATATCCAGAATAGGCCTAATAACCAGGGATAGCGTATAATCTTACTGCTATCTATAACAAACTATGCATAATCACATGACAATATCAAAAGAGATAAGTCAAAGGGTACCCGCCTCCGAAAGTGTATAAATCCGTATCAAACCGGAAGAACCACCCGCCAATAATCCAACTGCGATCAGTGTCCTGTATTAACGGACAAAGTTTTAGCTATCATAACAATTATCAAATAGCTAAACAAATCCCTAGACCGTATCAGGGTTAGCCTAATTACCATAATCATTTATTTATCCCAAGTTAAATGATTAACACAAATTTCCGCGATTGAGTTCAACTTAGCCTTAGTTCACACCTAACCAAGATCTAACCTAACTTGACATTAGAACCAAACCAACATCACAACACCGTAGCCCTCCCTAACCTGACACACGGCTAAGGGAAACACCATCTCAAGATCACCAAGAGTAGAAATTCACAGATTAAGTCAATCCTCCATTAATTTACAACTAGCTAATCCCAAACTTGTCACGGATCAAATAAAAATCCGAAGACACCAAAAGTTCTCCAATCTTGAAGAACAGCAACATATTCCACTTACCGATCCATGAATCCACAGACTAATACATAACTCATTTACTATAAGACGGAATCATGGTTGACCTATTCACTGGGCTTACAGATCATCAACTCAGCAGCAAACAATCTTATACATCCAAGAGAACATTAAATTCAATAACCCCCTACCGAATTTAGCTTACCTCGCACAGCAGCCCAAATTTCCAGCTTCACACAGCAGAATCGCTGCAAGGAGGTGTTGAGCAACCACGAACTGCTTCCTAGTAGGATCAACTTAAGAAGCTCACGGCAGGGGATCTTCCACAGCTCCACAACAGAACTGCCCAATGTCTTGGAGCAGAATTTGTGGAGAAGAAGCCCGATACCAATTCCAGATTCGGGTGCAGATCTGCCAACACAAGCGTATCAGCTAGTATCCAAAACATTGAGTCCATCCACCCCATACCAGATTTCCAATAGATAGGAAACCATACCTAGTTTGCTAGCCCTAGTTGTCTCCGACGTCAGGTGGCTCAGAGGAAAGCAGTGGTCGCTGAATGAGTTCGACTGCGATTAGGGCTTGCAACCGAACGAACGAAGAAGTTGCCTCTTGACTGCGACCCGGGTTCGCGGAGAAGAGATGCGGAGGATGAGCTTCTCTCGTGGCTAGGTCACTCGAAGAGGAGATGAAGGAAATCGGGTCGGCGTCGACTGGGGCTAGGCTGCGCCGCGCTAGGGCACGCGAACGGGGAGAAGGAAGAGAGGCGCTGAATCGGGCGTGGATGGAATGCGGCTGCCACACCTAACCCTAACCGGCTTTTTAAATGGCCTTTTTGCATTTTGGTCCAACCCAGTTTCATCTAATTGAAATAACACCCCTGGGGCTTAATTCCTTATCCATTACACCCTTAAAATTAGTCCTAGAGCCCGGAAAAATTCTAGGAACTTTCCGAAAAATTTCCGGAGTAGAACAAACGTCTCGGATTCAACATCTTAATTATAAGACATGAACATAATAAACATGATTCTTAATCATAAACATGAACATAACGAACATGGATCTTAATCATAAAACATAAACATGATAAACATGGTTCTTAATCATAAAACATAAACATAATTAACCATTTAGCATGGCATAATTCTTAGCCTAAACCATAAACATTCATAGTATAAACCATAAACAAAATAGGCATTCATTAACATGGATGCATAACATGGATGGATGCATGAGTCAAATGCACATAACATATGGATGCTTATTTGAGAAACATACTTATAAATACTTAAACATAATCATCACATCATGGGGCCCTGGCTTGTACCACATTCATACATCATATGTGCGCATCCCTAAGTAAATACGAGGTAGCTAATCTCGACCTACTAGGGTAAGGACATCTTCATCGGTAGTCCCAAAATCGTGGACAGCTTCATTGGTAGTCCAGAACCGTGGACAGCTTCATCGGTAGTCCAAAACCGAGGACAGCTTCATCGGTAGTCCAAAACCGTGGACCTTACTTAGGTCCGGTACAAGCCCATTCATAAAGTAAAATAATTTCACATGCTTCTTCATTCATAAAACATACATGGCATAATCATTCATTCTTAATTGCTTAACATCATCGTTAGGCCTTGAAGGCATGAACCTTATCTTCATTCATCATTTTCATTCCATATCATCATTATACCTCGAAGGCATGAACTTTATTTCATTCATCATTTACATTCTATATCATCATTATGCCTCGAAGGCATGAACTTTATTTCATTCATCATTTTCATTCATACAACATGACATACATACGTATCATTCGTAAAGCATGGCATATATACATATCATTCATAAAGCATGACACACATACATAATTATCATCTTAATTCGTAAGGCATGCATGATCATGGTACATAGGTAAACATGCATAGATCTTTTCATACATGATACATATTCCCTAGGTTCATGGCACATGGTCTAAACATTCATGAATAAACATAGCACATGACCTAACATACAAAGTCATGATACATCATACATGAAGCTAGGGTTTTAGGTCACATAAAAATTTTTACAACCTGCTTAATCATCTACATACATCCTAGTAAACCATAAACAAGTATCTTTGAAAACTTAACCCAACCCAAACCCTAACTTATGGTCTTGGCCGAAAGTTCCAAGGAGGAGGCTCCATCATTCAATCAACCTAAAAGGTTCCATGAGTAAAAGAAAAACCCATACATTACATACAAAGCCATAGGGAGCCATTAAACCCCATAATTGGAGCTAACCCTAATTTTCTTGCCCTAGAAATCTTCTTGGCCGAAACCCTAAACGCCATAAATCCATAAGAAAAATTCATATAACCCACACATAATATCCATTAGGTCATAGAGGAACCATATAAACATGCTTGAAGGGTTAGATCAAATTCTCATCATGGTATAGGGGTGGTGGACGAATCTTTTGGGAGTCACAAATCCATGGAAAATTCATATAACATATCATTCATACTTTATTCATCATGGAAAAACATTGAGAAACATTAGTGAAGCTTTAACATCATCCTAAGCCCTAGATCTTACCTTGGCCGAAACCCTTAAAAAGCCCTAGCCCTAGTTTTCTTCACATATAGTCCAAACAAATTCTCATATCATGAAAACAACTTGAAAACCATTATACCACAGGTGAGGGGGTCTTACCTTGGGTTATCTTGATTATCACCTTGAATAGAGGAGCTAAAATAAATTTCCTTGACCGTAGACTACCCCTATCCCTTGTAGCCTTGTAGAAAGCCCTTAGATCTTGAAGAAGAGGTCTCCTTGTGAGACTTTTCCAAAGGAAAACCCACCTTGTAGGTTTCAACTAGGAGGAGAAGGAAGAAGAGAAGAAGGCTTGGTGGAGGAAGAAGGCAATTAACTTAAGTGTTAAGTTGTCTCTTCCTTTTCCCCCTCTTATATACTAGATGAAGGAGGCAAATGAAGAGACATGGTGCAATGACTCTTCACCTCCTTTAGCCTCAACTAAAATCCCTTCCCTTTTCCACTAGCACTCCCTTGCTAGGTGAATTGGTTAATATATGCATGGTAGTATACTAGCTCCAAGGTTCAATCCTTGGTGCATGCACTTTATTTTTATTTTATTTTTTTTATTATTTTCGGAATTTCCCCCTAAGACCCACCCATAATCATGCTAATATTCCTAATTAAAACCCATTTCTATTTATATTAAATTCTACCCAGAATCCACTAATAACCATGGTACTAGAAAAACCCATGTAAGGCCCCTTAGTACTTAGCTTCTCAATTTATATGGGAAAATCATGGATAATTAGGCTATAGTTCATACTAGTATTTCTAAGTTCTTCGAAAACTATCTAGACATGATCAATATTTTAAAGAAAATATTGAGAGAATTTTTCGGGTCGTTACAATCCCCCATACCTCATGAAAGTTCACCCTCGAACTTAGAATAGCTCCGGGTACTTGCGTCTCATCTCGTCCTCGCGTTCCCAGGTAGCTTCCTCAAATCGTTGACTTTGCCATAGGACCTTGACTAAGGGTACCTCCTTGTTCCTTAGCTTTTTGACTTCCCGATCCAAGATCTGGATAGGTCAGCTTTCATAACATAGGTCCCCCTGAATTTGTACTGTCTGCGGCTCGATCACTCGTTCTCCGTTTGGAATACACTTCTTGAGCATCGACACATGGAGCACGTTATGGATAGCTAACATCTCTTGAGGCAGCTCTAGCTCATATGCCACCTGGCCGACTCTTTTCAGGATCAGGTACGGTCCCACATAACGCGGACTTAGTTTTCCTTTCTTCCCAAATCTCGTCACCCCTTTCATAGGAGCCACTTTGAGGAACACCAAATCTCCAACATTAAATTCTAGTGGTCTACGCCGGACATTGATAAGTACCATTTTATTGATTATTTGAGTTGCTAAAATCCATGTTTGACCTATGCTTTTAGTGCTTAATTGTGAAATTGCCCTAGGTTTTAGAACTTACTCTTATTTTGGACTTAATAGCAAATTTGTACATATTTGGATTATTTGGCCACTAAATTTGTGATCTATCTTTGTAGGCATGAAAGGTTCATGGACCTAGGGCATATTGGGTCAAACTTGAGTCAGAAGTGACCCTGATCGAGTCATCAAGATTAGGATTAAATCTGGATCGTCCGATTCAAAAGCGGCTAGATCTGAGCCATCCGGGACCATCTGAAGCAATCTGAGCTAGGGTTAGGGTTGATCAAGAACTCTGATCATGATCTGAAGGTTTCATCCCAATCAGAGCTCATTCAACCGTTGGATCAAGCTTGGAGGGCTCTAGATCGTCCATTCAAAGATTACGTTGATCTGGACCATCCGTTGTACATCCGGAGGATCCGAGCTACCAAGAGGCAGATCCTGACCCCTGATCAACATCCTAAAAGTTTGGCTCAAATCAGAGCAATATCAGTCATTGGATTTCCTCAAATCAATCTGGGTCGTTCATTCATAATTACTTAAGGAAATTTTCCCCGTAGCTGACCCTTGTCGCGTCTTCGCCGTTCTTCATCATTTTCGTTTGTTCTTCGCAGCTTTCTTCAAGTTCTTCATACAAGAAGGCGTGACCACCTCCATTCCAACCTTAGATCATCATCTAAATCCTTAGAAGGCAGTTTCGATCGAGATTTCATCTCAAATTTCATCCGGACAGAGGTGTTTGAGGGTTTCGGCATTCTCTGTGGTCCAAGCACTGAATTCTCAGCTACAACCAATTTCCGACGATCTGAGCCACTTGTAGGGGTTCTCAGGTGAGCTCAGGTCTTCTCCAAATCATCATCGCAGCTCCACAAACTGAGATTGAAGAGTTCGGATCGGAATTCTCCCAGTTGAAGCAATTTGAGCAGAATTGAAGGATTGAGGCTGATTTCCACTGATTTGCTGAGCTTAGGGGTTCGAGGCCAGCCCTTGCTTGACGACCAAGGAGATTTTGACCTCGGGAAGGGATCGAGGAGTAGTTTCTTTAGTTTAAATTCTGTTTTAGCTGTAGTTTTCATTTCTACCGCAACTCTGTTATGAAATTTCAGTTATATTAGCTGTTTAGTTTGTTTTCTGAATTGTGTAGCTTAATTAGGTTTTAAATCTTCATGTTAAGTAGTTTAAGAGCTTGTTAGTGATCAATCGAATCTAATTTCAGTTCATTTCTCTGTTAATTGCTTGCGTTTCAATTCCAGCTTGCGTGCCACTTCAATTTCTGCATTTTTCTTTCAGTTTCTGAATTTGCCTCAGAGTGTTTGTTTTCTGAATTGTTTCCGAGCTTTTTAGTTGTTAATTTCTGCTCTCGCATTAGATAGATAGATTGCTTAGATATCATAGCACTTAATTGTAGTTCCCTGCAATCCAATTGTTGCGTGCCAAATTCAGTTTGCGTATCAACCATTTCTGCAACTTCAGTTTTCTTTCTCCCATTTCAGTCAATTTGCCTCTGAGTTTTGTGTCAATTGTATGCGAGTTCTACCCTAGTCTTGTTGATCCTTAGAATGGTGAATCGATTTCAGATCAATTGTTTGTTTTAAGTCCAAGTTAGGTGCTGAATTTCTGAAATTCTTTACATTTCTGCACATGCACTTATTTTTTTCGGTTTGTGTCTAAGGTGAACTGTTTGGGACTAGTTTTCTTCATCCATTCCTGTAAAGTTCTTCATTGATAGTTTCTTTTCAAATTGCATTCGGTAAGCTACATTTCTGAACTGACAGAATCAGTTTTTGGCACAAAAACAGCAGCCTTGGCACAAGGTTTCAGCTTGCGTGCCAAGCTGTTTTAGGCACTGATTTGAATCGGTTGTTTGTTTGTTTTTTTTTTGTGTAGGATAGCTTTTGAAATCTATTGATATCACCTTTAGCTATTCTGAATTTTCCCTGTTTTAGTTAGCTTTAAAAACTTCTAAGTTGAGTCGAGTTCAGTGCTTGTTCAATTTTTGAATTTCGCATGCCCTTAATTGTATCAAGCTTGTTTGTTTCCAAAATCTGCCATCACTGTGTTCATTCAATTGCTCAGCAATAAGATTGCATTTAATATCCATTGTGTGCCCTTTTTAATATCAATTTAGTTCCCTTGGTTGAGTTGGTTCACCTCCGATTGAGTTATCATTCACTATCGTTGTTTAGTTCCTTTGTTTAGTTTGCTTTTATTTTTTGTTGCCATTTCAATTCGTGTCTGCAACCCAAACCCAAATCACATTCGAAACCCAAAAATTCACAAACGACACATAAATACAAGCTCGAATCAAACTACATCAACTAGCGCTAGGAAAAAAAATACGACCTGTGGCCCCTTTACTACGTTTTCATTCTTTGATTGCAAAAAGGGTTTCCAGTATTTTATAAATATCTAAATTTGAGACCCACATTTGTGACAGTCTATTCCGAGTCCGTCAAATTTTTGGCGTCGTTGCCGGGGAACTACTAGTTGATTTGCTTAATTTTTGCTTGTGCACTTATTTCATATCTTTCTTGATCTATTTTTGTGCTTATTACTATATCTATTGATTTGATTTTATTTGTTTTATCTCTTTATCTACTTTTACTGTGATTTGTTTTGTTTTATGACCAGGTCTACAGGTGGTGATCTAGAAGAATTCGACCCTGAGATTGAGAGGACTTTCAGAGCCAGGAGGAGCCAGGGCATTCTTTCTGAGACTACAGATATCCCTCCTATTCAGACTATTTTCACTCACTCAGGAAGTATCATGGCAGACCACTAGAGAACTATAAAGGAGCTCGCAGCACCAGATGCTTCATTTCAGTACTCCAGCATTGCTTATCCAGAGCTGGCGGGAGATTTCGAGCTCAGATCTGGACTCATCAATTTGCTGCCCAAGTTTCAGGGATTATTTGGAGAGGATCCAAATAGGCACCTGCACGAATTCCATGTTGTATGCTCTACTATGAAGCCTTAGGGCATTTCTGAAGAAGATATCAAGCTGAGAGCTTTTCCCTTCACACTGACAGGAGCAGCAAAAGACTGGTTTTACTATTTACCCACGGGGCATGTGTCTAGTTGGAACTCTATGAAGAAAGTATTTTTGGAAAAATATTTCCCAGCCTCTAGAACAGCAATAATTAGAAAAAGCATCTGTGGCATTCAGTAAGTGGTGGGCGAGACGCTCTATCATTACTGGGAGAGATTCAACAAGTTGTGTTCAAGTTGCCCCCAGCATCAGATCAGTGAGCAACTTTTGATTCAATACTTTTATGAGGGATTGCTGCAGATGGACAGGATTATGATAGATGCTGCAGCTGGAGGAGCCCTAGTGAACAAAATGCCAATTCAAGCTAGGGAGCTCATTTCTAATATGGCTGAAAACTCACAACAATTTGGGAGCAGAGCATTGACCACCAGAGGAGTTGGTGAAGTTCAGGTAGTTCCTACTGATCAGAAAGAGATAAGGAATTCATTGGCAGAGATCACATCACTTATTAAGCAATTGAAGGTTAATAATGCAAATCAAGGTTCAAATATTTCGGTTCCTCCACAAGCTAATCAAGTGATGAGTGTGTGTAGCATTTGCTCTAGTCAAGAGCACACTTCAGATTCATGTCCCACCCTCCAATAAGACGAGACAGTAGCAGCATTGGTGAGAGGACAATTTCAAGCAAGAAACAATTCTTACTCCTCTACTTACAACCCCGGTTGGAGGGATCACCCAAATCTAAAATATGGGAACTCTTTTTGCCAACAAAACCCTCAAACGCAGCAATTGCAGCAGCCTCCACATAATTTCCAGCAGCCACAGCAATTTCGGCCTGCGAATCCGAATTTACAGCCTATATTTCTGTAACGACCCGGAAAATTCTCATAATATTTTCTTTAAAATATTGAGCATGACTAGATAATTTTCCGAGGGACCTAGAAATATTAATACGAATTTTAGCCTAGAAATCCATATTTTCTCATTTAAATTGGGAAAAATAAGCACTAATGGGCTTTATATGGGCTTTCTAGTACCATAATTATTGGTGAATTTTAGGTAAAAATTAATATAAATATAAAGAGGTTTTAATGAGAAATACTAACATAATTATGGGGGAATTTTTAATAGATTTTTGAAATAATAGAAAATAAAATAAAAATAAAATACAAAAATTAGTGCATGCACAAAGGATTGAACCTTGGACCTCTTGTACAACCATGCATGCTCTAACCAATTCACCTAGCAAGGGAGTGCTATGAGGAAATGAAGTGGATTGTAGTTAAGACTTAGGGAAAATGAAGGGTCATCCACCATGACTCTTCACTTGCCCTCCTTAATGTGTTATAAAGAGGGGGCTAGGGAGTTACATTCTTCCTTCTATCAATTCCACCTTTCTTCTTCCTCCTCCCTCACTCTAGCCGAAACTTCAGGGAGAGTTTTCCTTTGGAAAACTTCACAAGTGGGCTCAATCTTCAAGAGCTAAGGGTCATCTATAAGGCTACAAGGGCTAAGGGTGATCAAGGGACAACAAGGTCTTCATCATCTTCCCTTTTTAAGGTCTAAAAACCAAGATAACCCAAGGTAAGACTCCCTCACCTATGGTATAATGGTTTTTGAGTTATTTTCATGATACAAGAAATTGTTTGAACCATATATGAAGAAACACCAAAGTTAGGGCTACCAAGGGTTTCGACCACCATAGGTTTCTATGGTTTGGTTTGGATCCAACTCTTTAATATTGTTCCTTATATTTCTTATGTGGTAAGAGATGTTAATAGGGGTTATGTGAAAGTTTTTCATGATTTAAGGCCCTAGTAACTTTCGGCCAAGATGGGTTTTAGGGCAAGGGGTTAGGGTTAACTCCAAGCAAGGGTTCAAATGTTTTCCTATGGTAGTATATGTAAGTTATAGGATGTAAATTTGCAACTTTATAAATTTATTCATGTGATGGTGACCCATTAGGGTTTCGGCCAAGGTCCCAAGGTGGGGCTAGGGTTTAGGATTTACTCCAATCATGGGGTTTAATGGCTCCCTATGGTCTTGTACGTAATGTATGAGTGTTCTTTTACTTATGGAACCCTTCCTATTGATTGAATGGTGGAGTTTCATGCCAAGGAACTTTCGGCCAACTCCCAAGATTTAGGGTTTGGGTTGGGTTAAGACCACAAGGATGCATGTTTGTAGGGTACTATGATGTATTTAGATGTTTAAGTGTGTTGGAAGAATGTTTATGTCAATTGAAACCCTAGCTTATGTGTCATGAATTATATGTTAGGTCACTTGTAGTGATGATTCATAAATGTTTAGACATGTGCCATGAACCCAAGGAAATGTATCATGTATGAAAGGACCTAGGCATGTTTTTCCATGTACCATGACCATGCATGTTTTTATGAATTAAGATGCTAATTATGTAGGTATGCCATGATTTAGGAATGATATGTATGCATGCCATGATTTATGAATAATATGAATATATGCCATGATTTATGAATGATATGTATGCATGTCCTGTTTATGGATAAAATGATGAATGAAGTTAAAGTTCATGCCTTCAAGGCATAATGGTGATATGGAATGAGAATGATGAATGAAATGAGGTTCATGCCTTCAAGGCATAATGATGATGTTAAGCATTAAGAATGAATGAATATGCTATGTATGTTTGTGAATGAAGAAGCATGTGAAAGTATTTTATTTTAAGAATGGGCTTGTACCGGACCTGAATAAGGTCCACAGTTCTGGACTACCGATGAAGCTGTCCATGGTTCGGGACTACCGATGAAGCTGTCCTTACAGTTCGGGACTACCGATGAAGCTGTCCTTACCCTAGTAGGTCGAGATTAGCTACCTCATATTTACTTAGGGATGCGCGCATATGATGAATGAATGTGGTACAAGCCAGGGCCCCAATGAATGTTATGATTATGTTTAAGTAATGAAAAGTATGACTTTAGACTAAGCATCCTTACGATATATGCATTTGCCCATGCATCCATCCATGTTATGCATTATGTTTATGAAAATTATGTTTATGAAAAGTATGTTTATGCAAGGTATGTTGATGCAAAGTATGATAATGCAAAGTATGTTCATGTTAATTATGCTGCCATGATTAGGTTTATGTTCATGTTAATTATGATGCCATGATTAGGTTTATGTTCATGTTAATTATGATGCCATGATTATGTTTATGTTCATGTTAATTATGATGCCATGATTATGTTTATGTTCATGTTAATTACGGTGCCATGATTATGTTTATGTTCATGTTAATTATGATGCCATGATTATGTTTATGTTCATGCTTAAGTATGATGCCACGATAACTATGTACATGCTAAATTGGGATGCCATGATTTTATTTATGTTTATGCTAAAACGATGGTGCCATGATTGTGTAGATGTTCATGATAAGAAGTATGTTATGATATGTAGGATTGAAGCATGATGTTCATGTTTATACGACGTATGGATTTTGTGAGTAGGAAAAGGGTTTTACTAAGCCTCCGTGCTTATAGTCTTATTTTCTTATACCGCATATCAAGCAAGAGATTTCTAAGGGAAGCAGCAGGAGAGGCTAGAACATGGATGTGTAGTAGTGACATGGCCAAGGAACCCTCTCGTTTCACTTATTGCTTGTTTTATGATCTGACAATGCTTACTTTGGGTTATGCTCAACTTATGATAGTTATGCCTAAGAAACAACCTACTATTCGTGAAGTTATGGATAAATTACTTGCTACCTGAAATGCTTATGAATAAGTCATGGAAAGTTGATATCATGATGCTATGCATGCTGATAATATGTTACCTGAAATGCTTATGAATAAGTTATGGAAAGTTGATGTCATGATGTTAGGTATGCTAGTAATATGTTAAGCATAATGTCACCATGTCCATGAATGATAACCCAGACATGTGTATATGATTTAAGTACTAGTTATTCCGCTGCATTAAGATGTTACATATGCACATGTATGTTTAGCGTAACGCTGCTTAAGGGAAAAAAAAAGCGGGCGTTACAATTTCAGCAACCGCAGCCCCTATTTCAGCAATTCCAGCCTCAGTTCCAGCCATATCATCAAGGGCAGCAAGGTTTTCAATCATTTCTAGCTTTCCAACCTCAAAACCAACAAAATTTCCAGCCCTCACAGCCTTACAATCAGATTTCACAACCCTACAATCAAGGGTTTTAAAATCAGAATTTTCAGTCCTCATCACCGAATTTTCCACTTCAAAATCAGAACTTTCAAGGCTACAACTGCCAGCAAGGTTTCCAAGCATATCAGCCCACTAATCAGCCCTACCAACAGCAATCTCCATCCTCCTATCAGCCCCAACAGCCATGTTTTCAAGGATCTCAGCAAGCTCAACCATTTTAGCCGACTACTTCATCATTTCAAGGTCAGTCAAGGAGCTATGCTAACCAAGGAGGCTATGGGAGCTCAAGTGGAGGAAATGCGCAGCAACAACAAATGACTTTTTACTTGGTTCGGAGTCTGTAACGACACCTACTCCAAGGACCATGGTCCTTGACCATTTTCGTTGAGCAAATCTATATTTCAGAAAAATGTTACACGAATTGAATCATGAATATAGAATTAAAAGAAAACACTTGAAATAAATATACCACCGACCGGAAAAGAATCTTAAGACCGGAGCAGCAGGTCATCGATTTTGAGCGTTGTTGGCGCTTGGAACTCGAGCACGGGAGATCTGTACGGAGCATTTGATTGCTTGAGTTGGAAGAAGTGTTATCTGGAAGCAAGGGGTGAACCCCCTTTTATACTGGCGTTCAGGGCGCCTGTGAGGCTGTAGGGCGCCTGCCACATCACCGATTTGGGCTCGTCCTCATCCGCAGACTCGGCCAACGCATATCCCCTATCTAGGGCGCCTGGGACGTCTAGGGCGCCTGACTAATCACGGGCGCCTCCCATGCTGTCGTGGCAACTTGCTAGCTCAGCTTCGCAGACTCAGGAAGAAACCTATCTGGGGCGCCTGTGTTCACGAGCGCCTGAGTCCTATCAGGTGCCTGGGATGCAGAAAACTCGAACCTCTAGCTCCTACAACCAGGGTTAGTTCCAGAACAGCAGTAATAATAAAATTAAGTGTAAATTGTGGGGACCGGTGCCGTCGATAGAGGGGAGGGTGAATATCGACTTGTAAAAATTTGTGGAAACATGTCTTTAGATCGTTCATTCTAGATACAGAGTTAGTAGCACAGCGGAAAAATAAAGAAACAAAATGAAAGACAAAACTCAAAATGCACACGGATTTTGTACTCGGTTCCCAACCCCCAAGGGTCAGTACGTCTAATGCCTAAGCACGGGAAAAGCCCGTCCACTAATGGTCTCCTTTCCAGACTTTCCAGAGACGAAGAAACCCGTCTTACAGTGCACTTTTTCAATAAAAAAGTTAAAGAAATTAATTACATAAAATAAATCAAACCAAATGAAATGTCAAAGACTCGGCCGATCTGGAACTCCGATGTGCCGTGCACTTCCTCCTGGAGCCTCCTTGGTCGCAAAGCTTTGTCTCTAGCACTTTTTCTTTGCACAGAACACTTAGAATGTCGTTGTGAATATTGTTCTGAGTTGAGGGGTTGAACCCCTTTATATAGCCTTGTCATGGGCGCCTAAGTTTCTATGGGGCGCCTCTATGCGGTCAAAGTTTTATCCAAATCACGAACTTCGCGAAGCTGCCAAATGACCCAGTCTTGGGCGCCTGGGAGCATGTTGGGTACCTGATTCATCCAGGCGCCTGGATGCTTGGGGGTGCCCTGGTTCAATAGGGGTGCCTAGTAAGTTGTAATTCAGATTCTTTGTGTTTGTTTGCCTGCTTTGTCTTCAATTTTAGGTACCTGCAAGATACACAAACACAAGACAAACAAGTATATACCCTTAGCCTTAACGATTTGGTTCTGACTTCGGATTTCCCACAAACCCTAGGTTAAATCAACGCCTATATTCCCTTCCCGGGGAACGTGTCGTTCACCTACTCCACTCAGGAGAAGTTTTGCCAACCGACCCATTCGGTTGGACTTTTGGCCAACTTCACTCACCAGGACTTTTGCCCAATCTTACGACTAGGACTTATTGCCCAGCTTCACTCACCAGGACATCATGCCTAGTCCATGACCAGGACTTATTGCCCAACCCTATGTCAGGACTTCGGTGCCCAGCTTCACTGACCAGGACTTAGTGCCCAACCCTATGTCAGGACTTCGGTGCCCAGCCCTCGGCCAGGACTTATTGCCCAATCCATGAATAGGAATTAGTGCCCAATTCTTCAAACCAGGACTTATTGCCTAAGTTAACTAGGACTTTCCTTCACTTTGGTACTGTTTTCTTGACTACCATTCTCTTGTATAATATATCACTAACATAAGCATATTGTTAAACATTGAAACACTAGAGGAGGACATTACTGATGCATCTTGCACCAACAATCTCTCCCTTTTTGATGTTTGACAATATCTTAAGTTAGATTGGATTAAAGGGCTAAGTTATACTCCTTGGGATAAACTGGAAAAAATTGATCTAAGTTTTGATCCTTGAAAAAACATTTTGATTTACATTTTGATCCTTTGGAAAAAAAAAGTCTAACTTACGCTCTCTATTCCTTTGGGAGATAAAAAAAATATCTAAGAAAAAATTTGAAATTTTTCCTAACTTAAGCTCACTCTCCCCCTTTGTCATACATCAAAAAGATGACAAAATAAACTTGCACCAATAATGAAAATTTCAAAAAAAAAATTCTTTTCCTTTTGAAAGTACTTAGTATAATTCTTTGAAAGCATATCATTTTTGATAACATAATTTTCAAAACTCTTCCCTTTTTGTTTGAAAAAGACTAGGTACTAGTTTTAAAAACTAAGTACTTAAATTGCACCCAAAAAAATTATATTGTGAAAAGTATTATGTACTTTGGAAAAATATTTTGTACATTTAGTAAAATATTTTGAACTTAGAAACTTTTTGCACTTAGGAAAATATTGCCTTAGAAAAATTTTCATTTAGAAAAAATTTTCAAAAAAATTGCACTCATAAAAGATTTTCACTTAAACCAAAATTATGCACTTTAAAAAAAAATCACTTAGAGAAATGTAGTGCATTTAGAAAAATTAGTATTTTGAAAGAAATTTGTACTTAGTGTTGGTGCTTGGATGGCTAGAGAGGGCGGGTGAATGTAGCCAGACACTTGAAACTTAGCAGTTTTTATATTTTCTCTGCACATCAGAGATTAGACAGCGAAAGCAAAACAAATGCAAAAACTAAGTGCAGAAACTAAGTAACAAGCAAAAACTCTAACGCAAGGATATACAAGGTTCGGGGATAACTTGCCCCTACTCCTTGGCGTGCCCGTGAGGTGGGCGATCCCTTGATCGTCGACAGATCAAGCCCCAAAAATTCGGATATCAAATCCTGCTTCTCGGTGGAGAAACCTCTCCACACAAATAGTCTCAAATGTATCAGAAATTAAGCACAGAGACAACAAGAAAGATCTTACAGATCGCTAGCAAAGCACAATGATGAGAAATGAGAGATCAGATCACCGAGCACAGCACAGTGCCACCAACGCAAGAGCTCCCAGCTCTTCGTTTGCTTGCTGATCCACTCGCGACTCCCTCCACAAACTCAAGGTTACAGCTTCGCAAGAGATCGCTTCATGTGATTCACAGTAATGCACACAGATGATTGAGCAAAGCTATCGATGTGGAGAACCCTACAACTCCTTCTCCACTCCATGGCTTATCCTGCTTCCATCGCCAGGTCACACGCTCCTCTGCAGCAGCTCCCAGCTGCTCACCTGCAACAGCCAACTACCCCTGACCTCCTCTGGACTCACTGAATCCCCTCCAGTCGAGCCCCAGGTCATCAGCTCCTTAGCCGTTACAGCTCATGCTAGAGGATGTTACAACCTGTGGAAGCAAACAGCCAAACCTGCTGTAGCGAAAGCCTTCGTTTGACTCCCCTTGGATGATCCCTGAGTCACCTGCACACTTAGTAGCTCATTAGGGCATCAAATCAACAGAGAATCAAACAATCAGAAGTTAAGAGCAGAGAAAGAAGATGTGATCAGACGTGATCAGAGCGTTTGATAGCGCGTTTGAATTAAAGTGATCGGTCACCAGAACGATCCAGGGATCGTGGATCGGTCACCGGACCGATCCACAGCTTTGCTGGGATTCCCAGCTTTCGCAGCCACAAGGGCCTGATCGGTCACCAGACCGATCAGGCTGTGCCCTGATTGGTCAGCAGATTGATCAGGAAGCTTTTCGACCGATCAGGCTCCAGCCTGAACGGTTATAAGGAGGAGTCCGTGACACTTGTTCATTCACCAGAACGATCTGAACAGTATCCCAGATTGGTCACCAGACCGATCAGGAGCCGAACAGAAGCCAACCCAAATCTTTCTGTTCTCTCCCTGATCGGTCACCAGACCGATCAGGAGCCAAACAGGAAAGTTTCTGTTCTCTCCCTGATCGGTCACCAGACCGGTCAGACATAGCTGGATTGGTCACCAGACCGATCCACGAGGGAACTCTGTGCCATCTTCCTTAATCGGTCACCAGACCGATCCAGGCAAGGTCAAATCCACTCTAAGTCAAGAGAACGGGCTCCCAACCTTCTCTGACTCATGCTCAGTCCCCCGGACCAAGACTCCATGCCCAGCTTCACTTACCGGGACTTCAGTCAACCTGGCTTCACTCACCAGGACCCCGCTTCACTCACCGGGATTTCCAATCACCTAACCCTCCAAGTTAGGAATGTTCACACCTAGCCCTCTAAACTAGGACTTTTCCACACCTAACCCTCCAAGTTAGGACTTTCCACACCTAGCCCTCCAAGCTAGACTTTTCACACCTAGCCCTCCAAGCTAGGACTTTTTACACACCTAGCCCTCCAAGCTAAGACTTTTCACACCTAGCCCTCCAAGCTAGGACTTTTCACTCCTAGCCCTCCAAGCTAGGACTTTTTCATTCATCCAAAGCCCAGTCCCCGACCAGGACTTAATCTTAATCATCTCATTTACCTAAACTAAAATCGGTGTCAACACCAAAACTATAATCAGGGTCAGACTGCATCAACAATCACCCCCTTTTTGTTGTTTGACACCTCGATTATAAGTTTAGGGATTTGAAATCCATAGTTGTAAATTTCACACTCATAGGGGAATCAGGATCCTCCCCCTACAATAATTAAGCTTGTAATCATCCTAAACTTAACTAACCACACTCTCCCCCTTTGTCAAACACCGAAAAGGGTCTAGAGGGGTTGTTAAGTTTAAAAATAAAATCTCCCCCTCAATCCTAGGGGTTATCCCAAAACACCAAAGGTATGATTGAATTTTGAAAACATATGAAACCATATGACAAATATAAAGCATGGTAAAACAGGCATATGTATCGTATGAACATGGAGTAAGAATAAGCATAGCAATGCATAATATAGCAAGGCATACATGAAGATATCTATCATATGAACAAATATATGAACTAGCAATAAGCAAAATATGGCAAAGCATACAAGGAAATCGGTCATAGAGTCAGATGCATAACACAATATCAAAAGTATAGCCAAGTACAACACCAAAACATGATAGTCAGAGCATAGATATACCACCATCAAGTCAAACCAGTCATCACAAATCATGAAACCAAGATTAAATCAATCCTCAGCAGGGTCGTCATCAGATATATCATCAATATATAAAAAGCTCCCTGGTGCAGTGCTATTGGAATGTGCCGCTCCACAGGATGAAGGTTGGTATGGATGACCAGCTGCCCAACTCTGCCACTCCTCATGCCATGTCTCCTGCCGGGAGCGAATCCCAGAAACGTCAGACTCTAACGCATGTAGTATGCGGTCGAAAGACAGAAACTCAGATCGGGCCTCCGGTCTCCAGAGCTCTGAGACATGCAGACCATGCTGGATCGTCTGCTCCAGCTTGGCAATTTGCCAGCGAAGGTCAGGATCCAACTCATAGTAGCCCTCTGCAGCAGCGGACGGCTCCTGATGCATCTGATCATGGGCTGCTCTTGGTAACTCCCCTACATCTCTCCTATCCTTCCACCTCAACCCCTGTGGTCCGACAACAATGCTAGACTGAGCCAATGTACGTCGGTCAAGTCGACAGTCCTGCTGAACCATCGGCACGATCCTGCCCTGTGATACGTCAATACCGACCGAATGGAGCCAAGCGGTAATGATATGGCCAAAAGGCATGTAAACCGTCTGACTATAGATCTGACTGTAGGTGATAATGGAGAAGTAGATGGTGGTCACAATGTCAAAGTCTAACCGCCGATGCATCCCGTACAGCATCAAGCAGTGAAATGAGTGAATTTCAGAAATAGGCTTAGAGGTAATAGGTATCAGGCAGTTAGAGATAATCTTAAATAGGACATAATCAGTGGGGGAAAGCCTGAGGGCAGCAAATGTGGGGAAATCACTGGCAGCCTCATCGAGATCCCTTAACCTGGGATGACCGAAAAAGTACTCATGGATAGAGTCAGGTGTGACTCCATCGAAGGGAACCGGTAGAGGATCTGGAAGATAAGGGTAGAGCGGAGAGTCGTTATCTGATTGGTGACACGCTAAAAAGGCAGTGAAAGCTGATAAATCAAAATTGAGGTTAATACCGACGACTCGGGTCCTATACCCCGAACCCTCTCCACTGACCATGTTGTTATAAAACTCGGAAACTAGATCAAAGTTGATCGACCGCTTGAGAAAGAGAATGGGCTGAAGTTCATAAAACACAATGATTCGTCGTACCGACGGACAATGTTCGTAAATGAATGCTCTGTCCACAGTTCGACAGGGCATGAGTTTGAAAGTGTGATATTTAAAGGCTAGTGCGTAATGGACATTTTGAAATCTTGTATGAGGGGGTGGTTTCGGTCTTGAAGAGAATGAGGGAGCTCTGGATTGTGAGGTGCCCTTATCCGGCTCTTTGCCTTTAGGAGATTTCCTAAGGGTTGGAAATAAATCATGGCAATAGATTGGATCAAATGAAGTGAATCAACAGAAGTTTGATCAAGTAATCAATGATACAAGAATGAATTATAACACAAGATGGAATTGATCATATGAACAACAGGTTACGGTACAAGTTGATCAGGGAGAATATCGTCAATGGCACGCATACAAGGATATGGTTTGATCATTAACAAGGTTTGATAGGGTTAGGTCACGGAGGATCATGACACACACAAAAAGGAGCACCCAACCGAAAGATCAATGGGATTGGCAAAAGTGCACGACACAAAACAAACCATTGATTAGTGCAAGAAACATACTTGAAGAAACGAACAACAAGATAACTTCTAAACAAAACTCCTTACTTAGGTGCCATGAAGTAGTTGGAGAAGATCTCGAAGGCTAGAAGAAGTTGCACAGGAGATGGGCTCAAGGGCTTGAGCGAGAAAGATCCTTCAGAAACTTGCAAAAAAAATGAGAGAGCTAGCACCGCAGAGCTCAACGCAAGAAACGGGGCTTGAACAGACAAGCGCAAACTGAGATTCTTGCAGACAAGAGAGAAGCTCGCAACACTCGTGGGAATAGGGAGAAAGTTCTGCGATTTGCGCTGAGGGATCGGCTAGGGCTTGGAGGTGAAAGATCAGGGAGTTAATAGGTTGGTGGATCGATCCACCAACCAGAATTTATTGCGATCGAACGGATCACCATTCGATCTGGGAGCGCCCATACCGATCAAGCTCCAGCCTGATCGGACTGGCTTAGTCCTGATTGGTCGGGTGACTGATCAGGTAAGCCCCTGTTCGGTCTGATGATCGATCAGAGAGAGGACAGTAAGTTTGGGGGGTTTTCTGTGAGCCTCCTGATCGGTCTGTGGACCGATCACCACTGTGAGACAGATCGATCTGTGGACCGATTCAGGCTAACACAAAGAGATTGCAGTGGATTTATCGCAATTCGGCTTGATCAGTCCGTTGGTCCGATCAGACATACTCCTGATCGGTCTGGTGACCGATCAGGCAACCTCCTGATCGGTCCGGTGACCGATCAGGTATCAGGAATTTTTCTGATACGATTTGAAATTTCAGTTTCAGACTCCCTATCAATTTCTGATAAGATCAGATGAAAAAATCATTGATCTTGAAGGTGTTCCCTTGACTATAATTGATCCATTAAGAAGGATCAAAGGTCCTTATGGGTCTAACAAATCAATTTGCTCCACCCAGGTGGAGGCAAACTCAATCACAAACATTCAATCAATTTTCACCCAAGTTTGTATCAATATAAAGTCTCCAATCAAGTTTCCTTGATTGGAATGTCCAAGTATGATCATGGTGTAACGCCCGCTTTTTTTTCATTCCATAAAGCGGCGTTACGTTAACATGAGTAGGGCAGGTGGACATCATAATGCAGCGGAAAACTTTAAACTTACACCTACATGCACCTACTACCACCATTCCTAACATCATGACATGGGAACTTGGCATATTAACTTCATACTTAGCATCATATCATGTCATACTTAGCATCATGTCATACTTAGCATCATGTCATAGAGTCACATAAGTCACCATTCAAACACATAAGTGGTAAAGGTAAAGTTCTAGCATAAGACGAGCAAACATATTGTTTCTTGGCCAAGTCACTACCACACACATGCATTCTTGCCCTCCTGCTGCTTCCTTACTGTCCCCTTGCGTGATCTGCGGTATAAGGAAATAAGACTATAAGCACACAGACTTAGTAAGACTCTTTCCTACTCACTAAAACCATTCATCACTTAATCAACATGGCATGAACATAAACATAATAAACATTCTTAGCATGGCATGATACTTGACATAAACAAAACATAATAAACATTCTTAGCATGACATAATACTTGGCATAAACATAAACATAATAAACATTCTTAGCATTGCATAATACTTGGCATAAACATAAACATAATAAATATTCTTAGCATGGCATAATACTTGGCATAAACATAAACATAAGAAACATTCGTAGCATGGCATAATATTTGACATAGATATAAACATAACTCAACTTAACCTGGCCTAATACATGACATAACCATAAACATAAATAAACATTCTTAATATGTATGATACATGGCATAAACATAAACATAAAGAAGCATTCTTAACATGCATGATACATGGCATAAACATAAGCATAAAGCATGAACTAACCTGTATGGCATAAACATAGGCATGCTTTCTATCATATCATATGGGCATCTTCTTAATCATAACCATAAGCATAAATCGTTTACTATCATGCATATTTCTTGACATGAGGCATAAGTATAAGACATTACTATCATGGCATAATGCATAACATGAATGAATGCATGAGTCTAATGTATATACATAAGGATGCTTAACTTTTAAAATCATACTTTTAAATACTTAAACATAATCATCACATTGTTGGGGTCCCCGGCTTGTACCACATACATACATCATAGCACGCATCCCTAAGTAAATACGAGGTAGCGAGCCCCGACCTACTAGGGTAGGAACAGCATAGTCGGTAGTTCTAAAAACCGGGGCGTTCTTAAGGTGCCCATCCCTGTTGCACAGCTTCGGTAGTGCCAGAACCGTGGACAACTTCGGTAGTCCAGAACCGGGGCGTTCTTATGGTGTCCATCCCTTGGACCCTTACTTCGGTCCGGTACAAGCCTAATTCATAAAATAAATATGCATGTTTCATCATTCATACTTGTCATTCATACTTATCATTCATACTTATTTCATATCATCGTTATGCCTTAATCATTCATACTTATCATTCATACTTAAGGCATAACCATCATCTTCATTCATACTTATCATTCTTTATTCATAAAAATAGGACATGCATGCCCAATCATGTGTTCTAGTCATAAACATTATCTTGGTTAATAAAGCTTGCATGATCATATTACATAAATAAATAGGTACTTCACACTCGATACATTTCATCTAGCATACATAATCCTAGTATTTATCATAAAGCATGGATGGTAAGCTACATATAAACATGACACATACCACTAGGATTCATGGCATTTACCCTACAACATGCATATACCTTCATAAACCATAAATCTATTATAAGCATTTATCATTATACATGCATCATTTTATCTATCATAACTTACATCCTACATCAATTACACATATTCATGGTATATAATCTAAGTATTCATGAGTAAAGCATCACCTAAAATCTAACATACAAAATCATGTTATTCTACACATAAACTAAACTTTAGTAACATAAAGATCCCTACTTCATACTTAACTACTTACTAGCATCATGGTAACTTAGAAACATACATCCTTGAGACCTTAACCCAATCCAAACCCTAAGTTTGGGTCTTGGCCGAAACTTGAAGGAGTGTACTCCATAGAAAATTTTCCTAGGTTAAGATTAACATCCTATACCTTGCATATCATGCCATGGAAAAACATTTGGACCCTTGATTGGACTTAACCCCAAGTCCTAAGCCTAATCCTTGACTTGGCCGAAACCCTAGAAGGGTGCAAGCCCATAGGAAAATTCATACCAACCACATTATTACTCATAAGATATCATAGGAAACACACTAGTCATGCTTGGAAAGGTTAGAGTTTACCCTAGCCTCTTTACCTTGATGTGGCCGAAACCCTAGGGGGTTGTTGGGATGCCACAAAACTTCCAAAATCATACTTTTATACTTCTCCTAACATGGTTAAACATTGGAAAATATAAAGAAGTCTTTAACATGATTTCTAGCCCAAGACATGCTTTGGCCGAAAACTTCATGAGCCCTATTCATGGATTTTTCCAACATATTATGCCAATAAAACTTAGATCATGATGAATATCTTGAAAACTATCATACCACAGGTGAGGGGGTTTGTATAAAACATATTATGCTTACAAACTTTGTATAGAAGATAACAAGAGAACCTCCTTGTCTCTAACATTCCCTTAGTCCTTGTATCCTTGTAGGGAGGCCTTAGATCTTCAAGATGGGGCTTATGTGAACTTTTCCCAAGGGAGAGAGAGATTGAGGTTTTCGGCTAGAAGGGGAGGAAGAAGAAAATGAAGAGGAGAAGGGAAGTTGTAACTTCCTTTCCATATTTATACCACTTTAAAAAGGGGTAAATGAAGAGTCATGTGTCTCTTCCCTTGATGACTCTTCATTTTCCTAAGCCTTAACTAATATCCACTTCATTCCCTCATAGCACTCCCTTGCTAGGTGAATTGGTTAGTGCATGCATGGTTGTACAAGGGGTCCAAGGTTCAATCCTTGGTGCATGCACTAATTTTTCTATTTTATTTTTATTTTATTTCCTATTATTTTCGAAAATTCCTTAAAAATTCCCCCATAATTATGTTAATATTTCTCATTAAAATCCCTTTATATTTCTATTAACTTTTACCTAAAATTCACCCATAATCATGGTACTAGAGAGCCCATATAAGGCCCCTTAGTACTTAGTTTCTCAATTTAAATGAGAAAATCATGGATTTCTAGGCTAAGGTTCGTACTAATATTTCTAGATCCTTTAAAAAATTATCTAGACATGCTTAATATTTTAAAGAAATATTAAGAAAATTTTCCGGGTCGTTACACATGGAGCCAAGTACACATTTGTTATGCATTGGTTTTCCCCATACTTGGTCAACTTAGTGATTATTATCTCGTCAACCTAATTTCTCAAGGGATGCATTGACATTTTGAGTAATTAGGTTGATCCTAGCATCTCAGCCAATTTCTAGCAAACAAAAATATTTTGTTAACCCTTATAGTTTGTGTGAGATGTCCCCAAGTTGCCCAATTGTTCCCAACAATTTGTAATGATCATGATGGGTTTTGAATGCTTTTTAAACCTATGAAGCGCGACACATTCCTAATTCCCTTCGTAAGAAACTAAATTCATTCTCGGGGAGTGGTTTAGTAAAAATGTCCGCTAGATTTGAGTTGGACTCTACATGTGAGAGTACAATATCTCCTCTAGCAACATGATCTCTAATGAAGTGGTGACGCACTTCAATATGCTTGCTCATAGAATGGTGAACTGGATTCTTTGTTAGGTTTATTGTGCTAATGTTGTCACACAACACTTGCACACCCTTTTAACTTAATCCATAGTCCTCTAGAGTATGAATCATCCACAATAATTGTGATACACTCTCTCCCATGACGATATATTCTGCCTCGGTCGTGGAGAGAGCAACACAATGTTGCTTTCGACTTGACCAACTAACTAATGAAGATCCTAAGAATTGACAACCCCCACTTGTGCTCTTCCGATCCAACTTGCACCCAGCATAGTCAAAATCGATGTAGCCAATTAGGTCAAATGACTCAGTACGGGGGTACCAAAGACCAACTCCAATTGTGCCCTTAAGGTACCTCAAAATTCATTTAACAGCAATCAGATGAGATTTCTTGGGACCAACATGATACCTAGCGCACATACCCACAGTAAAAAGGATATCAGGTCGACTAGCTATGAGGTATAGCAGACTACCAATCATGCTCCGATATTGAGTTAGGTCACTGGACCGATCAGGAGTAACCACTCCCTTGGCGATAAACACACGATTAGACAATGATGAGAGTGGTTACCTATTTAGAATCACTTGTAACGCCCGCCCCTTACCGTTAAGGTGGCGCGTTATCTTTTTTTTTTCCTACTTAACTTAACCATATGAATCTAAAGCATTGTAGCGGAAATAAAACATAACTATAACACATGTAACAAGAAGGGGTATGAAGATCACATAGTATCTAGTAGCATCCATGCGTTAAATAAACTCCTAAAGAGCTAACAAGTATCAAGTATAAGGTAGTAAAACATGTTTTCTTAGAAAGATAAGTGCTAAGTCTATAATGGCACTAAATGGATCGATCATCCAAGTCACCACCACACACACGAGCCCTTCCTGCAGCTTCCCTTTCTATGTTGATCTGCAACATAAACAATCAACTATAAGTACGAAACTTAGTAAGCTCTTTCCTACTCACTAAATCCACATGTCACGTATATTTGAAAGACATATAACATCTCATGTATAGCATAAAACTCATAAGGTACATGAATGCATAGAAACATAAAACATATGCATTGCAAAAACATTATAATGCTCTTTAGAAAACATAATAAGTAATACTTTAACATAAGCATACATCATCTTTATTGGGGTCCCCGGCTTATACCCATTCTTTCTTTGCACGCATCCCTAAATAGATGTGAGGTAGCTAGTCTCGACCTACTAGGGTTACTAGGCCTACTTTCTTTCAACCTAGGGACAGCTTTGGTAGTCCAGAACCGTGGATCTTTTTCAAGATCCGGTACAAGTCATTCTTTAAAGTAAAATACATACATTCATTCTTTCCTTTTTCTTTCTTTCATAATTAATGTACTATAGACATTCAATCATTCATGAGTAAAGGCACACCTTCATGGCACAATCATTCCCATAAATAGCATGACAATGTAGGATCTTTCTTTAAAAACATGCAAGTGAAGCAAACATCATGCTAGTCTTATCAACACATCATTCATGTAACATATTTGTCTTAATCAAGGCAAAACATTGGTTTTACCTTTCTTTTCCTATCTTAATACATGCTAGCTGAAACTTCATAGGTAGGGTTTCATAGCATAAAATTCCTATAACATTGAAATAAGTGCACACTTCACACAAGAGATCATTTACAAGTACAAGGGTAGACTAAACTTCACTAAACATTAGTTTAGGCACATAATTGTAGTTTGAACCTATTTTAGTACTTATTCTAGATGCTGGCCGAAATTCATAGTTAGGGTATTATAGCATAAAAATTCATGTAACATGGAAACAATTGCATAAGAGATCATTTACAAGTACAAGGGTAGTCTAGACTTCACTAAACATTAGTTTATGTACATGATTTGTAGTTTGGACCTATTTTAGTCCTCATTCTAGATGCTGGACAAAATTCATGTAACATGGAAACAATTGCATAAGAGACCATTTACAAGTATAAGGGTAGTCTAGACTTCACTAAACATTAGTTTAGGTACATAATTTGTAGTTTGGACCTATTTTAACCCTCAACCTAGTTACTGGCCGAAACTCACAGGTTTAATAAGGCATAGATTCCATAATTTTCTTGACCTAAAACATTACATAAGCAAGGGAAATTCACATAAGATCAAGCCCTAGTCCATACACATGCATCTACCCATCTCCACCACTTGGCCGAGAGGTTCTAAGTCCTTTACATCATGGAAGGTACTCAACATCATGTATTCATCATTCATCCACTATAAGTAAGTAGCAATAAGCATGTAGAATCATCGGCTAAACTTAAACATAACAAAAGAGGAGAAAACCTTCCTTGACCGTAACATACAACATGGCTTTTCTTCCATTTTCTCCACACAACATCACAAGCAAACATATGGGATCATAAATACACATTCAAGGCTATTATGTTGCAGGTGAGGGAGTCTTACTTCTTGCGCTAAAAAAATTTAAAAGGTGTTCTAGACTTTGGAGAAGAAAGGGGCTCTTAGGCTTGGTACTCCTCTTGTTCTTCTCCTTTTCTTCTTCCGGTTTGTGGGGCTCGGTTTTGGGGCTGCAAGGAGACCCTAGGTCTCGGTGAGGGAGAGGAAGAAGAGGGAAGGCTTGGTGAGAAGTGAGAGGAGGGCTTGTGGCTGAAAATGCCTTGGGCATTTCTCTCCCCATGCTCTTTTATAGGGAGTGAAAAGGTAACCACCTCTTTCAATGATGCCTCTTCATTTCATGTGTCTCTTCACTTATCTTCTATTCATCTATGATTTCCCATCTCCTCCTAATAGCACTCCCCTGCTGGGTTAATTGGTTACATATGCATTCTTAAGGCTTGGCTTTTCTTTGAGGTCCAAGGTTCAATCCTTGGCACCTCCTCTTCTTTTTGCTTTCTCTTCCTTTTATTATTTTTTCCAAGCCCGCATAACCAAAGCCCACCTAGATAATGCTACTTATTTAATTCATACACATGCATATGCATATCATTATTCATTCATACATGTGTAGGATACTTAAGCATAGCATTAAATATAATACCTAAGCATAATTATCACACATCCACTACGTGTCAAGATAATGCCTAACATTTCTTTATTCACAACTTTGCCCCCTAAATTCATAATATTATTCTTGGCCACATGTTCCATTATTACCACGCTAGAGCGGAAAATTTGGGGCATTACATCACTCATATTAAATTTTCGGAGCATCTTTTGTGTGTATTTCGATTGGTTCACATGGATTCCATCTCGAGTTTGCTTGATTTCAAGTCCAAGGAAG
>JAGFNQ010002682.1:0-49923 GCA_024364735.1 Boesenbergia rotunda
GTCCAGTAGGAGCTTTAGCAATATGTTCCGATGGCAAACAGCAACAATCTTTGCTCCATTTCCAACTCGCAAATTCGCTTCTCCCTTGACGAGTCTTCTTCTATTCCTTAGCCCCTGTATGTCATTACATATATGTAAGCTACACCCAGTATCAAGTACCCAGGTGTACGAGAAAATAGAGTGACATTCAATAACGAAGATACCTGAAGAGGATGGGGCATCGGATGCCTTTTTCTTCAAGGACTCAAGATAAACCTTGCAGTTTCTTCGCCAGTGGCCCTCCTTGCCGCAGTGATGGCAAGTGCCTTTTGGTGCCTTTTCAATCTTTTTGCCCCTTTTCTTCCTTCCCTTATTTTGTTCTTTGGATTTCCTCTTAGAGCCTTTATTTGAGGAACCAACTAACAGTACCGTCTTCTGATCCTGCTTTACAGAAGGCTCTACAGTCTTCAGCAGGTTAAGCAACTCAGGAATGGTAGTTTCCAATTTATTCATCCGATAGTTCATCACAAACTGTGAGTAACTCTTGGGCAAACAATGCAGAATTAAGTCAATACTTAGTTCATGATCCATTGCAAATCCGAGTGTGCCTAGTCGCTTAATGTACCCCAACATCTTCAACACAAACTGTGAAACAGAAGTGCCTTCCTGCATCTTAGAGGTGAAGAGGAGTCTGGAGACCTCAAACCTTTCGGATCTCGCCTGCTCGTTAAACAGCTCATGAAGATGGAAGACGATGGTATGAGCATCCATATGCTCATGCTGCTTTTGTAGCTCAGGTACCATAGCGGCCAGCAAGATGCAACTCGCAAGTTCAGAATCGGCCACATGTTTCTGATAGGCCACTAACTGGTCTGGAGTTGCATCTTTAGGAGGATGGTTAGGAAGTTGTTCTTCAAGGACATAAGAAAGCTTTTCTGCCTTGAGGACTATCCTCAGGTTTGGAAGTCAGTCCATGAAGTTTGGCCCAGTTAGCTTATTGGTGTCCAAAATGGAACGCAAATTCAGAGAAGACATGATCAGGTGATTATCCTAGAAATACAAATTGAGGTTATGTGATGAGAATGATAAAGAATGCATCAATATACATTAATTAAATCATATTTATTTTTTGAATTGAATAACTCTTTTTTATCAATTCGGGAGATCGTAGGAACATCTCCAAATAGGTTGATATCCAACCATAGATAAGAACAACCATGGCTAGAGTCCATCAAGTTATTCTTAGCTATGAAGGTAGGTAATTATACCGATTACATATTATACATATGTAACTATCACATTATACTATCAACTAATTGAATGTTTGCATAAATCATTGGGTTGTTAACTCATTAACAAGTATGCAACAATATACATAGCACCCAACTGTACCTCTCTTTACATCGACCTTGGCTGTGACACAACAAATCGATGCTCCAAGCTTAAGGCTGACCCATTAATCAAGAAATAGTTTTAATATGGTTGAAGCTCATTCAACCGTTTAGTCAGGCTTGGATGTGTCCAACAACCAAAACTAAGGATTGACCTCTGACTCCAACTATATTAATCATAAACTAATTCCATGGTTTGAACATGTTGAGGTTCAAACCGGGCATGGATATGTCCATCAACCCAAACGAGAAACAAAACTCCGGTTCTAACCATATTAATGGAAGGTGTTGGCCTTAATATTTTGTAAGGGATTTTGGGTCTCATCCTTTTCTTTTATGCACATTCATGATATATAATTATGTCATGTTCTAACGATTTCCTTAGTAATGTATGTATGTGACTTAATTTATCAAGTCTCATTAATTGAATTAGGAACCAGATTTCCTAATTCTAATTTCATACTTTATTCAAAGAATTGTTTTGGGAAACAATTTCCTGAATTATCATAATCAATTTCGGAAATAATATGTTTAAGACTTTGATTTCTCTAAATCAAATCTTATTAAATTAAGAGACAGATTCCCTTAATTCAACCACATATTATTTTCATGAAAATCTTATTTAAGGAAATATACTCTATAGGAAACAATTTTCCTAATTAATTTTGGAGACAATAATATGTAAGAGCATCACCTCATAAATCAAATAAGAAAATTATCGTTTGAGAATAACCTCAAAAATTTCTAAGATTTGATCACATATTTTATTTATGAAAAATTAATATCAATAACTTAATTTGGACGGCTCCCCGAGGCTCAATCCAAAATAAGAATTTGACAGTTTAAATTCAATTTAGGAAATTTAATTATAACAACTAAGTTTAAATTGGACGGCTCCCCGAGGCTCAATCCAAAATAAAGAATTTTGTAAATAATTTAATTTCCAATTATGAATTTAAATGCCAATTAATATTCCCATAATTTGTCTAGACTTTCTTGAAAGAAAGTGCCCAAAATTGCGAGCTTTTCATAAATGGAAGTTTCCAAAAATAAAAGGTTTTCAGAATAATTGTAAGTTTCTGGTACAAAGAAAACTTATGTTTTTCCAAAATTGGAAAATTTCCAAAATAGGAAATTTCCAAAATTGAAAAGTTTCCAAAAATAGAAAGTTTTCACAATTATCATAAAATTTCAGAAACAAAGATATTTCAAAAGTTTGCGAAATTTCATGAGGATTTCTAAACTTTGAAATTCCTAAATAGGAAATTTACCATAATTGGAAAGTTTCCATAATTGGAAAATTTTCTAAAATTAAGATCATGACAAAGCTTTCCGCAAAAACAATTATATGATTATGTCGAACACAAACCTCGCTCTAATACCACTGTTGGGACCGGGTGCATGTTGACATGGATGCGGGTTCGTAATTTTAAAATTAATTACGTGCAGTGGAAGGTTTAGCATAAATAATTTCTCAAATTATTTAACCACACATCTAAGCATGCAATTTTATCTTGTGTAGACATGATCATATATTTAAAATTTTGCAGAAACGTAAAATAATTTACGTATTACCTCGCGTAACTCGAAGGAAGGGACGAGATCCAACCGTAAGCGTCCCTTGGAAGCTCCGCCTCTATTCGCGTCCACGCCGAGTATCTTCGGGATGACTTCACAAAGCCACGAGTTTCGTGTTCTCGAGAATTACTAGATTCTCCGAGAACGCGACGAGAAAAACCAAGAGAGAAGTCGGAAGACTAACCACAAAAGGATGGCCGGAATCAAAATTCCGGTGAAGCAAAAGAAGAAGCTTGCGGCAAAAGGATCCTTGCGGCAAACTCTAATTTCGGCAGCACCTTCTTCCGGCCAAGAGATGGCCGGAGCTTCCTTCTCCGGCAGCAGGTGGTGGTCGGCAGGGAAAGGGCAGGGGCGGCCGGCTGGTGCTCCTTCTTGGGGCTGATTGGCGCACGACAAGAAGGGGAGAAGAGAAGGAGAGAAAGAGAGGGAGACAACCTATGCCTTCATCTCTTCGATTATTTTCCAAGCCTTGCCTTGGGTCCATTATATAGTGGCCTCTCATCCATCAAGCCTCTCAAATATGGAATAACTTATTCCATCATGCTAAGTTTGATTTTATATCATGGTTAAAATTATATTTTAATTCATGATAAAAATCAATCAAGTCTCTTCTCTCCTATGGAATAAATTTCCTTATCATGGTAAATCAATCCATGATTGATTTTATAAAATGAACCAATCTATGGTTCATTTTAATTTCCATGAAAAATAAACCAAACCTTGATTTATTATATAAAAAATTTATATCATCCATAATACAAACAACACTTGGTTTATTTTATAAATTGAACCAAAAACTTGATTCTCTCCCTTTGTTGTGGCCGGCCAATCTAAGAGGATGGAGGTCCTCTTTGGTCGGCCAATCCAAGCTAAGCCCCAATGAATTAAACTTATTTAATTCATCTGTTAAGTCTTCAAAAGACTTAGCCATTTTACGCTTCCGATGCGTTTATGAAAAATTCAGATTCAACTTATCGTTTGGCTCAACCAAACTTAATCTCTCTTGATTGGAAAATCTAATTTTCAACTCATTTTAAATCCCTCGGATTACTCGTAGTGCGTGTGAATAAATATGCTTTCGATTTATGTTGGCAGTCTATAATTAATCAATTATAGAACGATCATGAGTGGCACCTAGTAGTACATCATGATCCCCAATTAATCGAAAGATCAACGACTGACCTCAGAAACAATTCTGAAACCCTTCAACAGCTATAATGAATCGTGCCTCATTCCCTTCACCATCTTATACCCACTTGGTTCATGACATGGTCTATATGTGTCAGTCCCCACTAGGCTGACTACGTCACACCTAGTCCAAGTAACGTTTTCTCGTCCTACGGATTCTAATTACTCTCATGTATTTAAGAGATTCATACTCTGAACCTGTCATGCTCTGGCCAGAGGCTTCGAGTAACAATCCGACGATAGGCCTCGGGTATACATCTCCTCGCAAGGATTGGTGAATCCTTTGTAGGCTGTTCAAACATCTTCGGGTACTTCGGCTTATACCCAATCATCCTGGGTTAACACCTCCTTGGAGATGCTTGCTTAAGATGTCAAAATATAAGTCTCCATGACCAAGATGACTTGAACACCGTAAGTCAAAGGAACATCGCACTTAAGCTGCAGTAAGAACTTCACTGACATATCTATATATAGACTACCATATAAAGTTTTACAGCCAGTCACTCTAATGAACTAGTTCCCTTAACTAGCATTCATGTTTATCTCCGGACATCTCAATGTCACCAGCCAGTGAGAATCAGCTGATTAGAGAATAACCCATGCTAGTCTCAACAGAATTGATAGTGTCCGTATTTATCAATTCATCGATTAGGGGCAATTTCAATACTTCACAATTGCACATGTAGAGATAATCACTAGTTGTGAATTCATCACAAATTCTCTCATGCTGTGAATTATATTGCGGACATTCAGTAAATGAGTTTAAGATCTCAATCAAATACACAAACATGTATACTCAAATAGTGAATATTTAATTATTAAAATAAATGATTACAATCATAAGCCGATTGCCTTAGGACACTTCTCTCATATCACTAACAGATACCTAGCATCAATTGCTTCAAGCAACTTGCTCTGGTACTTGTTTCTTGAAGAAAAAATGAAAATCCTTTTTTAGGTACCCAAGTTATTGTTATTTGCCCACTGCATCTAGGAACAAAATTGCTTACATGGATTTTGGCAGTGGTTTTGGGGTCAAGGAATGATTTTACAAAATTGAGTCGGGTTTTCAGAGATTTGATATCGAGGATTATTATGACAGTAGAAATACTTTAGTTAGAAACAGAAATACCTCTGATTCTACGTAAACTTAGCGTATATTTCCATCCAATTTTTTTATTTAATGGAACATCTATTTATTTATTTACCATACGAGACATTTGAACGATTTTTGAAGAGATTAACAAATAATGTTTATAATAAAGCAAGAATTGAAGGGTCAATATATAATACATATTTGATTGAAGAAACATTTTCTTTCACTCATATTATTTTCTTGATAATTCAAAAATCATATATCGCAAGTGCTCTCGAAATTCTGATGATTCTCGACCAATGGATCCAAAGATGCTTTCTATTTTCAAGTTTTCTGGTAAGACAATGGGTGCATCTGGTAGTAGATGGTTAAATCTAAATGAATATCATGCAGCAAGAACATACTCCTAAATTGTGACGAGGTCAAACCGTACTTAAAGTAAGTTAACTTATAATTTGAAACATTTATCCTGCTATATTTGTTTGTCATATTATATGCAATTTATAATTACCTTCCTTGACAGTTTGTAGGAACAACAATTAAAAAATCCTTCAATAGGTGTAAGTGAGGTAAAGGAAAGGATAGAGATGGAATTTACACTATGGTTTAAAATCTATGCAAGTTAGAGAATAATTTTTTTCCTATGTATGTTATAATCAATTTATATCATCATTAGTTTTTTAGGTGAAAGATCGTAGAATTTCAAATGTACAAAATGAAATGATAAATAATATTGCATAAGGACTTCTTTGTAACACAAGAGCTTTTCTAGTTACTATGTGAACAACTTTAAATTTCACGTGGCACAATGTGATTCACATACAATGACCTCTAATTCATGTGTTTACGTAAAAAGATCTACCATCAACATTAATACTGAATTTGATTACTATGACAGATTTGACGAAATCATTGAAGTCGAATATATTGCTTTGCGCACTTGTACTCCAAATATCATGCAGCACAAGAAGCAAACTTTTTGAAAGAAGAGAAAGCCTTCAACTTTTGCTCTACTTTGGACAACATCATCATTCCCTCCTACGCCTCTCAATACTTGTTTGAGTAGCTCAATTTCAGAGGAATCCTTAGATACATGTAACCACACTCTTTTTGGAAACTATTTTTTTTCACAATTTCAACATTGAATAATTTTTTGTGCTAGAGTAGTCTTACCTGTTCCACCCATCCTAAAAATTCCAAACACACTTCCACGTTTCTTTGTTATGCTGTATATCTGAAATTGTGTTTTGGGCAACATCTGCAATTTGTGTCCCTACAATATGCCACATGTGTGGAAGAGGTAGGAGATGACGTCCTTACTAAGTTGTCTAGGAATTGATGTTTGTGTGTTATTTATCTGGGCACCACATTATTATCCTCTTTCATTTCTTCAAGAGCCTCTCGAATTATGGTGGAGTGATAAGATGATTAGTTATTATTTTAGATATTTATAGTTTGATCCTCAATTACAGTGTAGAATTTTTTCTCTAAATGGAATGTGAATCCTGAGACACTGAACTTCTAGACCGCTCACTACGAGCGCTTCCCAATTTATCCTGGTAGTCGATGAAAGGCCTCGTTAATCATTTTTATCTTTGATTTCTTGAGGTCTATCATTAACTTTTTTATTTTATTTTATTCCAAATGTTTATGTGGAACTTACAACACTGGAAGCAAGATAAAAGCAACTGACTCGGGAGCACACTCTTGAAGAAGCAGATGGTCGAGCGTCTAATAATCTTCCACCTTCAATCATACAAAGATCAAGTATGTCTTCCGCATTATACATGTCTTTTAATTCCTTCACCCAATTGTTGCGGATAGGATCTTTCTGTTTTCTTTTTTTCTACATCTTGAATATAGGGACATATTCTTGATAATTTTCTACAAAGCCTTGTAAGCTCTCCATTAACCCGTGGCAACTTACCTATCTCTCCCTTAATCAGATCAGATGGTTTGCCAAGGTATCTTGTAACAAAAAAGTCTAGAACTATTGCCATTTCTTGAGACTGATGAATCAACTATTCAAGGTTGGAACAAAAATGAATTTTCATACTGCCTATGTTTGCATTCTTATAATCTTCTGTTTGCCCTTACGAGAAAAAGAGAACCTTTATACCAAAAATTAATTGTGAAGAAGTAACGAGTTAAGCGATCATATATGGTTTACTCCGTTTTTTATTTTCATTGTATGAAAAATCATATTTTTTTATTTTCTAGAAATGATTTTATTTCATTCTCTAATTTTCTAAAAAATACTATTTTTTTTTTTGAAAAACAAATATAAAAAATATAAACCAAATATATTTTATGGAAAATCATATTTTCTATGAAAAATAAAAAATAAAAAATAAGTGTAAATACAGTCTAAACTTCTTAAATGACTTTTATGCGAAAGAAATATCACAAGAACGATTTATGGGGAAAATATCAGGTTGGATATATATCCTTTTCATTAGAAAAACTTATCAGTTTTCAAAGGATGTACAGGAACAATTCTCAAATCTTAAAAATATTTTGGCATCCAATAAGAGTTGGAATAGTGGCTAGCCAAACTTGCACAACAATAACTAATTAACTAAATATTATTGGGTGAATAAATGACTAATTGACAATGAAATTAGTATACTAGTTATTTTCAATTTTACAATTTCTTTAATAAATCTGAATGAGCAAAAATCAACTTTCAAAGATCTATCTAATTTTAAAAAAAAATTCTCAAAAGGGCATTAAAAATTGTAAGGGAGCGTTTAGTTTATTTCATTTTCTAAAAAATTATATTTTTTTTTCATTTTCTAGAAAATGATTTTATTTCATTCTCTATTTTTTCAGAAAACACTATATTTTTTTTTAGAAAACAAATCTGAAAAATACAAATTAAACACGTTTTCTAGAAAATCATATTTTCTGTGAAAAATAAAAATAAAAAATAAGTCTACTAAACACAACTTAAGTATTTTTTTCCTCTCTAATTTACGTTTGTTTAATGGATGCACTAGATTTTTTTAATTAAAAAATTTATAAATTATTTTATGAAATTTAAATTTATTTATGTATTTGTTTAATTTTATTTTATAAATTCAAAATTTTTCAAGGGAGATTGTCAAATTAGTTTTTTTATAAATTTGATGCAGGAGGGTTCGAAAATTATTATTATTATTATTTTTGATAATTTTTAATATTTTTGGAATTTAAGGTATTTTTATATTTAAGATATTTTTGATAATTTCTATCTTTTTATATTTTTATATTTCGAATGCGTTTAGGATTTTGAATTTGTTAATAAATTTTTCTTTTTCGTTTTAGATTATCTTTCCTTACAAAATTGGAAGTGTTGTTTATATATTAAGATATTTTTTTTTAATTTGAGTATTACGGTCTGGAGCATATATATAAATATGTATTTAGTTATTTGTGAATAATGTTTCTATTATTATATAAAAAAAATTTTCTTTTAGGAAAATTCAGAGGAAGGTGACTTTCTCTTTTTGTATTTTTCTCAATTCCTTCTGATCAACTCACAAAATAATCACTATCCTGCTCAGCATCAGTTGGTATCGAAGCTGGCAATAGCCGATTGAGAAAAGATTCAGTAGAAGGTCGTTGTGGTCATAATCATGGTTGTGTTGCTCAGGTTTTCGCTGAGGAAACCTTACATTGTGATCGTAGCATCCAAGACGTGATTGAGGATTTACAAAGGTAAGTCACAGATTTAACATAGCGTGTGGCGATGGCGACACGAAATCTTGTAGATCGTGGTCGAGAGGATCGAGATTGAGACCTCAGATTTCATTTATCTATTCGAATTTTCTGGTACATCATAGACAGAGAATTTTGTTGATTGGAGTAACAAAGTGGAATAAGTCTTTGACTATAAGTAAATTTTGGATCAGATGAAGGTAAAATTGGTTGCCTTCAAACTCAAAAGTCTAGCATCGACATGGTGGCAGTACTTGCTGTTGGGACCGATGGCACGACTAGAAGGGGGCGGGGGGAGGGGGTGAATAGCCCATTGCCTCAATTCAATCGTTTCTTCCTACAAGTGTTAGCAAGCACAAGCGGAAATATAAACTATAAATAATAACAATACTAATACAAACCGTTTACGTGGTTTGAAGATAAAACTCCTACTCCATGACAGTCCGTGAGGTGGACGATCCCGATCCATCCGTGGATGAATCCCTGAAAAGCCTCCGGCTAGCTCGTGTAGCTCCTTGTGGGTGGAGAAACCTCGCCACAACCTGCAACACACACCTGAGCACTTAGACTACTAATTGGCCTTTAACCAAAGCCAATTTCGTCAACCCTAGCCAGCCAAACCGAGGTCCCTTAAATAGAGCTCATGGCTGAACTAGTCGTTACCAGTCGACTGATTCCAACCGAATCCGAGCGTTACAGTCCAATGTTCGAATTCCCACCCAACACCAGTCGACTACACAGAAGATCAATTGACTGATCTTTTTATGCCAACTACCAGTCGACTGATCTAAGCATCAGTCGATTGCCCAAACCCTAAACCTAAGGTTTTCCTTCCCGAGTACAATTCTCTCACCACTCGAACCCTCAAGACTCAACTGACTCACCTAGCAGCCTCGACCTGTTGCCTTCAAGTCTTCTTCAACTTTGGCTCTCGTCCCTCGGATGCATACGAGCTCGTGGCTCATCCTCATGTCATCCTTCATGTATGCCTCGAAGTACGCTTCCCTCGGTTCATCGTTCCTGCTTTGTCCATGGTCCCTCGGATGCATACAAGCCCACGGCTTGTCTCCTCATACCATCCTTCACCGGACCCAAAGTCATCCAGCTAAGCCTATGTGTATCCTACAAACCTGGACACTCACATACACATATCAAATACAAGGGTGAATCTAACTTAAACCCTTTGCCCAAACATCAAAACACATAGTCACACTAGACCATAAATTGCTCTAACAATCTCTCCCTTTTTGATGTTTGATAATACATTTAAGTTAGGGAAAATAACTAGCCAATACAATGCCAATATGAATTTTGGACTTACTTTGCCAAGGCTACACCTTGAACTTATACCTCCAATGTAGATACCAATGCAATACAAATATGCATAGATCCTATCACAAGACATCCCCACACCTAAACTCCCCAATGAGTTAGGATTTTCTACCAAACGGGTTTTTTAAGAACCTCTCTAAGGCTCCCCCTGCATTGGACTTACAAAAGATTTTTAAGAACCTCTCCAAAGTTCCCCCATTGCCAATAAATGAGCAACAATGTGTAAGTACCCCTGGTTGATTTTGATGTGATCAACCGATTTAAGTTAGGTCATGGTGTGTTTAATCCCTTTGCTAAGCGTGCAGGAGCTTAGGTACGGAGGAAGTCGAGCATAAGACGTAGAGGATAAGAAGGATTGTGCGGGGAAGTGAGCCGACGAGCTCGGTACAATCCGAGGGACGCGGAAGAGTACGCCGGTGGAGCGAGAAGGACGCGTGCGGTGTCCGAGGGATGAGAAGCCAGGAGGAAGGATGCTCGAGGGGCAAAAGGCCGGAGCCGAAGTCGGGTTCGGGTGAGCCTAACTCCGGTTGGCCAGAAATCACCCAGAAGACAAAGAACCAAAAGACTGGTCAGTTTGACCAAGTCAAACCAGGCACCCAGAAAAAAGAGATTTATTTGTTGCTATGAAGATTCAAACCTCAAACCTCACAGGCATAGATCTCCATACTTATCGATTGGGATAAGCAGGAGATGTGAATAAAGTTGTTGCGAGCAGAAGATAAAGTCATTTAGCTGTTGCGAGCAAAAGACAAAGTTTTAATTAAACTTTATCTCTTAAAGGATAACCTTATCCTTTAATCAGATCCAATTGATGCAGTTTAATCCCATCCATGATCAACCATCCAGATTACATCCATGGATCAACGGACAAGAGAAAATTCATCAACAATCAACAATCCAGATTTATTCTCTTAGGCTATAAATAGGCTTAGAGTTTTTTCTTTAGACATCATTCATTAATTCAATTGTAAAATCTCTTAGCGTGCTTTTGTTGTAAGGCTTCTCCACCATAAGGAGAGTTTTATTGAGCACCCACTGCCTTGGAAGCAACATTCTCAGTTACGACCAATTTTCTTTTTAAAAGATGAGTGTCTCCACTTTTATATTTTTTTTCCGTCTATTCACCCCCTCTAGACGGGACAACCCGATCCAACAAGTGGTATCAGAGCCAAGGTCGCCGCAGAAGGACTAACTGCCGACTGCAGCAATTTCGAGAAAATGGTTGGAGCCATAATCTACCTGCCGAAATTTGAGGGAGAGTTTGCAATGTGGAAGCACCGAATGCAGGTATTTTTTAAAACTGATATTGAACTGCTACTAATTATGAAAAATGACTTTTCAGTTCCTAAAGACAACAATGACAAGGATAAAAAAATAGAGTTATGGACCAAGAAGGAGCAAGCAGATTTTGTAGCAAACGACAAAGCAAAATTTCATATGCTAGCCGTTCTTTCCGCGCAAGAAGTCAATCGAATCGGGAATTATAACTCGGCAAAAGAGTTCTGGGAGAAATTCCTGGAATTACATGTAGGTACCTTAGAGGCAAAACTAGTGCGACGAGACCTTCTTTGAAGCCAACTGACAAACCTCCGGATGGATGATGGAGAATCAGTTGCGCATCTACATGCCAAGGTAAAAGAACTTATCACAGACCTTGAGAACCTCGGAGAAAAGGTAACAAGTCGCGACGCTCAAAGGTACGTCTTAAAAGCATTTCCGAGACACCCAGAATGGACCTCGGTAATCGACGCGTATTTCATTTCGAAAGATTTAGCAGTAAGTACATTAGAGCAATTATTTTATACTTTAGAGCTTCACGAATCTCATTTTGTAGAAAAGAATAAGAAAGCAGACATCATCGCACTGAACACAAGGAAGATCCAACTCGACGGGGAATCCTCGACTGACGACGAAACAACAAAAATGGTAAGCTCTTTTAAAAGTTTTTTTAAAGCTAACAAATTTTCAAGAACGCAGAAAAGAAGACGGTCCCCAAAGAAGCGAATAATCAGATGCTACAACTGCAAAGAGGAGGGACACCTGAAGGACCAGTGTCCTAAACTCAAAAACCAACCAAAGAAGAAAAAGACACTGAAGGTTGTTAGGACCGGTAGACGAGCTAGAAGGGGGGGGGGTGATTAGCTCTGATTTGCTCCGTGATGATTTGTCGCGGCGGAATACTCAAGCAAACGCTAACACTAAGGATTTACTTGGTATCCACCCCGGACGGGTGACTAATCCAAGGATCCACTCTCCTCACTCTCTCATACACTATGAAATATCTCGTTCTTGAGGTGGAGAAACCTCTTACAAGCTTCCAATAAGATACAACAAGAATCTAAGCAAATACAAAATGAAATCTTACAAGATTTACAATGATAAGCTCAAGCTTTGCTTTCCTTGCTATCTTCAAGCTTGTGATTGCCTCTAGAACCATGGAAATGCAGCCACAATATCCTCTAAGGCTTCCCTTGAAATGGCATTGATGAAGGAGAAGAAGGGGAGAAGAGTCATGGCTCAAAACCTGCGTGAAAACCCTTATACCCGACGCCTAGGGTTTCCTAATCGATTACCCAATCGATTACCACGTCAGATCTAGCCGTTCAACGGCTATTTTTCGAACCTTAATCGATTAGCCAATCGATTAAGACTGCCCTTAATCGATTGACCAATTGATTAAGGGAAGGTTGAATCGATTACAAAATCGATTCAGCCACCTTCTGTTCTCGTAACAAAACTCTCTTAATCGATTACCCAATCGATTACGGTCCTTCTTAATCGATTACCCAATCGATTACGGTCCTTCTTAATCAATTACCCAATTGATTAAGACCCTTCTTAATCAATTACCCAATTGATTAAGATCCTTTCTGTTCTCGCGAGACAACAACCCAATCGATCTCCCAATCGATTGAGTCCAACCTAACTTGTGTTCACGGTCAACCACTTTGACCAACCTGGATTTCTCCTGCCTAGCTCTCAACTAAGACTTAACTTGATTCCCAACCAGGTCTGCCTAACCCTTGAGTTAGGTCTAGTCTCTTGGTAGACTTCCACCTTGCCAGCATGCGATCTCCCCGATCCACGCGGACTTTACCTAGTCCCACTAGGTCTTTTTCCATGCCAGCGTGTGATCTCCCCGATCTACCTGGACTTCACCTAGTCCCACTAGGTCTTTTTCCATGCCAGCATGCGATCTCCCCGATCCACCTGGACTTCACCTAGTCAAGTCTCCAGTCAACCTTGACCCACTTGACATCATACAACATTCAAACATCATTATCAAACATCGAAACATCCAAACTTAAGCTCACCAAGCTTACCAGACTTAAGCTCACCCGAGCCTAGTCAAACTAGGTCAACCTTGACCTAACCAAGATTGCACCAACAATTTCTCCCTTTTTGATGTTTGACAATATGTTTGAGAAAGTCTAATCCCTATTAGCCTTCCAATCTCTCCCCCTTTGACACATATCAAAAATACTCCCCGAGAGTCTATGTGGTCAAAGGCATGCCCAATGAAAGTCTCATACCTTCCATTTGAATCCATGCTCATCCTTGAGCATTCATCATAATGAAGATTTCCATTCTTCATTCTTTCACTTATCCCAAAAATAAAAATTTAAACTTATGCTTTTAAGGAAGACCTCCCCCTCAAAACATGCTCTAACCCTCCATCATTGCACCAACAATGATTTTTGAGTTCCTAAAACTTTAGGAAATCTCAACTTGAGGTTATGAGATTTTGAGATTCAAAACTTGAATCAAAATCTCTCCTTAACCCTATAGTTTTCACCAAAACTATCCCTCTTTTGATTTCACAATGAAATTTACCCAAATATACTTATGAAAGTAATTCAAGGGTCTAGGGATTGTTAGGTTACTCAAAAATGGGTTATTGGATTGAAAACAGATAGTTTCAGTCTCCCCAATCGATTGGTGTTGGGAACCAATCGATTAGGCTATGCCTTAATTGATCAACTGATCGATTACGGCTGCCCTTAATCGATCAACGGATCGATTACGCGAGCTTCTGTGCTCGCAGATAGGATCTCCCAATCGATTGGCCAATCGATTGGCTAATCGATTGGGTATTTCTGATTTCTGAAAATAGATTTAGTCCGAATTTCAGAAACTCCTAAATAATTCTACAAAATTCGAAAAATCTTAAAATTTTGTGTAGACATTATTTATGACACATACTTCCAAGGAAAAATAGTTTTATAAGAAAATACCTTCCTTTTTCAAAGATTGATACAAAAATAGAAACCATTGAAATATTTCAATGTTTCACTATATTTTGTATCCAATTCGTCAATGATGAGATCTATCAAAAGATAGTCTTCACCAAGATTTTCCAAGATAGTTTTGAAATAGTTCTCAAAAACAATTTCCAACCATGTTCTTTGGGCTAAATGCACATGACTTGTACATTAGCTTTTCCAATGATTGAAGTCCATTTTTATTCATGTTTTGATGAACCTAAAACTCAATAACTTGAGTTTTTGTTCATCACCCTAACATCTCACTTGTTTTTAATGTGTCTCAAAAACACATACAAGTCAACTTATGGTCCTTGTGAGATGTGAAAGTCATGTTCTCCCTAAACTAAGGGTTCATACATTTCTATCTAGGCATTATAAACTTGATCATTCACCTAGAATACCAATTAATGTCAATGTCCTTAATTTCAATAAAAACTGACTTAATGCATGATAATGACTATGACATGCATCATATGAGAATTTAAATAATATTATAACTAGATGATGCATGTATGAGATGACATATAATATTTTCATAATAACATATGAATGATGGATTATAATGTCATGGCATGTGATAGGGCATACAAAACATGGCATATTAGCACAAAAGAAAATACGTAGATTTCCTATCTAAGTATCAATCACTCATCGCTAAGCCATTGATAATCCTAGCTTTGCCCCTAATTTCCAAGATAATGTCAAAACTCCCCAACTTGGCCTATCTTTGGATTCTAACCTAGTTGTGCAAACTTTATCAAGTTCAATTTTTCAAAAATATAGTTTGGCACAAATTTTACTCCTCCTAGAGTAAACAAATGACTCCTTCATTTTCAAGGGCAGTAACTCCTTGAAAATGTCCCAAAGTGCCAACTTCATCAAGGTTAGGTTAACTACCCTTCCAATTTGAGTTGACACTCCCTAGACCTATCTAGGGTGTGGCGAACACACTCTTAGGAAACCAAACCCTATTGGTGCTCCTTGGGTGTTCTAGGTATTCATTAGGGATAACTTCCCTTAATACCTTCCTAATGACCTTTTTAGACTTCTCCGAAGTCTTAGTCATGTTGATCTTGTCTTGGTCAACCCTAGGGATGGCTTCCCTTGTGGGCTTGACTCGACTCCTTGACCTAGATTGAGTTCCATACCTATATGGAACTCTATGATAGGATGAACCATCATCCTTGGTTTTAGGTTTGTATCCTAAACCTTTCTTGCTCCTAGAGGGTCCTTGATTTCCTAAATCTAGGTTTTGAATTTTTGATCCCTTAAATAAATTTTCTATTCTTTTGAGGGATTTTTCTAATGTCTCAAGTTTTGACCTCAAAACTTAATTTTCAATCATTACTCTCTCAAGGCTTGGTTTTCTATTATTGCCTTGGTGATTTTTCTTTTTGTCCTTATTTTGGGTAGGTCTACCCTTAAATGATCTAAAATCTTCCCTATCCTTAGATGTGGTAGACCTAGCATGGAAGGCTCTATATTTTTCCTTAGGTTTTTTATACCTCCTATTTTCATGATAAAATAGCATTAAAATGATAATAATTATTTTTAGCATGCATATTATCATGATTTAAATAAGTACCATTACCTAATGGTACATTAGTCTTGATCTTGGAGGCTCCCCCTTGATTTGAGCTCCTCCTCTTTGCTTTGGTTGGATCCTTCCCCTTTGGACATTGATTCTGATAATGTCCCTTTTGTTTGCATGAGAAGCACACAATGTGCTTCTTATCCTTTTGCCACGGGGCCGACCTCCTTTGGCTTTTCCTTAGTCTTGGGTGCCACTAGCACCTTCTTCTTGACCAATTTTGGACACTTACTCTTATAGTGCCCTTTTCCCCTATACTCAAAGCAAATGATATGATCTTTATTTTTACAAATTGAAATATTTATACCTTTGCTTGTAGGGGTGTCACATGACTCTTCACTCGATCCGGAGGTAGAAGCTTCTTCTTTTTCCGGAGTAAATGTCAATTTTGCTCCTCTTCAATCCTTGAAGTAGAAGCTTCTTGAATTTCCTCCTCGGATGTTGAGCATCTTTCAACTTCCGAATCCTCTTCATTTGATGAATCTCCCTCTTCGGATTTGTCTTGATATGGTACAGTGGAGGGATCTTCATGAAGCTTTGCCAATTTGCTCCAAAGCTCTTTGGCATCTTTAAATTCTCCAATCTTGTCCAAGATGGTGCTCGGAAAAAGATTTACCAATAACTTGGTCACTTTGTCGTTGGCCTCGCATCTCTTGATTTGCTCCTCATTCCATTTGCTTTTCTTGAGGAGCTTTCCTTTGGTGCTTGTTGGAGCTTCAAAACCCTCCATTAGAGCAAATCATTGCTCTATCTCCATCATGAAGTAATTTTCAATCTTTGACTTCCAAAGATCGAAATTTGCCGTGTCGAATGGTGGAGGTGCCCGGGTGGCGTAGCCAAACTCCATTTTTGAAGTTGAACCCTCTTGATGATGACTTCTTGAAATTAGGATTTCTTCCAACTTCTTCTTCTTCCTCTAGCTCTTGCCCTCTTGGTGATGAGTCCAAAGCAGAGCAACCTCGCTCTGATACCACTTGTTAGGACCGGTAGACGAGCTAGAGGGGAGGTGATTAGCTCCGATTTGCTCCGTGATGATTTGTCGCGGCGGAAGACTCGAGCAAACGCTAACACTAAGGATTTACTTGGTATCCACTCCGGATGGGTGACTAATCCAAGGATCCACTCTCCTCACTCTCTCATACACTATGAAATATCTCCTTCTTGAGGTGGAGAAACCTCTTACAAGCTTCCAATAAGATACAACAAGAATCTAAGTAAATACAAAATGAAATCTTACAAGATTTACAATGATAAGCTCAAGCTTTGCTTTCCTTGCTATCTTCAAGCTTTTGATTGCCTCTAAAACCTTAGAAATGCAGCAGCAATATCCTCCAAGGCTTCCCTTGAAATGGTACTGATGAAGGAGAAGAAGGGGAGAGGAGTCGTGGCTCAAAACCTGCGTGAAAACCCTTATACCCGACGCCTAGGGTTTCCTAATCGATTACCCAATCGATTACCACGTCAGATCTAGCCGTTCAACGGCTATTTTTCGAACCTTAATCGATTAGCCAATCGATTAAGACTGCCCTTAATCGATTGACCAATTGATTAAGGGAAGGTTGAATCGATTACAAAATCGATTCAGCCACCTTCTGTTCTCGCAACAAAACTCTCTTAATAGATTACCCAATCGATTACGGTCCTTCTTAATCGATTACCCAATCGATTACGGTCCTTCTTAATCAATTGGGTAATTGATTAAGACCCTTCTTAATCAATTACCCAATTGATTAAGATCCTTTTTGTTCTCGCGAGACAACAACCCAATCGATCTCCCAATCGATTGAGTCCAACCTAACTTGTGTTCACGGTCAACCCCATTGACCAACCTAGATTTCTCCTGCCTAGCTCTCAACTAGGACTTAACCTGATTCCCAACCAGGTCTGCCTAACCCTTGAGTTAGGTCTAATCTCTTGGTAGACTTCCACCTTGCCAGCGTGTGATCTTCCCGATCCACCCGGACTTTATCTAGTCCCACTAGGTCTTTTTCCATGCCAGCGTGCGATCTCCCTGATCCACCTGAACTTCACCTATTCCCACTAGGTGTGCCTAGTCCCACTAGGTCTTTTTCCATGCCAGCATGCGATCTCCCCGATCCACCTGGACTTCACCTAGTCAAGTCTCCAGTCAACCTTGACCCACTTAACATCATACAACATTCAAATATCATTATCAAACATTGAAACATCCAAACTTAAGCTCACCAAGCTTACCAGACTTAAGCTCACCCGAGCCTAGTCAAACTAGGTCAACCTTGACCTAACCAAGATTGCACCAACAAAGGCCACCTGGGATGAGTCCTCATCAGAAGAGGCGGAAGGTCAAGAATACACGGGACTTGCGTTGATGACAAATCATCAAGAAGGGAGCACTGATGAAGGGGGATAGACATCAGAAGAAACCGACGACGAAGAAAGAACCTCGCTTTTCGAAAGCGACCTGGTAAATGAGGTTTGTTTTCTTTTTCATGATCAGTTATATGCTGGAGTTAAAGAATTGCTCAAATCTAATTGTAGATTAGAAAAAGAAAATTAAAAATTAAAAAATGAATTAACACTTACATCCTCTTCTGATATTTTGAAAAATGAAAATAATAATTTAAAAAACTTAGCGCAAAAATTAGAACTTGATATTGCCTATTTACGTCAAAAGAAAAATAGCTTTCCTAATAATTTAAATTGGTATTTTAAAAACCATAAGGGTTAATTTAAAAGAGTACCCAAAAGCTATATTCAGCCTAAGTTTTTAATTAATCCTGTAGACAGGAACTTATTTTGGATTCCGAAATTTGTTTTAAATTAATAAGTTTTTTATTATTCATGTGCAGAATTTTTTTTTTCAAAAATTATATTTTTTTATGCACAATTATGTTGTCCATCTACTGGGAAGTATTCAATATTTTTCGAATATTTTTTGATTTTTATTATTTTTCGCTCGAAATTTGAAATTAAAATTTTAAAAATAGATAAATAATTTATTTTTATAGATATAATTTTTCATCATTCAAATATAGTGGAAAGAACTCATTATAATTTTTTTAAATTTTTTGAAGTATTTTTAGAATTTTTTTAAATTTATTCTTCAAAAACTCGTATCTATTATTTTATTTATTTATTTTCAGACTTGATGAACAAATTTAAAGCTAAAAATTTTTGTCCAAACTCATATCTTTCTCTTCGACTTTGACAAAATTATTCAAATTTTTTATAAATATTTGATTTTTTTATGAATTGTTTCAAAATTCGATACAAAAATATTTTGGTATCAAAGGGGGAGAGTAGGACTATAGATTTTTTTAAAAAAATCTAAAAATTCAATTTTTTTCCTCCCTAATTATGTTTCCCTATTTTTTTGATGTCATCAAAGGGGGAGAAATAGGGTTAAGTTAAGGGGTAGACTTTTAATTTACTCTAAATTTAAGTTTTTTTTGAACTTACACTATTTATATTATTATGCATGTTTTTTTTATTTTATTTACCCTAACTTAACTCGGATTGATGCACATCAAAGATGGGGAGATTGTATATACCCCTGGTTGATTTTGATGTGATCAACCGATTTAAGTTAGGTCCTGTTGTGTTTAATCCCTCTGTTAAGCGTGCAGGAGCTTAGGTACGGAGGAAGTCGAATATAAGACGTAGCGAATGAGAAGGATTATGCGGGGAAGTGAGACGACGGACTCAGTACAATCCGAGGGACACGGAAGCTATGGAAGAGTACACTGATGGAGAGAGAAGGACGTGCGCGATGTCCGAGGGACGAGAAGCCGGGAGAAAGGACGCTCGAGGGGCGAAAGGTCGGAGTTGGGTTCGGGTGAGCCTAACTCCGGTTGGCTAGAAATCACCCAGAAGACAAAGAACCAAAAAACTGGTCAGTTTAACCAAGTCAAACCAGGCGCCCAGAAAAAAGAGATTTATTTGATGCTGTGAAGATTTGAACCTCAAACCTTATAGGCATAGATCTCCATACTTACCGATTAAGATAAGCAAGCGAGATTTATTTGATTAAAATTGTTGCAAGTAGAAGATAAAGTCATTTAGTTGTTGTGAGCAGAAGACAAAGTTTTAATTAAACTTATCTCTTAAAGGATAACCTTATCCTTTAATCAGATCCAATGGATGTAGTTTAATCCTATCCAAGATCAACCATCCAGATTACATCCATGGATCAACGACCAAGAGAAAATTCATCGATAATCAACAATCCAGATTTATTCTCTTAGGTTATAAATAGGCTTAGAGTTTTTGCTTTAGACATCATTCATTAATTCAATTGTAAAATCTCTTAGCGTGCTTTTGTTGTAAGGCTTCTCCGCCATAAGGAGAGTTTTATTGAGCGTCCACTGCTTTGGAAGCAACGTTCTCAGTTGCGACCAAGTTTCTTTTTAAAAGATGAGTGCCTCCACTTTTATATTTTTTTCGTCTATTCACCCCCCTCTAGCCGGGCCAACCCGATCCAACACAATGCTCCCCCTTTACCGAAGCTCCCTCTTGACTTAGGATTTCTAGCAACAGCGTGTTTGGTTTCCCACTTAAACCTAGCATTTCTCCCCCTTTGCCACACATCAAAATGGCTCCAACAATATCCCAATTATTGGGTCCTTTAACCTCTAATGACAATAAACGTTGTGTATTAACCCCCCATAAGATTATACACAAGTTTAATATCATTAGGACACATTTTGACCTAGCTGAAAACAGTTTCAGCCTGTATCAGTCGACTGAGACAGTTACCAGTCGACTAATCCCTATCGAAAAGGGATCTCACAGTAACATCAGTCGTCTGCCTCCTTCATCAGTCAACTAATTAGTCGAAAAACCCAATTCACAGAATTATCAGTCGACTACCCTCTGCATCAGTCGACTGATACTACTCTGATATCAGCCTATTTAGCATTTTGAACTCAATTTTAGAAATGCATTGATAATTTCATAATTCTCCAAAAATTCTCAGAATTTATGAAAGGTTTGTGGTACCCGTGTCCAGTTTGGAAAAATAAACTCAAAAATGTATCTACCACCAATCACATGATTGACACAAAACCCAAAACCTTAAACTATCTAAATGGTTCAATTAAACTTTGACCTAAAGTCCTAGTTTTGGCCTACCCTTGATGTATCTGCCCATACCAAACCATAATGCATCTCTAGCATTGGTTTATATGACATCTATACATCAAAAATAAATTTCATGCAATATAACCCCAATGTCATATTTTCATGCATGACACTCAATTCTAATGTGCTAAATCCCTATGATTGAGACTCAAATCCGTCTCCAAATCCTTTAGTACACCCCATGGTCCATCTAGACTTTCGGGAGAAATCCATCCGAGATCCATTGACCATGGGTCCTAACTTGACTCCTAGAGCTCCCCTTGAGCTCTTAACCTTAGCCACCTCCATAGGTGACTCTTCTATAAACACAAGGCCACACTGGTATACCTTTGGTGGTTTTTGGCCTATAAATCTAACCATTTTAACTTTGGACACCTTGTCCTTAGCTAAGATTTTCTTTCCTTTAACTTTGGATATCTTATCCTTGGTCTAGGTCTTTTTGCCCTTAAATGATATTCCCTTGTCATTCTTGGACTTCCCCTTGCTATAGTCATATGTCATCCTTGCATATGACTTCTCCATAGCATTGGATATCTTAGATCGGTATCCCAAACCTGATCTATCATTGTTGGGTTTTTGACCACCCAACACTATACCTAAACCCTTAAATCCAATACTGAATCTATCTAGGGTTTTCTCTAATTTATCAAGCTTTGCCCTCAAAGCTTGATTTTCCATTTCTAGTTTCTTAAACCTAGAATCGACATATCCATCTTGGACATTCCTAGACCTACCTACCTTCCTAGGCATGTGTCTCCTCTTCTTGGGATTAATGTCTTGGTTCTTAGGTCTAAAAATTCTAGGTTTATCATGATGCATGGATTTTCTAGGGTTTTAATTTGCAAAATTAATCCAATTTTTATCATGATATTTAAATCCAAAATTATGCATGGGTAAATAATTAACATTATTTCTAACATGCATGAAGGAATTTGAATTACACTAAAAGTTAGGGATTACCTCCCTTACCCTTGTAGCTCCTCCTTGATGTGAGTTTTTCTTCTTCTCCTTCTTCTCCCACTTCCTCAAATGCTCCAACTTCTTGAATTCTCCTTTCCTTGAGCATTTGGTGTGGTAATGTCCTAGCTCATCATATGTGAAGCACCTAATGTGCATCTTCTCCATCTTAGCTTCATCCCTACAAATCATGTTAGTTTTCAAATTAATTGACTTATGTTTAGGGTTTATGTCTTTTTTTTACCAAATGGGCACTTGTCCTTGTAGTGTCCCTTCTCATTGCATCCAAAGCAAATAATGTGGTCTTTGGATTTTACTTTGATGGAGGTGGAGGCTTCTTTTTGCTCCGGTATTGAGGATGATCTCTCCTTCACCGCAATCCTTGATGTGGAGACTTCTTCTTCACCCTTTGATAAAGTGGATGGTTCTTCTTCATCTTGTGCCACTTCACATGAGGAGGTGGATAATTCCTCATCTTCTTTTTTCTCCTCCTTGGATGTTGAGCTCACCTCCTCATCCGATTAGTTCTTCTCCTCTTCTTGGACCATTAAGCTCATTTCCTTGGACTCCTTCACAATTGATCTTGTATAGGGTTTTCATAAAGTGCTAACACCTTGCTCCATAGCTCATGAGTATTTTTTATATTTACCTACACCACTAATTATATCATTAGACAAAATATTAAGTAATATTAAGATTACCTTCTCATTTGCCTTCGATTGTGTTTGTTGCTCCTTGGTCTAATATCTTGGTTGGAGCTTCTTCCCATGCTTATCTTTCTGGACGTCAAATAGTTCTTCAATGGCGATCATTAGATCCCAATCCATGTTGAACCACGTCATTGTCCGTAACCTCCAATAATCGAAACTCTCACTGTCGTAGGGAGGTGGAATGTTGATGTCGTCCCCTAAGCATTCTTCAAGCGCCATTTCCTCTAGCCTATTTCTCTTAGGCAGTTATTCTGTAGATGAGCGACCCCGACTCTGATACTAATTGTTGGGACCGATGGCACAGCTAGAGGGGGGGGTGAATAGCCCATTGCCCCAATTAAATCGTTTCTTCCTACAAGTGTTAGCAANTTAATTCACTATTTGAGTATACATGCTTGTGTATTTGATTGGGATCTTAAACTCATCTACTGAATGTCCGCAATACAACTCACAGCATAAGAGAATTTGTGATGGGATCACAACTAGTGATTATCTCTAAATGTGCAAATGTGAAGTATTGAAAATATCCCTAGTCGATGAATTGATAAATACGGACACTATCAATTCTGTTGAGACTAGCATGAGTTATTCTCTAATCAGCTGATTCTCACTGGCTGGTGACATTGGGATGTTCGGAGATAAACATGGATGCTAGTTAAGAGAACTAGTTCATTGGAGTGACTAGCTGTAAGACTTCATATGGAATCTATCTATAGAAATGTCAATGAAGTTCTTACTGCGGCTTAAGTGCGATGTTCCTTTGACTTGCGGTGTTCAAGTCATCTTGGTCATGGAGACTTATACTTTAACATCTTAAGCAAGCATCTCCAAGGAGGTGTGGACCCAGGATGATTGGGTATAAGCCGAAGTGCCCGAAGATGTTTGAACAGCCTACAAAGGATTCACCACTCCTTGCAAGGAGATGTATACCCAGGCCTATCGTCGGATTGTTACTCAAAACCTCTGGCCAGAGTATATCATGTCTAGAGTGCGAGTCTCTTAAATACATGAGAGTAATTAGAAATCCAAAGGACGAGAAAGACACTACTTGGGCTAGGTGTGACGTAGTCAGCCTAGTGGGGACTGACACAAATAGACCGTGTCCTGAACCAAGTGGGTATAAGATGGTGAAGGGAATGAGGCACGAATCATTAGAGCTGCTGAAGGGTTTCAGAATAATTTCTTCTGGGGTCAAACCATTGATCTTTCGATTAATTGGGGATCATGATGTACTACTAGGTGCCACTCATGATCGTTCTATAATTAGTTGATTATAGACGGCCAAGATAAATCGAAAGCCTATTTAGTCACACGCACTACGAGTAATCCGAGGGATTTAAAATGAGTTGAAAATTGGATTTTCCGATCAAGAGAAATAAGTCGAATCTGAATTTATCAGAGGCGCAATGGAAGATAAAATGGCTAAGTCTTTTGAAGGCTTATTGGGCGAATTAAATGAGTTTAATTCGCGAACGGTTCGGGTTGGTTTGGCCGGCCAAAGAGGGTGCCAAACCTCCTTGAAGTGGCCGGCCACCTATTGGGGAGAAAACCAATTAATTTTGGTTTAATTAATAAAGTAAATCTAGCGCGATTTATTTTATAAATTATGGATAAATAAATTTGTATAAAGAAATTTATATAAATAAATTTATAGAAATTTATTCTTTTTATGGAAGTTAAAATAATCCATGAATTGGTTTATTTTAATTTTATAAAATCAATTATGAATTGATTTTTCCATAATAAGAAAGTTTATAAATTTCTTATAAAATTTATTCCATAATAAAAGGAGAGATTAATTAGTTTTATTATAAAGTTAGTTATAATAAAATTCATAAGAGAATTTATAGGATAAATTTCTTATGATAACTAATTAGTTTTATTATAAAGTTAGTTATAATAAAACTTGGTTTAAACGGAATAATTCATAAGAGAATTTATAGGATAAATTTCTTATGATAACTAATTAGTTTTATTATAAAGTTAGTTATAATAAAACTTGGTTTAAACGGAATAATTCATAAGAAAATTTATAGGATAAATTTCTTATGATAACTAATTCCATTAATTCTGTTAAGAGGGAGACTTGGCAAGGGAGATGCTACTCTATAAAGGAACCAAAGGCAAGCCCTTAGTTCTAATCAAGTGATCAAGAGATTAGAAGCATCCTCTCCCTCTCTCTCTTCTCCTTCCCTCCTCTTCCCCTTAGGGCCGGCGCCCACCCTAGCCTTTCTAGGGCCGGCGCCCAACCTACACCCAAGCAAGGGTTGGCGTGAGCAAGGGTTGCCATGAGCCATCTACTTCAAGGAGAAGCCAACCAAGAAGAAGAAGAAGCGGATCACATACCCTTCACTCTCGGAATTCGATTCTGTTTCTTGGTGGTTAGTTTTCATACTTTTCTCTTGTTCTTCTTTGTTGTGCCTATAGAGAATCTAGTAGTTCTCATCGGCACAAAACTCATGACTTTGCGAAGTCATCCCGAAGAGAACTCAGCGTGTACGCGAATAGAGGCGAAGCTTCCAAGGGACGCTACGGTTGGATCTCGTCCCTTACTTCGGGTTACGTGAGGTACTTGGTAAATTAGTTTACCTTTTAGCAAAGTTTTATTTTATGATTATGTCAACACACCATAAGGTTGCATGCTAGATACGAAGTTAAAATAATTTGGGAAATTATTTTATGCAAATTCTTCCGCTGCACGTAAAAATTTAAAATTTTACGAACTCGTATCCTTGTCGACATGCACCCGGTCCCAACATTTTGTGTTTGGATTATCTTTTTCCTCGGAGTGGCCAGCGACATCCCTTTTTGTTAGGGATTGGTTTGCGCAAGGAGAAGGGATCGACTTGGTGGCCATGCCTCTTGGTAGATCGTCGCCCACACAACGTCCAAGAGGGGAAGGTCATACGGTAGAAGATTGTAAGGTAATGGAAGGTATAACTCTTCCTTGGCTTCTTCGTTCTTATTTGTTTCTTATTCATTTGCCTCGTCATTTTATGTGTGAAAGTTAATTATTTTGATTAGTTATCATAGTTAATAATTAACTAACTAGATCCCGACCATAAACACAAAAGTTGGCGATCAACTCGTCACCTTTTCCACCGTCGAATGGTCGAGCAAATCACAAGGCCGATTTTGTAATTGGCCGAGTTGTGATTTGGATCGTTCGATACGACACGAGATGGTCGTAGGGAGATGGGTCTCCATTCGGATTAATGTTTTAATCCGTAGACATGGAGAGGTCTCTCGGATCAACTGAGTATTCGCTTAGGAAACCCGCCAAGCCATACCCAACAATTGGTATCAGAGCTGAGGTTTCCGGCTTTGTGTGTTTAGGATTGGTTAATTTTTGCATTTTCATACATTTTATTTTACTGGATGATGCGTGGATGTGCGTAGGCTAACTTTGTGTTGCAGGCACGAGATTCCAACTTCATGGCCAAATAATGCTTGTGTGAATGGTTGTGCAAATTTAATGTAATTAATTAATTTTCGGGGTTGACGAGGCTAGGTATTTAATTTTTGTAATTAAATACGGCACATCTTTAGCCGAGCTTTTTATTTTACTTTTGATTTAGTTTTCATATACACTCCTTTGTGGAGTATAGGATCGATGATGTAAATAATTAGCTAGTCATTTCGGCTTGGAGATCCCTCAAGGTAGCTTGCGCAGAAGGAAAGGAGGAGCGGACAAGTGACAACACGACTGGAGGCACATTAGAGACCAAGGGCCATGAAAGTTGGAAAATCTAGGATTTCCTGTATTTTTCATATATTGGTTATGTGCTTGGTTGTGTGGTTGTGCTAGTAAAATTCCTCGACATAAATTACTAAGTAGGAGAGGGACCCTAATGGTCCCACGGCTTGCATTACAATCCGATAAGTGATGCGAACACGTCTGCGTGTCGGCTCTGAGTGCCTTCCTCCCCATCGGATGGACTTGTTCTACGGATCACTGGGTCGGAAAAGACTATAGAAAATTATTAAAGAGCGTGTGTACTTTCCCATGGAAGGCACATAATCGAAAATAATTTTCTTAGTATCGTGTAATGGTGAACACTTAGATGCGAATAATAGTATCCTCCCCATCGGAGTTACTGCTATTATTTCGCAAAGCCGATGTGAACCAACTATTGATCTTATTTGTCAAAAAGTTAGGTTGACAAGATAGTAAGATTGATGGGTAAAACCTCCTCTTATGAATGTAGGGATTCGTATACGTCCACACCATCGTGACATGCGAATTTATTGGTGTATAGGGGTGTTGGTTGATTTCGAAAATTAATTGTTTTGAGGAATCAATTTATTTTCGATTTCTAAAGTAGTATATGTTGTGATTCTTAGGATTTTCAAAATAGCCTTTAACCCACTAGCGATCATACTTAAGGAAAACAAACTTAGTGGCCCCAAATTACATAGACTGGAAAAGAAATCTAGACGTTGTCCTTACTGCTCAAGAGTGCAAATATGTGTTGTTCGAAGGGTGTCCTGAAAATGATGGCCCACCTCAATAAGATTGAGGATCTTGGAGGACAAATCAATGGGGAAACCCAGGTCGATATAATACGCCAATCTCTGCCTAGGAGTTTTGAGCAGTTCTGGCTCAACTATAACATAAATAAGCATGAGTATACGTTGGGGAACTCCTTGGAGAACTCCAGGCGGCAGAGGGGCTGTTTCGTCAGAGTTCACAGGCTTTAGTGACTCAAAGGGTTTCTACTTCTGTGCCGAAAGGCAGGAAGAAGAAGAAACAAGGAGGGTACAAGAAGGCTGCAACATCGCAGGGACCTTGGACTGGCATGAAGAAGCCGAAAGGCAAGTGCTTCACGAGCCAGCAGACTGGACAGTGGAAGGCGAACTGCCCCCATTGTCAAGACAAAGGTATTTTCTCGTGCTTAGTTGTTGAAACATGTTTAGCGGTGGTATCTACCGGTACCTGGTGCGTAGATACGGATGCCACTAATCATGTCTGCAACTCATTGCAGGGGTTATAGGAAACCCAACGACTAGTTGAGGAAGAGATTACCGTCTACATGGGATATGCTACGGAGGTGACGACTATTGCAGTGGGAGTTATTTATTTGTCTTTAGAAGATAAAGTTTTTGGTTTTAAGAAGATTGCTTTTATGTACCTAATTTTAGAAAGAACTCTGGTTCAGTTTTTGAAACAATGGATATTCTATTACTTTTTGAAAAGTGGAATAGAAAGATTATCTATTTAGGAACATGGATAAGCAATTTAAGCAATTAGAACCAAAATCTCCCACGATGCAAATAGTAGTTAATAGCTCATCATCTAACCAAAGTAAGAGAAAGGTTCCTTCTAAGATGAACAAAACATGTCTTTGGCATCTAAGGCTTGGTCATATTAACCTTAGTAGGATTCAAAAGTCGATAGCCGATGGACCCTCGGGTTCATTGGTAGTGGGAGACTTCCTAACCTTTGAATTTTGCTTGGAAGGTAAGATGAACAAGAGGTCTTTCAAGGCTGAGGAGTATAGGGCCAAAGATATGTTAGAATTGGTTCATCCTGATTTGTGTGATCCTATGCCTGTCCAGGAAAGAGGTAGCTATGAATACTTCGTGGGATGAATATTCAAAGTTATGGATACGTTTACTTGATGGCCGCAAGTCTGAATCATTGATTGGTTCAAAGAATTCGAGACAGTTGTGGAGAAACATCAAGGTAAAAGTATCAAGACACTACGATCGGATCGTGGTGGTGGGTACCTCTTGGGAAAGTTTAGGACTTACTTATCAGAGGTTGGGATTCAATACCAATTGACTGCACCCGGTTCACCCCAACAGAATGGTGCAGTAGATCGAAGGAAAAGGGCTCTTATGGAGATGGTTAGGTTAATGATGATCTGCTCCGAGTTGCCAAATTCATTCTGGGGATATGCTCTGGAAACGACAACGTATATACTTGATACCATCTAGGTCAGTACCTTCTACCCATAGAAGTGTGAACTGAGCAAAATCCTAGTCTAAGACATATTCAGACATGGGATATCTCATCACATGGGTTGAGAGGGGATACTGATAAGATTGGAATCTCGTGCGCTTGTTCGTAGGCTATCCTAGAGGAACAAAAGGTGGTTCTATAGTCCTAAGGATCAGAGGGTAATCGTTGGCACGAATACCAGATTCTTAGAAGAAGATTATGTGATGAACCACAAGCCCATGAGTAGACTAGTTCTTGAAGAATTAAGAGGGGATGTTCTGACCTTAGTACCAACTGTACAAGAGGATACACCACAAGTCACTGCACCGCGTGTCATAGAAGATACACAGGTGGTACCTCGTCGTAGTGGGAGGGTTGTTAGTCAACCTGAAGGATTCATATTCTTGGGAGAGTCTTCGGACTCGGTCCCTGGCAACCATGAATCAAGATCCCTAGACCTATGACGAGGAACATCCGCTTTGAAGAGATAATACAATTATATGGATTTGTTTAAAGGACGGATAAGATTTGTGTATGTAAGAATTGTGACGGAAACATAGTGGTGTTCTTATACTATACGTAGATAATATTTAGTTAGTTGGCAACAATGACAAAGTATTATCAGACGTAAGGGTATGGTCGTCCAAACAATTGATATGAAGGACTTAGGAGAAGCAAGACACATCCTTGGCGATCGAAGTTCTAAGGGATCGCCAGAGAAGGATGTTGTGCTTATCCCAAGCTTCATATAGAGATAGTGTCTTAACTCGTTTTAGCATGGAAATCTCCAAGAAAAGTTTTGTACTTTTCAGCTGTGGAGCTACTCTATCTAAGGAGATATATTTAGATTATCAAAGGAGATAGAGTAGGTAATGGCAGTTCCTTTAGCGTCGGCTATAGGAAGCCTCATGTATGCTAAATCGAGACTGGATATCTGCTTTGCCGTGGGCATGGTTAGCAGATATCGGAGTAACCCAGGTCAAGGCAATTGGATTGTGGTAAAAGCATATATTAGTGCCTGAGAAGGACTAAGGACTATATGTTGGTTTATCGGGCAGATCAATCTCCTGTGGGTTATATGGATACAGATTTCCAGTCGGATAGGGGAAAATGTAAGTATTCCTCGGGGGTTTGTGTTTACTTTAGGAGGTAGAACCATAGTTTGGAGGAGTGTCATGCAACGGCTTCGTAATGAACTCTGTTGGGACCGGGTGCATGTTGACAAGGATACGAGTTCGTAAAATTTTAAATTTTTACGTGCAGCGGAAGAATTAGCATAAAATAATTTCTTAAATTATTTTAACCACGTATCTAGCATGCAACCTTATGATGTGTGGACATGATCATAAATTAAAACTTTGCGGAAAAGTAAACTAATTTACTTAGTACCTCGCGTAACTCGAAGTAAGGGACGAGATCCAACCGTAGCGTCCCTTGGAAGCTCCGCCTCTATTCGCGTCCTCGCCGAGTTCTCTTCGGGATGACGCCAAGTAACGGAATCAAAATTCCGGGAAAGGAAAGAAGGAGTCGCGATCCGTTTCTTCTTCTTCGGCACCTTCTTGGCGGATGAAGCTCTCGGCCACCCTTGGGATGTGCGCCGGCCCTAGGGGAGGAGAGAGAGCCAGCCCTAGAGAGAGAGTGGGCGCCGACCCTAGAGAGAGAGAGAGGGCCAACTAGAGAGAGAGGGAGAGAGCTAATCTCTTGATTACTCAATTAAGGAATTCAAGCCTAGCCTTGGTTTCTTTATATAGTAGCCTCTCCCTTGCCATGTCTCCCCTTTAACGGAATTAACGGAATAAATTTTCATAAGAAATTATCTTATAAATTATCTTATGAATTATTCCGTTTAAGCCATGTTTTATTACAACTAACTTTATAATAAAATTAATACATCTCTCCTTTTAATTATGGAATAAAATTTGTATAAAATTTTCTTATCATGGAAAAATCAATTCATAATTGATTTTATTAATTAAAATTAAACCAATTCATGGTTTATTTTAATTTCCATAAAAAGAATAAATTTCTACAAATTTCTTTATAAATCTCTTTATATAAATTTCTTTATATATAAATTTATTTATCCATAATTTTATAAAACAAATCGCACTTGCTTTATTTTATTAATTAAACCAAATTAATTGGTTTCTCCCCCTTAATGTGGCCGACCAAACCAAAGAGGGTTGGCACCCTCTTTCGCCGGCCAAACCGAGCCGATCCCATCGCGAATTAAACTCATTTAATTCGCCTAATAAGCCTTCAAATGACTTAGCCATTTTAAGCTTCCGTTGCACCTCTGATTAACTCAGATTCGACTTATTTCTCTTGATCGGAAAATCTAATTTTCAACTCGTTTTAAATCCCTCGGATTACTCGTAGTGTGTGTGACTAAATAGGCTTTTGATTTATGTTGGCCGTCTATAATCAACCAATTATAGAACGATCATGAGTGGCACCTAGTAGTACATCATGACCCCCAATTCATCGAAAGATCAACGGTTGACCTCAGAAGTAATTCTGAAACCCTTCAGCAGCTCTAATGAATCGTGCCTCATTCCCTTCACCATCTTATACCCACTTGGTTCAGGACATGGTCTGTGTGTGTCAGTCCCCACTAGGCTGACTATGTCACACCTAGCCCAAGTAGTGTCTTTCTCGTCCTTTGGATTTCTAATTACTCTCATGTATTTAAGAGACTCATACTCTAAACATGACATGCTCTGGCCAGAGGCTTTGAGTAACAATCCGACGATAGGCCTGGGTATACATCTCCTCGCAAGGAGTGGTGAATCCTTTATAGGCTGTTCAAACATCTTCGGGCACTTCGGCTTATACCCAATCATCCTGGGTCCACACCTCCTTGGAGATGCTTGCTTAAGATGTTAAAGTATAAGTCTCCATGACCAAGATGACTTGAACACCGCAAGTCAAAGGAACATCGCACTTAAGCTGCAGTAAGAACTTCATTGACATATCTATATGTAGATTACCATATGAAGTTTTATGGCTAGTCACTCCAATGAACTAGTTCCCTTAACTAGCATCCATGTTTATCTCCGGACATCCCAATGTCACCAGCCAGTGAGAATCAGCTGATTAGAGAATAACCCATGCTAGTCTCAACAGAATTGATAGTGTCGGTTTTTATCAATTCATCGACTAGGGATATTTTCAATACTTCACAATTGCACATTTAGAGATAATCACTAGTTGTGATCCCATCACAAATTCTCTTATGCTGTGAATTGTATTGCGGACATTCAGTAAATGAGTTTAAGATCCCAATCAAATACACAAATATGTATACTCAAATAGTGAATTTGCATTTATTAAAATAAATATTTACAATCATAAGGCGATTGCCTTAGGACACTTCTCTCATATCACTAACAAACTCCACCATGGAAGCTGGATGGATGGCAGTCTCTAAGATAGCCAAGAAAGCTACATGGTTCAGGAACCTCAAGATGGACTTCGATGTGATTCCTAGTTTGCCCAGAGGTATCACAATTTGTTGTGATAAACAAATGGTGTAGTTGCAAACTCGAAAGAATTACGAGCCCATAAGGCGAGTAAACACATAGAGTGCAATTACCACCCAGGAGAGGAAAAGCTGTTGTTGCCTAGATTACATCAGAGGACAACCTGGGAGATCTTTTCACTGAGGCCTTGATAGCGAGAGCTTTAGGCATGTGGAGGATCAGGGAGTCAGATGTATGACATTTTGAGAACAGCAAAGTCATTAAGTATAAGTGGGAGATTGTAAGATGTGTATACTGAAAGACATGATTTTTTTATATGAACATCTTAATTTTGAAAAGAGAATCACAACTACACTAGGTGCCTGTTTATACTAGTACATGCATGAAGTCCTTTACTACGCATTGTAGATAACATGGTGTAACATGGTGTATGGTGTTACACGGAAGATCATGTTATCAGTCCCTTGCCTAGTATAAGTAGAGGCTCACAACCGAGATGGAATTGGACAAACCATCGGAATAGTTGTAGTGTAATTAAGTGTGGTTGGTCTTGACCATAGAATTATACTAGTGTGCTTTGAGTACATTGAGCAGGACCAAAACCCGAGGTTATCCGATTTGTACTGATTCAATAATTGGATAGGACCTCAAGATTTTATTATGGAGTACGATCCCTTAATCACGATATAATAACATGCATTATTATTAATTATTATTTCTTTGATTTACCAATGGCCGAGATCTATTCTGTTAGATCGATAGACCCGGTAAGTTAGGAGATAATATTAATAATATGATGTGCTGTTGATTATTGACGGAATCCATGTCCTGGTGAGTCGGGTTGGTGATGCCCCCTTGATGAGATCGAAAGGTTCATCATGCTAAACCCTGCAGGTGGATTTGATCCGGCATGATGATAAGGTCGAGTGGTACTAGTCAAGGACTCAGAGGTTAATTAATTTGAACTGTCAGTAATTTAAATTAATTAACGGACATTCGAGATCTTAAATACGGGGGGATGGACAACTCGTAATAAGTGGAGCCCATATGTAAATATGTGGGTTGGTGAGGTAATTCAATGAGGGTCCTTTAGTGGAATGGATCCTCATTAATGGATCAGGTTTGGATCCATTAGCAAGCCAAGATCCAACTCCTCCTCATGGTCCCTACCGTAGCCCTATATATATCCCCATGTGGCATGAAACCAAGTTGATTTTTCTTGTTGATGGTTGATGCAATGGAACACAATGAAACCATAAGTTTCTTCTCTCCTCTCTCTCTCTCTCTCTTTCTTTTCCCCTCATGGATGGTGTTCGGTGTCGACTTCTCACAGAAAGAAGGTTGCTCACGTTGGCTGAAATTTCTCCAAAGCTGCAGAATTCTTCAGCCATTGGTCAGCGCCACTGATGGTGTGGAGAATTCAAGTTGCGCACGACAACTTAATTCAGCCAAGCTGTGGACTTTCTCCAGCCATGGATCAGCGTCGCTGATGGTAGGAGAGACCAAGTTGCGCACGACAATTTGGTGCAGCCAAGTTGTAATTTTTCTCCAACCATGGATCATTGCCGCTGATGGTGGGAGAGACCAAGTTGCACACGACAACTTGGTGTAGCCAAGCTGTAGTTCATCTCCTGCCATGGATCAGAGCAGATTAAACTTTGGAGAGTCCAAGTTGCGCACGACAACTTGGTGCAGCCAAACTTTGTGAGCAAAAGGTTTTCGGTGGAGGTCTAACAACTTGGGCAGATTGGAGAATTTTTTTTCTCCAGCCTAAGTTGCTCACTACATCTTGGAGCAAAATTTCTCAGACAACTTGCCGTGGACTCGGGCGTCGGCGGTGGAGGAGAGGATTAGTAGGGTTTTGTGTTCGGATTGTCTTCTTCCTCGGAGTGGCTGGCGGCACCCCTTTTTGTTAGGTATTGGTTAGCGTAAGGAGAAGGGATCGACTTGGTGACCACGACTCTTGGTAGATCGTCGCCCACACGACGCCCAAGAGGGGAGGGTCATACGGTAGAATATCGTAAGGTAATGGAAGGTATAACTCTTCCTTGGCTCCCTCGTTCTTATTTGTGTCTTATTCATTTGCCTCATCATTTCATGTGTGAAAGTTAATTATTTTGATTAGTTATCATAGTTAATAATTATCTAACTGGACCCCGACCATAAACACAAAAGCCGGCGATCAACTCGTCGCTTTTTCCGCGGTCGAACGGTCGAGCAATTCACAAGGCTGATTTTTGTAATTGGCCGAGTTGTGATTTGCATCATTCGATACAGCACGAGATGGTCGTAAGGAGACGGGTCTCCATTCGGATTAATTTTTTAATCTGTAGACATGGAGAGGTCTCTCGGATTGATCGAGTATTCTCTTAGGAAACCCGCCAAGCCATACCCAACACCAATGTCCACTCTGCTTGCATGTGAAGCACTTACCTTTCGGCTTCATTACTCCAGCCTGAGGTCCCTGAGATCCAGCCACTTTCTTTGCCACACCTTGTTTCTTCTTCTTCTTGCCTTTCGGCTTAGGAGTAAAAACCTTTTGAGCAACCAAAGCATGAGCACTCAGACGAAAAATCTCCTCTGCCGCCTGGAGTTCTGTCACAAGTTCCGCCAACGAATATGTCTGTTTGTTCATATTATAGTTCAGGCGAAACTGCTCAAAGCTGCTAGGTAGAGACTGGAGAATGATATCGACCTGGGTTTCCTCATCGATCTCTGCTCCAAGGACTTCCATCTCATTCAAATGAGCCATCATTTTGAGAACATGATCCCTCACGGGTGTTCCCTCAATCATGGTGGTCGTCATCAAGTTCCTCATTGCCTCTTGCCTAGCGGCCCGATTCTGATATCCGAAGAGTTCCTTGAGATTGAACATCATCTCATAAGCAGTGGAAAAAGCCTAATGTTGATGTTGTAGCACATTTCACATCGAAGACAAAATGTAACACCGCACCATCTCATTTGCTTTTATCCACTTCTTATAGCGTTCCTTCTCCTCTTCAGTAGAATTCTCGTTAGGCTTTTCAGGATAGATCTCAAAGAGTACAAATTTGTACTCCTCAGCAGTCAAGACAATGTCTAAGTTTCTTTTCCAATCAATATAGTTAAGGCCAGTAAGTTTATTTTCTTTCAAAATAACAACAAGTGGGTTGAAAGTCATTTTGAAAATATCTTGAGAATTACAATGATCAAAACATTAGATTTCAAAAAATTATTGATACCTCAAACAATAAAATTTTAAAATCAACCAACACCTTAAAACACCGAGAATATCATATTCCACGATAGTGTGGATGTATACGAATTCTATATTTGTAAGAGGAGGTTTTACCCATTAATTTAATTATCTTGTCAACCTTACTTTTTGACAAATAAAATTAATAGTTGGTTCCTCTTCGGCCCTACAAATAATAGTAGTGACTCCGATGGGGAGGATACTATTATTTGTATCTAAGTGTTCACCATTACACGATACTAAGGCAATTATCTAGGATTATGTCCCTTCTGATGGAGAAGATCACATGCTCCTAAATAATTTTCTATAACCATATTTGACATAGTGATCCACGAAACAAGCTCATCCGATATAGAGGAAGGCACTCAGAGCCAACGCGCAAGCTTGTTCGCATCACTTATCAAATTTGTAATGGAGGTCACGGGACTCAATGAATCCCTCTCCCACTTAGTAATTTACAATTGAGGAATTTTTTAGCACACACAACATGCATATCAAACAATAAGCAATAAACATGAAAATAAATTCCAACTATTATGGCCTTTTGTTCTTGAATATGCCTCCGTCGTGTCGCCACCTCGTCTCCTCCTCGAAGCACCATGCGCAAGCCTCAAGCCATGAAGGAGCTCCGAGTCGAGATAAAAAACTATTTTAATTTACATCCATCGATCCTATACTCCATGAAGGAGTGTACAATAAATCTAGATCAAAATGAAACTAAAATGAGTGGCTAAATAATGTCGTATTTAATTACAAACATTAAATACTAATTAGCCTCGTCAACTCCGAGGATTCAAATAAAAATATTACAATCATGCACACCCATCATACACAACCACATAAGCCATAATAGTCAGATCTTATGCCTGCAACCAAAGAGTTAGCCTACGCACATCCTACTATTACCCGGCATAAAATAATATATGATAAGTGCACGAAAGTAACCGAATCCAAAACACACAAAACCGAAAACCATTGGCTCTGATACAATTGTTGGTTTCGGGTGTGCATGGGAATCCTCTCCATGTCCCCGGATTAAAATTTTATTAATTAAAACAAATCTGGATGGAGATGAATTACCCAAGCAATCGACTCATCATCGTACTAACTGATTCAAGTGACCGCTTGAACAAACATGTTGTTCAAGCAATCTAACTCGTCTAATCGAATAGTCGCGGAATAGATGATGAATGGATCGCCGATTTTTGTGTTTATATTCGGGGTCCATATTAATTAACAACATACAATAATTAATCAAGAACAAAAGGGAACCAAACAAGAAGTATACCTCTTGTTTACCTCGCGATCTTCTATCGTATGTCCTAACCTCTTCATGGACGTCGTGTGGGTGACGATCTTCCAAGAACCGGAGTCATCAAGGCACCCTTCTTCTCCTCCTCCACATGCGCCGAGACCCTAATGTTGGGTTCTCCCGGCACCAAATCATAAAAATGCAGCGGAAATAAGAACCCACGAGCGATCCATGCGAAAGAAAAACTCGTACAAAGTTAATCTATATCTGCTTCTAAAGAAGATATACCTTTGGAGCGTGGCCTTTGCTTATCCCGCTCATCCAGGATGCGCCGGATCTCTTGCACATTCAAGCGTCCATGCCTCTATTCGTATCCACACGGACACAATCTCTCAACTTCGGGAGAACTACCTTGGTTGTGCTAGCAACTTGAGGTAGTTCATAGAACACCAAGAACCCTACAGTAGGGTTTCGGCCAAAGGAGGAAGATGAGGGAGGGAAGAAGTAAGGGAAGAAGGAGAAGAGAAGAAGCCCTCATCCAAAGTCACAACACCCTCTTTTATACTCATCCCATGAATATGAAGAGGTTTGTGTCTCTTTGGCTTCCTTCATTAATACCAATAAAGAACACATCTTTTCATGTGGACCTTTATCATTTCCCATGCAAGAAAAGAATCTTTTCTTTTCTCTTCATTAAATACTTTAATGAATTTCCCTTTAATCCCGACCGGGCCTCTCGGGCTTCCGACCGGTCTCCCGACCAAGTCTGCCGAGTGCCGAGCTCCCGACCCAGTCTGTCGAGTGTTGACCCAGTCTGTCGAGTGCCGACCCAGTTGTTAGTGATATGAGAGAAGTGTCCTAAGGCAATCGCCTTATGATTGTAAACATTTATTTTAATAAATGATAATTCACTATTTGAGTATACATGCTGGTGTATTTGATTGAGAACTTAAACTCATCTACTGAATGTCCGCAATACAACTCACAGCATAAGAGAATTTGTGATGGGATCACAACTAGTGATTATCTCCAAATGTGCAAATGTGAAGTATTGAAAATATCCCTAGTCGATGAATTGATAAATACAGACACTATCAATTCTGTTGAGACTAGCATGGGTTATTCTCTAATCAGCTGATTCTCACTGGCTGGTGACATTGGGATGTCCGGAGATAAACATGGATGCTAGTTATGGGAACTAGTTCATTGGAGTGACTAGCTGTAGGACTTCATATGGTAATCTATATAGATATGTCAATGAAGTTCTTACTGCGGCTTAAGTGCGATGTTCCTTTGACTTGCGGTGTTCAAGTCATCTTGGTCATGGAGACTTATACTTTAACATCTTAAGCAAGCATCTCCAAGGAGGTGTGGACCCAGGATGATTGGGTATAAGCCGAAGTGCCCGAAGATGTTTGAACAGCCTACAAAGGATTCACCACTCCTTGCGAGGAGATGTATTCCCAGGCCTATCGTCGGATTGTTACTCAAAACCTCTGGCCAGAGTATATCATGTTTAGAGTGCGAGTCTCTTAAATACATGAGAGTAATTAGAAATCCAAAGGACGAAAAAGACACTACTTGGGCTAGGTGTGACGTAGTCAGCCTAGTGGGGACTGACACAAATAGACCGTGTCCTGAACCAAGTGGGTATAAGATGGTGAAGGGAATGGGGCACGATTCATTAGAGCTGCTGAAGGGTTTCAGAATAATTTCTTCTGAGGTCAAACCGTTGATCTTTCGATTAATTGGGGGTCATGATGTACTACTAGGTGCCACTCATGACCGTTCTATAATTAGATAATTATAGACGGCCAACATAAATCGAAAGCCTATTTAGTCACACGCACTATGAGTAATCTGAAGGATTTAAAATGAGTTGAAAATTGGATTTTCCGATCAAGAGAAATAAGTCGAATCTGAGTTAATCAGAGGCGCAATGGAAACTAAAATGGCTAAGTCTTTTGAAGGCTTTTTGGGCGAATTAAATGAGTTTAATTCGCGATCGGTTTGGGTCGGTTTTGGCCGGCCAAAGAGGGTGCCAAACCTCCTTGAAGTGGCCGGCCACCTATTGGGGAGAAAACCAATTAATTTTGGTTTAATTAATAAAATAGATCTAGCGCGATTTATTTTATAAATTATGGATAAATAAATTTGTATAAAGAAATTTATATAAATAAATTTATATAAATAAATTTATAGAAGTTTATTCCTTTTTATGGAAGTTAAAATAATCCATGAATTGGTTTATTTTAATTTTATAAAATCAATTATGAATTGATTTTTCCATAATAAGAAAGTTTATAAATTTCTTATAAAATTTATTCCATAATTTAAAGAGAAGATTAATTAGTTTTATTATAAAGTTAGTTATAATAAAATTCATAAGAGAATTTATAGGATAAATTTTCTTATGATAACTAATTAGTTTTATTATAAAGTTGGTTATAATAAAACTTGGTTTAAAACGGAATAATTCATAAGAGAATTTATAGGATAAATTTCTTATGATAACTAATTAGTTTTATTATAAAGTTAGTTATAATAAAACTTGGTTTAAACGGAATAATTCATAAGAGAATTTATAGGATAAATTTCTTATGATAACTAATTCCGTTAATTTCGTTAAGAGGAGACTTGGCAAGGGAGAAGCAACTATATAAGGAACCAAAGGGAAGCCTTTATTCCTAATCAATCAATTGACAATTGAGAAGCTCCCTCTCTCTCTTATTCTCTTCTCTTCTCTTCTCTCTTCCCCATTAGGGCCGGCGCCTCCCTCTCCCAAGTGGGTTGCCGTGAGCTTCAAGAAGAAGGAGAAACGAAACAAGAAGAAGAAGAAGCGGATAGCGACTCCTCTCTTCTCGGAATTCGATTCCGTTTCATTGTTGGTTAGTTTCCATTCTTTCCTATCTTTTCTCTTGTGCTTCTAGTTGTGCCTTCCGAGGATCTAGTAGTTCTCGTCGGCACAAAACTCGTGACTTTGCGAAGTCATCCCGAAGAGAACTCGGCGTGGACGCGAATAGAGGCGGAGCTTCCAAGGGACGCTACGGTTGGATCTCGTCCCTTACTTCGAGTTACGAGAGGTATAATGTAAATTAGTTTACTTTTCCGCAAAGTTTTATTTTATGATTATGTCAACACACCATAAGGTTGCATGCTAGATACGAAGTTAAAATAATTTAGGAAATTATTTTATGCAAATTCTTCCGCTGCACGTAAAAATTTAAAATTTTACGAACTCGTATCCTTGTCGACATGCACCCGGTCCCAACACCAGTCTGCCGAGTAGATCTCCCGATCTGCCTTCCCGAGTTCCAAACTCGGGCTCGGACTTCCCGAGTTCCCAACTCGGGCTCGGACTCCCTAACTAACCTCCCGAGTTCCCACTCGGGCTCAGGTCTCCTGAGTTCCCAACTCGGGCTCCCGAAGCATCATGTCCTTAGTGTGTGACCCAATAGGTTCTCGCGACGTTGGCAATGCGCCTAAACCCTTTAGACACATAAGCAATGAGCGGCATCTAGCAATGCATCATTGCTACCCAAGTAACAAGAAAAGTCGAGATCCAACTAAACCTCCGTGACCTTGTCCTTCTATTCTTGATATCTAGATTGACCAATGAGGCATAGACCGTGTCATGCTCAATCAATCTTGTGTTTCTTGATCCTCGAGTAGACTCACTCAAACAAATAAGCACAATATCTCATATTGACTCATTTGAGCATGACCATGCGTTTCAGTAGTCCTACTCGATCAAGGGTCCCACAGATATCACTCCTGTCATATGGGAGGGATAGATCCCATCTACATCACTCACATCCCTCCGCATAATTCATTACATACCCAGTGATCGCCTTTATAGTCCACCCTGTTACGGGTGACATTTGACGATACCAAAGTACATAACTCCTTATGTAGGGAACCGTAGTGACTTCAGGTCTAAGGACTATTCATACTAATAGTCACATGAGAAAGTCTATGACACTCATATGACAATCTATGAAACTTTCTCATGGAGGGTCATTCAGTACACATTCTCCAATGTATACCCATGTGTCAACTTGATATCACATATCCATGACTTGTGAGCTCAAGTCATCAGTTGACCTACATGCTAGTCTTCATGCATTAATATTGTCCCTGAATATTAATACTTGACTAGGAATAATTTAGTGTAGTGTTCTCTACATTATCTCACTATCGATTCAACCAATCGATATAATGTAGATAAGAATCTACTACACCAGGATATTATTATACTTAGTTATTCGATATAGAATACAAAGTAAGTATAATAACCAAACATGCCTTTATTAATGATAGAATATGATACAAAATGTCCCTAGTCAATCATCACATAATTGGATCTAGGGCTCCTACTAACACCTAATGGGTCCCTTGGTTGTCGCTGGTCAAAAGGAAGAAAAAAACTTCCTTCTTTTGCTTACGCCGGCTCCAAGAGATGAAGAGGAAGATGATGAAGATGAAGAAGAAGAAGACAGAGCTCTTCTTCCTCACAAAATCCTAGTCTAAACCTCCTCCTTCCTCCTTCTTTGTTTCACCAGCCAAAAGAAAGAAGAAGGCTTCTATCTTAGCCGCTAGCGCCCCTCCTTGCCCGGTGATGCCGCACCCCCAAAGTGGATGAAGAGTGTTGGATCGGAGTAAATCGATAGAGGGGGGGGGGGTGAATATCGATCGAAAATTTTCGGATAGTAAAGAGAAATACGCAGCGGAAATAGTAAAGTAAAGTCACTAACACGATTTATTTTACTTGGTTTGGAGTCGCGGTCGACTCCTACTCCAAGGCACACGGTCCTTGACCATTTGCATTGGGCAATTCTATATTCGTAAAATGATTACAATTTCAAGTACAAATATAGAATTGAAAACGCAGTTGCAACACTTAAGAAAATTAACGGTTTTACCGATGAGCGAAGTGGATGGAATCTCGGAGCAGCGAGTCGTCGGCGGCGCTTGAATCACGAATGCAGAGCGTGCCGGAGCGTAGCGCTTGAGTGAAAGTGTTGAAAGTGAATTGAGCGAGTTGTTCTGAAGCCTTGGGGGTGAACCCCTTTTATAGTCGTCTCCTGGGCGCCTGTGTTGAAGGGGGCGCCTACACGTGCCCTCTCTTGCGTGAACTCCAATCTGCAAGCTCGGTTAGCGCTTATCCCCTTCATTGAGGCGCCTTAGCTTTCTGGGGTGCTTGAGCTGTCTGGGGTGCCTAGCTTGACTTGGTCCATAGGCTTTCATGGCAGTTTGCTTCGATGGTCTCGGTTTGGCCTTGCATTGGGGCGCCTGTATCCTTACAGGCGCCTAGCCCAGTGAGGCACCTCCTTCCAATGAGGCACCTGAGCTGTAGAAACACAGTCCCTTCGTTTCCAGCAACCAGGGTTAGTTCCAAAACACAAAAAGCAAACGTACAATATATGTTAGACATTATTTACAACCTAAGCTATCTTGTTTCTAACTTTGGGTTTCCTAAATGGAACTGATAAGTACCATTTTATTGATTATTTTAATTGCTAAAATCCAAGTTTGACCCATATTTTACTTGCTTAATTGTGAATTTACCCTAGGTTTTAGGACTTGCTTTTATTTTGGACTTAATTGCAAATCTGTACATATTTGGATTATTTGGCCACTAAATTTTTGATCTATTTTTTGTAGGCATGAAAAGGTTCATGGACCTAGGGCATACTGGGTCAAACTTGAGTCAGAAGTGGATCCGGATCGAGTTATCAAGCTTCGGATTAATCTGGGCCGTTCGATTCAAAAGTGGCTAGATCTGAGCTATCCGGGATCATCTGAAGCAATCCGAGCTAGGGTTAGGGTTGATCAAGCACTCTGATCAAGAACTGAAAGTTTCATTCCAATCGGAGCTCATTCAACCGTTCGATCAAGCTCGGAGGGCTCTAGACTGTCCATTCAAAGATTAGGCTAGATCTGGACCATCCGTTGCACATCTGGAGGATCCGAGCTACCACGAGGCAGATCCTGACCCTTGATCAACATCATCAAAGTTTGGGACAGATCGGATGAAGTTCAGCCGTTAGATTTCCTCAAATCAATCTGAGTCGTCCATTTTTAAGTACTTAAGGAAAATTTCGCCACAGCTTCTCCTTGTCGTGTCTTCGCCGTTTCTTCGCGTTCTTCAGCAGTTCATCATCGTTCTTCAAGTTTTTCATCTACGGAGGCGTGACCACCTCAATTTCAACCTTAGATCATTATCTGAATCCTTGGAAGACAGTTTCGGTGGAGAATTCATCTCAGATTTGCGCCGGACAGAGCTGTTTGAGGGTTTCGACAGCTCTGTGGTCCGATCGCTTGGATCTCATCCACAAGCCATGTCCAATCAGCTGAGCCACTTGTAGGGGTTCTCAGGTGAGCTCAGATGATCCTCGAATCATCATCGTAATCCATTTGACTGTGATCGAAGGGATTCGGATTGGATTTCCCCAGCTGATGCAGTTTGAGCAGAGTTGATCAAGCGAAGCTATTTTCACTGATTTGCTGAGCTTAGGGGTTCGAGGCCAGCCCTTGCTTGACGAACAAGGAGATTTTGAGCTCGGGAAGGGTTGAGGATTAGTTCCGTAGTTAATTTTCATTGTGTTTAGCTGTAGTTTTAATTTCTACCACGAATTCTGTTTCTGAAATTTCTGTATAAGCTGTTTGAGTTTGTTCCTGAATTGTTTAGCTTAATTAGGTTTTAAATCTTCATGTTAAGTAGTTTAGGAACTTGTTTAGTGATCAATTGAATTTAATTTCAGTTTATTTCTCTGTTTGTTGCTTGCGTATCAACTTAATTGTGGCGTGCCAGTTGTATAGCTGCGTGCCAAGTTAATTTCTGCATATCAGTAGTTTCATTCCCATTTCGTTAGTTTTTGTCATGTAATTGTTAGCCTGTTTAAGCTTCCCTGAACCTAGATTAGTGAATTGAATTTAGTTTGCATTTGCTAGCTTAGCCTTTGATCCATTGCGGCAAAATTCTGCAGTCAATCCCTTAAATTCTGCACCTTTCATTTCTGCACTTTCCATTTCTGAAATTGAGTTGATTCTGCACATCGGTTTGGGGCTCTGGAATTGTTGTTTTACATTCAATAGTTTCTGAACTCTGCATATAACCGATTGCTTCAAGATTATCAGCTTTACATCAGTTTATAGGTTTGCAAGTAGCATCATTTCCAGCACAGTGTTTTCCTTGATCGCGTGCCAAATTGGATGAATTTCTGCACTTTGTATCAATAGAAGCTTTGGCATAGTTTGGTATCAAGTTAGCCACAATCTTTAGGGTGTTTTGGAGTTTGAAATCAGTTAGTGCTATTTTTAGTTGTTTTGGAATTTTCCCATCATGTATGCATCGGGTTTCTTCTAAATTTTGTAGCTAGCTTTTATTTGCTTGTTTTGAGTTTAATTAGGTTTGAAGTTATTACATTAGGTCAACTGAAAATTCAGCCACTGTTTCTTATTCCTTGTTTACCATTTAGTTGCATTTGAATGCAATTTTGCTTTTCCAATTTTAGTTAAGTTCCCTTGGTTGAGTTGGTTTACCTTTGGTTGAGTTATCACTTGCTATCATTTGTTTAGTTTATTAGTTAAGTTCCTTTCCTTCCATAGCATTTTCATTTCTATTTGCAATCCAAACCCAAATCACATTCGAAACCCAAAATCCACAAACGACACATAAACACGAGCTCGAATCAAACAAACTCTCAACTAGTCTCTAGGAAAAATATAACCTGTGACCCCTTTACTACGCTTTTATTCTTGATTGCAAAAAGGGTTTCCAGCATTTATAAATATTCTAAATTTGAGACCCACTTTCATGACAGCCTATTCCGGGCCCATCAAATTTTTGGCGCCGTTGCCAGGGATCTACTAGTTGATTTGTTTGATTTTTTGCTTGCACGCTTATTTCACATATTTCTTGATTTATTTATGTGCTTATTGCTATATCTGGTGATCTGATATTATTTGTTTCATCTTTTTATCTACTTTTACTGCGATTTGTTTTTGGTTTTATGACCAGTTCTACAGGTGGTGATCTTGAAGAATTTGACCCTGAGATTGAGAGGACTTTCAGAGCCAGGAGGAACCAAGGCATTCTTTCAGAGACTACAGATATTCCTCCTATTCAGACTATTCCCACTCACTTAGGCAGTATCATGGCAGACCACCAGAAGACTATGAAGGAACTCGCAACACCAGATGCTTCATTTTAGTATTTCAGCATTGCTTATCCAGAGCTGGTTGGAGATTTTGAGCTCAGATCTGGACTCATTCATTTTCTGCCCAAGTTTCAAGGATTATCTGGAGAGGATCCAAATAGACACCTGCACGAATTCTATGTTGTATGCTCTACTATGAAGCCTCAGGGCATTTCTGAAGAAGATATCAAGCTGAGAGCTTTTCCCTTTACACTGACAGGAGCAGCAAAAGATTGGTTTTACTATCTACCTACTGGGCACGTGTCTAGTTGGATCTCTATGAAGAAAGCATTTTTGGAAAAATATTTCCCAGCCTCCAGAACAGCAATAATTAGAAAAAGCATCTGTGGCATTCAGCAAGTGATGGGCGAGACGCTCTATGATTACTGGGAGAGATTCAATAAATTATGTTCAAGTTGCCCACAGCATCAGATCAGTGAGCAGCTTCTGATTCAGTATTTTTATGAGGGATTGCTGCAGATGGACAGATTATGATAGATGCTGCAGCTGGAGGAGCCCTAGTGAATAAAACGCCAGATCAAGCTAGGGAGCTCATTTCTAATATGGCTGAGAACTCACAATAATTTGGAAGCAGAGCATTGACCACCAGAGGAGTGGGTGAAGTTCAGGTAGTTCCTATTGATCAGAAGGAGGTTAAGAATGCATTGATAGAGCTCACATCGGCGGTTAAGCAAATTGAACTAAACATTGCAAGGCAAAATTCAACTCCTTCAGTACCTCCACAGTCAAGCCAAGTGATGAGTGTGTGTGGCATTTGCGCTAGCCAAGAACACAATTCGGATTCATGTCCTAACCTCCAACAAGATGAGTCACTAGCGGCATTGGTTAGGGGACAATTTCAAGCAAGAAACAACCCTTACTCCTCTACTTATAACCTCGGTTGGAGGGATCATCCAAATTTGAGGTACGGGAACTCTTTCTGCCAACAAAACCCTCAAACACAGCAATTGCAGCAGCCTCCACAAAATTTCCAGCAATCACAGCAACAATTCCAGCAGCAACAACAATTTCAGCCTTCGAATCCGAATTTTCAGCCTAATTTCTAGCAAACTCAGCAACAATATCAGCCCCAATTTCAGCAATTTCAACCTCAATTCTAGCCATATCAGCAAGGGCAGCAAGGTTGTCAATCGTTTCAAACATTTCCGCCTCAAAACCAACCATTTTTCTAGCCCTCACAGCTCTATAATCAGAATTTCCAGCCTTACAATCAAGGGTTTCAGCCTATGCAAAATCAGCCCTCACAGCAGAATTTTCCATTTCAAAATCAGAATATTCAAGGATACAACTCTCAGCAAGGTTTCCAAGCATGTCAGCCCTCTTATCAGCCCCAATTCCAACCGCAGCAGGGTAACGTTTTTCAGCCTACTACTTCATCGTTTCAGGGATCATCAAAACCCTATGCTAACCAAGGAGGCTATGGGGGATCAAATGGAGGAAATGCTCAGCAACAACAAATGATGGAGATGCTACAACAAGTTTTACAACAACAACAACAACAACAACAACAACAACAAACTTGGCAACAACAACAACAACAAGTTTTACAACAACACCAACAAAATCTTGAGAGGCAAATGGGGCAATTGGCTAGTGGGATTAATCAAAGTCAAGCTCAAGGATCAAGTCAACTCCCTTCCCAAACTGTTCCTAATCCTAAAGGAAACGTGAGTGCTATTACCTTGAGGAGTGGGAAGGTTACATCATTTCCAAATGGTCCAAGAGCTGAAATTTCAGAAAATCGGACAGCACCTTCAATTCCAGCTCAAAACAGCCATGAAACGACTTCAAATTCAGCCGGTTCCACCCCTAGCCCGTGCCCAACTCCTTCCTCAAGTAATCCTCCAATTTTGGTGGAAAACGGAGAAGAAATCAGTGTTGAGATAGATATCACAGCAGCCACTACGCCTGGGACAGCAAACCAGAAATCAGCCTCTCCACTTCCGGCCAAAGGAGATGAAATTAGGGTTCCTTTACCCTTTCCACAGCGGAAAACACAAGCCAAAAGACAAGTGGAGGAGGAGAAGACTAAGGAATTTAATGAACTAGTGGAACTTTTCAGTAAAGTAAAGATCAATGTACCTTTGTTGACCATGATCAAACAGATTCCTAAATATGCCAAGTTTTTGAAAGATCTTTGTGTTCACAAAAAGAAACTTAAGGAAAATGAGTTGGTTAGCTTTGGAAAGAATATTTCAGCACTTATCCACTTCATTCCTGAGAAGTGTAAAGACCCAGGGGTATTTACTTTTCTTGTGAGATAGGGAGCACTACATTCCATGATGCCATGTTAGATTTAGGAGCTTCCATTAATGTGATGCCCAGGTCAGTCTTCCAGATGCTTGGCATAGGCCCTTTACAGCCCACTGGTGTGGTGATACAGCTAGCAGACAGGAGCCAGACCCACCCAGCAGGTATGATTGAAGATGTTTTGGTGAAAGTAAAGGAGTTAATATTTCCTGCAGATTTTTATATCTTGGATATGGAGAGAGATTATCTTGCACACCGTTCTCCACTTATTTTAGGAAGACCCTTTCTGAAGACTGCTCGAACAAAAATTGATGTATATGCTGGTACACTTTCCATGGAGATTGGAGACACGGTGGTTCAGTTTAGCCTTTTTGATGCTATGAAGCATCCGAGAGAGGATCACTCCATTATGAGCATGGATATTCTTGAGGAGCTGGAGCAGACAGAGTTAGAGGCTGAGGGATTTTTACCTGATTTTTCTGGAGGAGCTATTTATTCAGAGGAGGCTAAGAGAGTATTTACTGCTGAGACTGAGGATTTTTCAGAAGATTTTTCAGATGCATTTCCAGCTGGAGAGGTTTTTCTAGGTGTAGGGGATTGCACAGAGCCCAAGGATCATCTATTTTTCTTGAGATTCAAAGTGTAGGGGATTGCACAGAGCCCCAAGGATCACCTATTTCTACTGAGGAAGACCAGAGTGAACTGAAGCCACTACCAGGCCACTTGAAGTATGCATACCTAGGAGAGGAGCAGACTTTTCCTGTGATTATTGCACAGCATTTGGAGTCAGAACAAGAAGGAAAATTATTGCAAGTCCTGAGACACTACAAGAAGGCAATTGGTGGACTTTATCAGATATACCAGGTATCATCCCAGCTATCTGCATGCACAGGATATTTTTGGAAGATAATGTCAACCTGTGAGGCAACCACAAAGGAGACTCAATCCACTTATTTTGGATGTTGTAAAGAAAGAGGTGACTCGACTTTTACAGGCAGGTATCATTTAAACTATTTCTGACAGTCAGTGGGTTAGTCCTATTCACGTGGTGCCCAAGAAATCTGGAGTGACCGTGGTGGCGGATGAAAGCAATGAACTAGTACCCAACAGTGTTAAGAATTCCTGGAGAGTCTGCATTGATTACAGGAAGCTCAACATGGTCACAAGGAAGATCACTTCCCTTTACCCTTCATTGATCAGATGCTTGAGAGACTGGCAGGGAAGTCGCATTATTGTTTCTTGGATGGATTTTCAGGCTATTTTCAGATTTGCATAGATCCAGAGGACCAGGAGAAGACTACCTTCACTTGCCCCTTTGGCACTTTTGCCTACAGACGTATGCCCTTCGGACTCTGCAACGCACCCGGTACATTTCAGAGATGCATGGTAAGTATATTCGGTGAGTTGCTAGAGGACTGTATGGAGATATTCATGGATGATTTTTCAGTTTATGGCACGTCTTTTGATTCATGCTTAGATAATTTGTCTAGGGTTTTACATCATTGCATTGAAACTAACCTTGTTCTTAATTTTGAGAAATGCTACTTCATGGTAGAGCATGGATTGTACTTGGACATATAGTCTCTCGGAAAGGTATTAAGGTAGATCCTGCGAAAATCAGTGTTATTTCTTCTTTATCTTACCCCGTATGCGTACGGGATGTTCGTGCTTTTCTTGGACATGCAGGTTTTTACCGCAGATTTATTAGAGACTTCAGCTTGATTGCTCGACCCTTGACACGACTTTTGCAGAAAGATGTTGAGTTCATTTCGATGATAAATGCAAGGAAGCTTTTCACAGACTCAGGGAGGCTCTTACCTCAGCTCCTATTATTACATCACCTGATTGAACTTTACCATTTGAATTAATGTGTGATGCTTCTAATTTTGCAGTGGGAGCTGTTCTAGCACAGAGGGTTGATGGAGCACCACATGTCATTTGCTACGCCTCCAAAACCCTAGATGCCGCCCAAGCAAACTACACCACTACGGAAAAGGAGCTTCTTGCCATTGTTTTTGCTTTGGATAGATTTAGATCTTATTTATTGTGCTCATATTGATTATTTTTTTTGATCATGCAGCTCTGAAATATCTGTTGAAAAAGCCTGATACAAAACCTAGATTGATCAGATGGATGCTCCTACTCCAAGAATTCAACTTGGAGATCAGAGACAGAAGTGGAAAGAGAACTTAGTTGCAGATCATTTGAGCAGACTTGAAGGAGATGGATCTCCTACCACCATTGATGATGATTTCAGAGATGAGCACTTAATTGCAGTGCATGATGAGACACCGTGGTATGCAGACCTAGTTAACTTTCTTGTTGCACATGTATTTCCCACTCAATTTTCTAAGGCTCAAAAAGATAAATTAAAAAGTGATGCAAAGTTTTATGTGTGGGATGATCCTTATTTGTGAAATTTTGTAATGACCAAATAATTAGGAGATGCGTACCAGATCATGAGTTTTCATCTGTCCTTACTTTTTGTCATTCATCAGCATGTGGGGGGCATTTTGGACCCAGAGAACTACTAGAAAAGTGTTAGAATGTGGATTATACTGGCCAACCCTTTTTCATGATTCATATGTTTCTTACAAAAATTGTGATAGATGTCAGCGAACTGGGAACATAGTG
>JAGFNQ010002682.1:65894-121513 GCA_024364735.1 Boesenbergia rotunda
TGCTGCAGCTGGAGGAGCCTAGTGAACAAAATGCAAATCAAGCTAGGGAACTCATTTCAAACATGGCTGAGAATTCACAACAGTTGGGAGCAGAGCACTAACCACTAGAGGAGTTAATGAAGTCCAGATGGTTTCGAATGAACAGAAAGAAATGAAGAATGCAATGGTGGAGCTCACATCAGTGATGAAGCAATTGTCTGTTAATAATGCAATTCAAGGTTCAAATCTTTCAGCAACTCCACAAGCTAATCAAGTGATAGGGTATGCAGTATTTGCTCTAGTCAAGAGCACAACTCAGATTCATGTCCCACCTTCCAACAAGACGAGACGTAGCAGCATTGGTTAGGGGACAATTTCAAGCAAGAAACAACCCTTACTCCTCTACTTATAACCCCGGTTGGAGGGATCATCCAAATCTGAGGTACGGGAACTCTTTCTGCCAACAGAACCTAGCAACAACAATTTCAGCAAACATCTACAGCCCCAGCAACACCACAAAATCAGCAAGCTTTTCAGCCTTTGAACCAAAATTTTCAGCCTACATTTCAGCCAATGTTTCAGCAAACTCAGCCCCTATTCAGCAATTCCATCCTCAATTCCAGCCATATCAGCAAGGGCACCAGGTTTCAATCATTTCCAACTTTCCAACCTCAAAACCAACAAAATTTCCAGCCTTCACAGCCCTATAATCAGAATTTCCAGCCTTAAAATCAAGGGTTTCAGCCTATGCAAAATCAGTCCTCATCACCGAATTTTCCACTTCAAAATCAGAATTTTCAAGGCTACAACTCCCAACAAGGTTTCCAAGCATGTCAGCCCTCTAATCAGCCCTATCAACAGCAAATTCCACCCTCCTATCAGCCCCAACAACCATATTTTCAAGGATCTCAGCAAGTTCAACAATTTCAGCCTACAACTTCATCATTTCAAGGTCAGTCAAGGAACTATGCTAACCAAGGAAGCTATGGGAGTTCAAGTGGAGGAAATGCGCAACAACAACAAATGATGGAGATTCTACAACAACTTCAACAACAACAACAAAACCTTGAGAGGCAAATAGGACAATTGGCTAGTGGGATTAATCAAAGTCAAGCTCAAGGATCAAGTCAATTACCTTCCCAAACCATTCCTAATCCTAAAGGAAACGTGAGTGCTATTACTTTGAGGAGTGGGAAGGTTACATTATCTCAAAATAGTCCAAGAGCTGAAATTTCAGAAAACCGGATAGCACCTTTAATTCCAGCCCAAAACAGCCATGAAACGACTTCAAATTCAGTCGGTTCCACCCCTAGTCCATGCCCAACTCCTTCCTCAAGTAATCCTCCAATTTTGGTGGAAAACGGAGGAGAAATCAGTGCCGAGACAGATATTACAGCAGCCACACCGCAAGGGACAGCAAACCAAAAATCAACCCCTCCACTTCCGGCCAAAGAAAATGAATTTAGGGTTCCCTTACCCTTTCCACAGCGGAAAACACAAGCCAAAAGACAAGTGGAGGAGGAGAAGGCTAAGGAATTTAATGAGCTAGTGGAACTTTTTAGTAAAGTAGAGATCAATGTACCTTTATTGACCATGATTAAACAGATTCCTAAGTATGCCAAGTTTTTGAAAGATCTTTGTGTTCACAAGAAGAAACTTAAGGAAAATGAGTTGGTCAGCTTTGGAAAAAATATTTCAGCACTTATACATGCCACACCTCAGAAGTGTAAAGACCCTAGAGTGTTTACTGTATCTTGTTAGATAGGGAGCACTACATTCCATGATGCCATGCTTGATTTAGGAGCTTCCATAAATGTGATGCCCAGGTCAGTCTTCCAGATGCTTGGCATAGGCCCTTTATAGCCCACTGGTGTGGTAATACAGCTAGCAGACAAGAGCCAGACCCACCCAGCTGGTATGATTGAAGATGTTTTGGTGAAGGTAAAGGAGCTAATATTTCCTACAGATTTTTATATCTTGGATATGAAGGGAGATTATCTTGCACACCGTTCTCCACTTATTTTAGGAAGACCATTTCTGAAGACTGCTAGAAGCAAGATTGATGTATATGTTGGTACACTTTCCATAGAGATTGGAGACACGGTGGTTCAGTTTAGCCTTTTTGATGCTATGAAGCATCCGAGAGAGGATCACTCCGTTATGAGCATGGACATTCTTGAGGAGCTGGAGCAGACAGAGTTAGAGGCTGAGGGATTTTTACCTGATTTTTCTGGAGGAGCTATGTATTCAGAGGAGGCTGAGAGAGTATTTACTGCTGAGACTGAGGATTTTTCAAAGATATTTCAGATGCACTTCCAGCTGGAGAGGTTTTTCTAGGTGTAGGGGATTGCACAGAGCCCCAAGGATCACCTATTTCTACTGAGGAAGACCAGAGTGAACTTAAGCCACTACCAGTCCATTTGAAGTATGCGTACCTAGGAGAGGAGCAGACTTTTCCCGTGATTATTGCACAACATTTGGAGTCAGAACAAGAAGAAAAATTATTGCAAGTCCTGAGGCACTACAAGAAGGCAATTGGGTGGACTTTATCAGATATACTAGGTATCAGCCCAGCTATCTGCATGCACGGGATATTTTTAGAAGACAATGTCAAACCTGTGAGGCAACCACAAAGGAGACTCAATCCACTTATTTTGGATGTTGTAAAGAAAGAGGTGACTCGACTTCTACAGGCAGGTATCATTTACCCTATTTCTGACAGTCAGTGGGTTAGTCCTATTCACATGGTGCCCAAGAAATCTGGAGTGACAGTGGTGGCAGATGAAAGCAATGAACTAGTGCCCACCAGAGTTAAGAATTCCTGGAGAGTTTGCATTGATTACAGGAAGCTCAACAAGGTCACAAGGAAAGATCACTTCACTTTACCCTTTATTGATCAGATGCTTGAGAGACTGGCAGGGAAGTCGTATTATTGTTTCTTGGATGGATTTTCAGGCTACTTCCAGATTTGCATAGATCCAAAGGACTAGGAGAAGACTACCTTCACTTGCCCCTTTGACACTTTTGCCTACAGACGTATGCCCTTCGAACTCTGCAACGCACCCGGTACATTTCAGAGATGCATGGTAAGTAAATTTGGTGAGTTGCTAGAGGACTGTATGGAGATATTCATGGATGATTTTTCAGTTTATGACATGTCTTTTGATTCATGCTTAGATAATTTGTCTAGGGTTTTACATCGTTGCATTGAAACTAACCTTGTTCTTAATTTTGAGAAATGCCACTTCATGGTAGAGCATGGGATTATACTTGGACATATAGTCTCTCGGAAAGGTATTGAGGTAGAACCTGCGAAAATCAGTGTTATTTCTTCTTTATCTTACCCCGTATGCATATGGGATGTTCGTGCTTTACTTGGACATGCAGGTTTCTATCGTAGATTTATTAGAGACTTCAGCTTGATTGCTCGAACCTTGACACAACTTTTGCAGAAAGATGTTGAGTTTCATTTTGATGATAGATGCAAAGAAGCTTTTCATAGACTCAGGGAGGCTCTTACCTCAGCTCCTATCATTACATCACCTGATTGGACTTTACCATTTGAATTAATGTGTGATGCCTTCTAATTTTGCAGTGGGAGCTGTTCTAGCACAGAGGGTTGATGGAGCACCACATGTCATTTGCTACGCCTCCAAAACCCTAGATGCCGCCCAAGCAATACACCACGACTGAAAAGGAGCTTCTTGCCATTGTTTTTGCTTTGGATAGATTCAAATCTTATTTATTGTGCTCACATGTGATTATTTTTTCTGATCATGCAGCTCTCAAATATTTGTTGAAAAAGCCTGATGCAAAACCTAGATTGATCAGATGGATGCTCCTACTCCAAGAATTTGACCTGGAGATCAAGATAGAAGTGGGAAAAGAGAACCTAGTTGCAGATCATTTGAGCAGACTTGAAGGAGATGGATCTCCTACCACCATTGATGATGATTTCAGAGATGAGCACTTGATTGCAGTCATGGTGAGACCCGTGGTATGCAGACCTAGTTAATTTTCTAGTTGCACATGTATTCCCACTCAATTTTCTAAGGCTCAAAAAGATAAACTCAAAAGTGATGCAAAGTTTTATGTGTGGGATGATCCTTATTTTGGAAATTTTTAATGACCAAATAATTAGGAGATGCGTACCAGATATGAGTTTTCTTCTGTATTACATTTTGTCATTCATCAGCTGTGGGGGGCATTTTGGACCCCAGAGAACTGCTAGGAAAGTGTTAGATGTGGATTATACTGGCCCACCTTTTTCATGATTCATATGTCTTTTATAAAAATTGTGATAGATGTCAGCGAACTGGGAACATAGGAGCGAGACATGAGATGCCCCAAAACACTATGCTTTACTGTGAGATTTTTGATGTTTGAGGAATAGATTTTATGGGACCTTTTCTTGCATCTTATGGTTATCTGTATATTTTCCTTGTTGTGGATTATGTTTCAAAATGGGTGGAGGCCATTCCCTCCAAGACTGATGATTCTTCTGTTGTTTGTAGTTTTGTTAGGTCACACATTTTCTGCAGGTTTGGAATTCCTAGAGCCATAATTAGTGACCAAGGATCCCATTTTTGCAACAAACACATGAAGGCAATGCTGAGTAAATATGAGGTTGTACATAAAGTTTCTACATCCTATCATCCCCAAACAAATGGACAGGCTGAGATTTCGAACAGAGAGATTAAATCCATTTTAGAGAAGACAGTTGGGCCCACTAGAAAAGACTGGAGCAAGAAGCTAGATGACGTACTCTGGGCCTACAGAACAGCATATAAGACACCGATTGGCATGTCACCCTACCGCTTGGTATATGGTAAGGCTTGTCACCTCCCCGTGGAAATAGAGCACAAGGCATATTGGGCGGTGAAAGCTTGTAATTTCGATGCTACCAAGGCGGGAGAAGAGAGAAAATTGTAACTCCAAGAACTTGAAGAAATTCGGCTAGAAGCATTCGAAAATTCAAGAATCTACAAGGAAAAGACCAAGAACTTCCATGACAAGCACATTGTGAAGAAAGATTTCCAAATTGGTGGCAAGGTATTATTGTACAAATCAAGGCTCAAATTGATAAAAGGTAAATTAAGGTCAAGGTGGGATGGTCCATTTATTGTAACTAATATTTTTCCCTATGGTGTTGTGGAAATTCAAGATGTATCTAATGGTTTTATTTGGAAAGTCAATGGCCACCAGCTCAAAAGGTACTTTGAAGAACTAAAGGAGCTAGAGGTGGATGGTTTGGACATGAATGTAGCTATCTACCCAACTTAAGGGGAGTTCACTTTCTCTACACTTACATTTCATTGTACATATCATTTTCATGGTTCTAGGAATAAATTTTTCTCTTTTTAAAGTAAGTAGTTGATAATAAATTCTTAGGCAACATAGAATAAATAAATAGACTTTGTAAATACCATGTTATTTTTTTTAGCACTTTTGCTCTTAGTGAATAAATGTATCCCTCTAGGTTATCTCCATAGCATTTTAGAGTCTTTTGAAAATAAATTAAATTTGATTGTCAAAACTTAGGGTTTGAGCTCATGGATGAAATCTTGGATGTTGAGTACTACTTTGCTTTAGATTCTTAATTGAGGACTTGAGATGAATTATTTTTGCCTAGTGAGAATTAGCCTTATATTTGTGACACACATATGTTATTGAACTCTAGAAGTTACTTAGGTTCTGTCAAAATCATATTTCAATGATTATATAACATTTATAGAGATAAATCATTTTGCTTCTCATCTCATTTCAATTTTCGTAAATTTCTCTTGTATCACTTCATTTTTCTCACTTTCCCTACCTAATCTCACTTTTTCTATGGATTTGTTTGCTTGGGATGTTTTCTTGATGCTACTTTGCCCCGAGACGGACAAAGATTTAAGTGTGGGGGAGGTGACTAATGTTTTGGAGTGGTTTTGTATCAAGGAGGCATTTTGTGTCAAAAAGAAAAATTTTGTGCTAAGTTGAGTTTGGCTGAGAAGCAAAGGAATTTGCAAAGAAGAAAAAAAAATCTGCAAGGAGAAAAGTTGTGCCAAGGTGAGAAAAGTTGTGCCAAGGTCTTAAATGGCACGTAATAGCAGAATTGCAGCTGTGAGAAAATATGGAATGCAAGGGACCTGTTAAATCAGTAACAAGTTTTGCTGAGCTGAAATTAATGCAAGGGTGCTTCCGAGTGCTAGAATCTGAATAGCAGCTAAAAACAAGCTGAACTCCAGCTGAAGACAATTGGAATTGAAGTTGAATTGAAGCTGAGTAGAAGCAGAAAAATGTAGAAAAAAAATCTGAAACAATTGCAGCAGAAATTTGTGCCAAAAAGAAAAGAAAAGAGCTATGGAGGATGTTTCGACCACCTTGTTAGAGATGAAGTTGCAGCTGTTTGCGCCAAAAGGAGAGCTTGGAATCTGAGGTAGTTCGATTGGGAGCTGCTGAATTGATGCAGTTATTTCTGAATTGCAGCTGTATGAAACATGGTCGAGCACATTAATGGAGGAAGAGCATTTGACAGCTGAGTTTTGGGGGATCTTGGAACATTAAATCTTATAAGGGGAGCTGATTTCGATGAACCACATCTATAGGAAAAATGAAAAGAAATCTATGTGTCAAGTTGAGTTAAAAAGAAGGGAAGTAGTTAAAGAGGAAACCAATTGTTGCAGGCTGAGAGAAAAACTGGAATCTGAGACAGTTGACTTGGAATTGCCAAATGTTACAAGCTGAGTTCGAAGATAGCTACAAGATGCTGAGATCTGTGAAGAAGTGTTGCTGAACATGTATTGGGAAAATTCTGAATTGAAATACGAGAAGGACTTAAATTGTGTTTCCACTCAAATAGTTTGTATCAACTTGGGACTGAAATTGGTTTTCAAGGGCTGTGAATCAAGGAATGAAGCACACAAATGTGTCACCAAGTGTTGAGAGCAACCACTGCTGGTCAAAACAGAAAAAAAAAGAGAAAAGAAAGAAACAAAGTGGCACAAAAAGTGAGTGTTGGCACCATGAAACTAGTGGAGAGATCATTGGAAACATCCACATCTGGATCAAAGCCTTGCTCCATTTCATTTCTGATTTTACTAGAGAGAAAGAAAGCAGCTGATATAAAAGAAATTTATTTCTGCAGTTCTAAAAAAAAAAAGAAGAGAACAAGGAAAAAAGAAGGAAGCAAGGTTAACACAAAAGGGCAAACTTGGCACATTGAGACTAATAGGGTTTTCTTCACCCAAATCAAAGGCATTGTTCAAATTCTTACTCCACCACTCAGATTTGATTTGAAGAGAAGCAAAGTGCATTGGAAACATTCTTGAGCAACCAAGTCTCCCACTTTATCAATTTTTCCATTTTCTTGGCTTTTATTCCACTCCTTACCATTTTCTATGTTTTCATTTGTTTTTGTAGATGTTGATCCTAATCATGAATAATGGTGGAGAGTAGATAACAGGCAAGCCTATGGTAGTGCAAGAAGCATGTGTGTTTGAGTGAGCTCCACTCCCATCATCAACTTAGAACTTAAGGAGAGAGCCACCAAAACTTCCCTTGAAAGGCTTAGTGAGTTAAATTCATCTCAATGACTCATGAAGGATGAAAAGGCTAAGTTGTTGATTTAAGGACGAGATACTAATCCATAGAGCTTAGATTTTTGAGAATTGACAACCTTAGGTAATTTCTTTTCATTTGCTTCTAATTATGCTTAAGAAAATCTAGGGGATACATACTTAGTAGTTTCGCGAGACGCTCAAGCTTAAGTGTGGGGAAGTTGATAAGTACTATTTTATTGATTATTTTAGTTGCTAAAATCTAAGTTTGACCCATATTTTACTTGCTTTATTGTGAATTTACCCTAGGTTCTAGAACTTATTTTTATTTTGGACTTAATTGCAAATCTTTACATATTTGGATTATTTGGCCACTAAATTTTTCATCTATTTTTGTAGGCATGAAAGGATCATGGACCTAGGGCATACTGGGTCAAACATGAGTCGGAAGTGGACCCGGATCGAGTTATCAAGCTTCGGATTAATCTAGACCGTCCGATTCAAAAGCGGCTAGATCTGAGCCATCTGGGACCATCTGAGGCAATCCGAGCTAGGGTTAGGACTAATCAAGCACTGAGATCAAGATCTGAGACTTTCATCCCAATCAGAGATCATCCAACCGTTGGATCAAGATCAGAGGGTTCTAGACTGTCCATTCAAAGATTAGGTTGATCTAGACCATCCGTTGCAAATCTGGAGGATCCGAGCTACCCCGAGGCAGATCCTGACCCTTGATCAACATCATCAAAGTTTGGGTCAGATCGGATGAAGATCAGCCGTTGGATTTCCTCAAATCAATCTGAGCCATCCGTTGTCAAGTACTTAATAAAATTTTCTCAGCTTTCTTCCTCGTCGCGTCTTCGCCGCAACAGCTTCCTTCTTCAGCAGTTCTTCATTTCTTCTTCAGATTTCTTCATTCCAAGGGCGCGACCACTCAATCTTCTTCATTAGATCATGTTCTAAGTCACTAGGGAGATCAATCCGTGGAGATTCCAGCTCGAAATTGGCCAAGAACAGAGCTGAGTGAGGGTTTCTTCAGTTCTACATTTGATTGCTTCGATTTCAGTTTTGTCCAGTTCTACATCAATCCAAGCTATCTGGAGGGGTTCTCTGGAGTGCTTGGATCATTCTCGCACCTTCAGTTCAATCAAACAAGGCTGAATTGAAGAAATCGATTGGGTTTTCCATCTTGAACAGAGTTTGAGCTTGACTCGACTGCAGATTCAGTTTCCCTATTGATTTGTTGAGCTTAGGGGTTCGAGGCTCACCCTTGCGTGACGAACAAGGAGTACTTGAGCTAATAAGGGATTGAGGATTAGTCTTTTTAGTTAAATTTCAGTTATTAGTTGTAGTTTTAATTTCTACCGCAACTGTTCTGTTTCTGAATTTAGTATCAGCTGTTAGTTTTTCTTAGCAATTCAATTCTGTCTTGTTTCGGTTTCAAGTCTTCAAGCTAATCAGTAGTTAGGTTGTTTAATGAACAACTCTTTCATAATGCAGTTTACTTTATAGTTTAATTGCTTGCGTGCCAATTTCAGATTGCGTGCCAAGTTCGTTTCTGCATTATCTAATTTATTTCTACCTTCTAGACTTTTGTTTCTGCATTCCAGATTTCAGCACGTCAAAAGGATCTTGTTTGGTGAATCATTGCCTCAGATTTCTTCCTGATCGAATTGTTCTTGCATTTGCTTTGTGGATGAATTTCTGCACAGCTTGGTCTGAATTTTCAGTTTCGATTTCTTCTTTCTTTTCTTTGCTTCAGGTTGTGTCTGAAATTGTTAGCTTATTTTTGAAATTCTAGGTTCACTACTCCTTAAGCTAGTTTCGAGCAGTTGTTCTCAGTTGCTTAGTTTGATTCCGCATCCAATTAGTTGTTCCATTTCAATTTTGCTCATAGTTGCTGAATTTCTGCACTCATTCCCTGCATTTCGACATCCATTTCATTTCTGCAATAGGGCAGAATTGTTTGAGCAGCTTTTGTCTTGAATTCTTCATTCACTTTTGCAAACTTCTTCCCTGAAAATTTTGTTTTCCAAACTGCATTGCTCAGTTCATTTCTAAATCGTTAACAGTACCCTTGGCACAAAAGTAAATAGCTTTGGCACAAGGAATTTTCGATTGCGTGCCAAGCTGTTTTGGCACTTGTTTCGCAATAAATTTGCTTGAGTAGTAATTTCCTAAGTTGGACACAAGTTGTAGTGCAATATTTCATTTGGTATTAGTTTGATTTCTGAATTTTGCAACTTGGCATTGGTTAGATTGAGTTGCTTATTGGTTGAGTTTATCAATTGCCATTACCTAGTTTTAATTTGTCCAGCTAAGTCCTTGCTTTTCATTGCGTTTTCATTTCCAATTGCAATCCAAACCCAAGTTTTATTTGAAACCCAAAATTCACAAACGACACATAAACTCAAGCTCGAATCACACAATTTCAACTAGCCCTAGGAAAAATACGACCTGTGGCCTCTTTACTACGCTTTTATTCTTTGATTGCAAAAAGGGTTTCCAGCTTTCACACATCTAAATTTTGAGACCCACATTCGTGACAGCTCTTTTGGGTCCATCAAAAACCACTCGATTTCCTTGCTTAGATCAAGTGCTAGGTCATTGGGAAGATCATCCGTGAAGTTTCCAGTTCAGAATTGCCCAAGAAACAGAGTTGTTGAGAGGTTTCCGCAGTTCTGCCATTTGCTGGGATCATCCCCAACTCACCATCGCACGCGGACACAGCTGAATTGAAGGAATTCGAATGGAAATTTCAGATTTGAGCAAGCTGAGCTGGATTGGATAGCAGATTGAGTTTTTCCATTGATTTGTTGAGCTTAGGGGTTCGAGGCTCACCCTTGTGTGACGAGCAAGGAGTGCTTGAGCTAAGGGAGTGATTAAGGATTAGTTTTTCTTATTAAATTTTTTGCTTTTAGCTGTAATTTCATTTCTGCCGCAATTTCAATCTGAATTTTCTGTATCAGCTGTAGTTTATCTTTCAGAATTGTTTTATGCTCTAATTAGTGTTTAAATTCTGCAAGTAGTGAGTTAGATTGCTTGTTAGTGAACTCTTAGATTTAATTTCAGTTTGTTTATGCTTTAGAGACCGCGTATCAGTTTAGTTTTTAGCGTATCAGCCTGTGTCCAGCTTATCAATTTCCTTTTCTTTCGAGTTCCTGAATCGTTTATCAAGATAGTTTTAGCTTTAACTTCTGAATTTACATTTTAGTTTGTTTCGTTTACAAAGTTCTCGAAATTAATTTCTGCATTGGTTTCTATTGATTCGTATCAATTTATTTCTGCAAACACTGCAATTTCATTTCTGAAATTTGATTCCATTATCTGCCATCGAGTTCAGTTCGGCATTCCTCAGTTATTCTCTCTGAAATGGTATCAAGTGAGCTTAGTGTTAACATATGAATTCTCTTGCAGTTTGTTAAATTGCATAGCAATTGATCTTCATTCTGAATTTGATTTCCCTCATCTGCATATCACCCCTACTTGCGTGCCAACTTTAATCCCTGCATATAAGTCAGTTTGTGTATCAAAATTCCAGCTTAGCATTTCTAAATTCATGTCAAGTGAATCTTAGATTTTCTACATCTTATCTGAATATTAGATGGGGAAATTAATCTAAGTTGCTTACTTGTTTCTGCATTCGGAACAAGCATGAATTTCTGTCTGTAGGTTTTGTTTTCATGCAATTCATCTCTGCATCTCTGCGTTTCAGATCTTTTATTGATGTCCTGAATTTTGTGTCAAGATAGCTTAGTTTTATCTCCTGAATTTGCAATGTAATTGGTTCCATTTAAATAGCACTGATATCAGAGTTAGTGCATCAGATTGATGTGTATCAATTCCCATTTCTGCAATTTGATTTCGTCTCTGTAATTCAGACCATTTCTGTATTTTCCTTCAGCTTGTGTCTGTAATCTTTATGTCAGTTGATCAGAGAGGTTGCTAGTTAGTGAACTATTGTATTTGATCTCAGCTTGATTTGTGTGTTTTGTATGCGGTTGTTTCTGAATTTCATGTCTTCGGTTTCTGAATTTTATTCATTCAAATTCCTGCACACCACCTCAATGATAGCTTGCATTCATTTCTGAACTACTTGGTTTCATTGGTGCATATCAGTTTAGAGTTTCTGACCTTTGTATCAAGGAAACATTGATTTTGCTGAATCATTCTTGAAAATCAGATTTGTGAACTGTACAACTTGCTTGCATTCGAATTGCATTAGTTAGAGTTAATTTCATAATTGGTTGAGTCCTTAATTGTCATTGCCTAGTGAAGTTCCATGGTTAAGTTCCTTACTTTATATTGTGATTTCATTTCTAATTGAAACCAAACCCAGATTTTATTTGAACCCCCAAAAATCTCAACGACAAATCAACTCGAGCTCGAATCAAACAACCTCAACTAGCCCTAGGAAAAATACGACCTGTGGCCCCTTAACTACGTTTTCATCTTTGATTGCAAAAAGGGCAGCTTACACATATCTAAATTTTGAGACCCACATTTGTGACACCTAGTTAGCAGGCATCAAGGGGTGAATAGCAACTTTCAATTTTCCTACCTACAACGTTAGCAAACGCAAGAAGAATAACAAATAACAATAACAAACAATGCTAACGGAATCCTATTTACGTGGTTCGGAGATAATGCTCCTATTCCACGACAGTCCGTAAGGTGGACGTTCCATTGATCCTTCGGTGGATCACTCCCCGGATGCCCTCCGGCTAACTATCTCAACTGCACCTCTGAGCACTTAGACTACTATTTGGCTCATAACCAAAGCCAAATTCATCAAGAGTCCAGCCAAAACGAAGCCCTGTTAAATAGAGCTTAAGTCTGTTTTGGCCGCCACCAATCGACTGCTCCCAGGGCAGTCGACTGCCCCCACCCAAATTCGACCGTTGCAAGCCCAACGTTCAAATTCTTCAGTCGACTGATCTTGCTGTGGGGTTTACCAGTCGACTGCCAGAACCCCCAGTTGACTGCCCTACCAAGGTTCCCTTCCCGAGTACAATTCTCTCTGCACTCGACCCCTAGGATTTACCCAAGTACATTCCCTCAGCACTCGTACCCTCACGACTCAGCTGACTCTTCACCAGCACCTTGACTGTTGCCTTCGCGCCCTCTTCATCTTTGGCTCCCGTCCCTCAGATGCGCATGCAAGCCTCCAGCTTGCCTCCATGCCATCCTTCATGCATGCCTCGAAATCTGCGCCCCTCGGCTCATCGTCCCTGCTCTCCATGGTCCCTCGGGTGCACACAAGCCCACGACATGCCTCCATGCGACCCTTCACCATACCTGAAGCCGTCCAGCTAAGTCAATATGTGTAACCTGCAAACCTGCACACTCACATACATATATTAGAACACAAGGGTAAACCTAACTTAAACCCTTTGCCCAAACATCAAAACACATGGTCACCTCGGACCATAGATTGCCCCAACAACCTAGTCTTGGGATCTTGTTTTTTCTTCTTTTTTTTTGCACTAGAGAATTGAATGGACCAAAGTGAAGGCTACAACACTATCCGCCCTTCAATATTTAACGCAGAAGACATTCCTTATTAGAAGAGGAGGATGGAGGTCTATCTAAAGACTGATATAGATCAGTGGTTCGCAATCCAGACTGGATACTCATCTCCAATGGATGAAGGAGACACTCGTCCACTAAACCAGACAAGTGGAACACTGAGATGAAGAAGAAAGCCCAAGTTGAGTTCAAGGCCCAAAACACCCTTCAGTGCGAGCTGACTAAGGAGGATCTGAACCGGATCGGCCCAATGGAATGTGCAAAGGAGCTCTAGGGCAAGCCGATTGAGCTGCATGAAGGGACATATAATGCCAAGGTAACCAAACAAGATTTGCTATTAAATAATTATTTAACATAAAAATGTAGGATGGAGAGACAGCAAACCAATAGTATAGATGCATACAAAATTTCAAGAAACCTTTCTAAATTAACACTAGATGAGTTATTTTGTGAATTGGAGTTACACAAACTCGCTAACACCAAACGAGTCAAGAAGGGTATAGCTTTATTTGCAGGTTCTTTAAAGGAGTCAAAGTCAAGAATCAAATCTAAGTCTTAATCTGAAAGTGAATCAAACTCAGAAGATGACAAAGAAGAACAATTAGTGAGATTAATAAGAAAGATATTCACTAAAAGAAAGAAGGGATACACAAAGAAGGATTTAAAGAAGGTGATCAAGCCAACTGCCAATAATCTGTAAGACAACATCACCTGCTTCGAATGTAACAAGAAGGAACATCTCAAGCATGAATGTCCAAATCAGAAAAATGACCCATCCAAAAGGATAACGAAAAAGAAAGCCACTTCAAGCAACCTGGGATGACTCCTCCTCAGAAGACTCAAACATAGAGATAACGAATCACGCCAACAACCTTGCACTGATAACAATTGGACCCGAGTCAGAAAGCCAATCAAACTTAGGAGACGAGTTTGCACTCGAAGATTCAAGTAAGGTACAGAGTTTATTAAATGCCAAGTTCTTTAAAATTATTGCATGTTTAGATAAAAAAATTATCTACATCTGAATCTAGGATAGATCTACTCCTTAAGGAAAATCAAGACCTTAAGTAGCAAATTATTACATGCAACTCACTTGAAGAAACACAACTTGAAAAAGAAAATTGCATCTTAAAAGGTGAAGTTCAAAACCTTAAGAATTTACTAGAAACTTTCACAACACGATCCAAGAACCTTGACCTAATTCTTGGATCTCAAAAATAAGTATACAATAAATCTAGAATCAGATACAAATCAAGATCAACTAACAGATCTTTTATCTACTTTACCCACCCACGAAAGAACCGGAAGATAACATGGGTCTCGAAAGCTTACCTAACAAAGAAAGTAGAGAAAAATCAATACTATGTTCCAAAAAAGGACATTCACTACATCAACCCAAAACACCCAACATATGATTTGGAGGAGGCTCCAAACTAGTTGGCACCCTAAAATTAACCTTTACCCATAAGGGTACTTGAGAACAACTTGTTAAATACGGCAAATTAAAAATCCTGTAAAATAAATTTTTGGAAAAATATACTGGAAGATTTAGGGTTATCGAGAGTGTAAATAATTTAACCCTAACTTATTTGAAAAGATAAAAGAGGGAGGTAGGGAAAACTAACCCTAAGGGTCTAAGTGAAATGGAGGAATATGAGGGGCTCTGCAAAAAGACCCCCCTTTTGGAAAAAGCTCTTGGACTCGCCAGCCGCAATGAGCCGCGTCCCTCCCCTCGGAAGCCTGCAGTCGGCGCACACCCGACGCATACCCTAAACCGCATGCCCGACCTTCTTCTTCCTCCCCTTCGCGCGTCTAGACGGCCACAACCGTCCCTCTTTCCTCCCTAGCTCTCCACGCACGTAACTTCCAGCCGAGCCAGGCGATCTAGGGCACGGTGGCGAATCGGGCAGGGATCAAGGGTTGTAACGGTAAGAGTTGTTGTTGGATTCTGATTGAAGAGTATGGGTTTCTTGGTGTTGATCCGATCTAGCTTTTGGATGAATTCGAGTTGAATTTGAGCTCCTTGTTTCTCTGTCGTATGTTCTAGTTTTTGGAGTTTGATTCGGGGCTATGGATCAAGTATTGGATTGCTGATCTTGGGTTTGGATTCGTTGGTTTGTTCTTGAGGTTGCTATCCTGTGGTTCGATTTTTGTTTTGAAGAATTAGTGGTGTCGCAGCTGTGGTGAATTAGAGTTGGTTTTCAATTATTCCTGATGTTCGATCTCTGTCGTGTTCTTCGATGTGGTGGTTGATGCGAGTTGAGTTTTGGGAGTAAGCTTGCGGATGAAATGCTACTTGATATGTTGTGGTGGAGGTAGCAGAGAGTGTTGTGGTTGTTTGAGTCGATTGTGGTATACTGATGGGTATCCGCTGAGCTTATGGACTCATACCGTTGCCATTACTTTTTGATTTCAGGTTGATATCTGCCAGGAGGGTCCGAGTCGCCAGTCCCATGCTTGCTACTACATTCGATTTGGGTTTTATCTACTATTTTTTGTTTTAGAACCATATACGTTTTATTACATTGCACTGAATTTATCGTGGACTTGTGTATGTATATTTATGGCATTGTACTTTTGAGTCTATGTTGACTATGTTTGTTTTGTGCATTTTGCTGGTATTCTTTTTTTATGAGCATTTATCTATATTCGTTTTTTGCTTATTTCTGGATATATGCTATATTTTATATTTATTTATGTATTTTTGTCCCACATGTGTGATTTTCTATTGGTTGCGCTCTAGGTTCCTAAATATTCAGACTATCTTAACTTGAAAAGATTAGGGACTAATACTAAGTTCTCTTGGAATAGCCAAATTGGAATGTTCTGTCTAGACACGTGATAACTTCCAAAGATGTCAGATGACTCACCATAGCCTAGGTGCTTATCCAAGGAAACTTGCTTGGGGAACCCAAAGCTATACTTAATCTAACTCAAGCTAAGATGGCTCCTAACAATTTAACTGAAACTCATATCACAAAACTATAGGTTTATCATGATTGATAACTTTAGACCAGGTAAGATGATTAAGGACAATTGAATTTAACTCTTTTGTCTGAATCCTTAATTCAGTTTAACTTAATAAAAAGTTTACCTCAATTTAACTTTAACTTAATTTCAAAATTTTACTTAACTTTAAACTTTAACTTTAATTAATTTTTACTCAATTAAAAACTTAAACTTTAATTAATTTCAAAAATTTATCTTAAACTTTAAACTTTAACTTTAATTAATTTTTACTCAATTAAAACCTTAACCTTCAATGACTTTCAAAACATAAATTAATTTTATTTAACTTTAGGATTTAACTTTAATAAATTTTCACTTAAATAGAAACTTAGACATTAATTAATTTCAACTTTAAACTTTAACTTTAATTAATTTTCACACTAATTAAACCTTAACCTTAATTAATTTCATTAAAAACTTTAAAACATTAATTAATCTTAAACTTTGATTTGATTTAGCTTAACCTTAAACTTTAAACTTTAATTAACTTTTACTTAATCAAAATCTTTAATTAATTTTAAAATTTTAATGAATTTGACATAACTTGAAATTGTAACTATTTTTACCCTTAATTAAAAACTAATATTTTTCAAAACTAATTTTTGTTATAGTCTCAAGAAATATCAATTTAAAGGGGGGGATCTACTTTTGAAAAGAAATTCAAAAATTATTTTATTGTATTTGAAATACTCATTTATAGCTTTTTTTTTTGCAAAATCACTTTGAAAATTTATCTTAAAAATATTTTTCAAAATGTCTTATTTTTGAAATGTCTTAATAATATCTTTGAAACTCCTTTTTTGGAACATATAAAAAAATTATTAAATATGCCTTAAAAATTTTGACTTGTGTAAAATGTTCTTAATATGCCGTAGAAAATATTTTTTTAAAAAAAATAACATATGTTCTTGAGAATTTCTTGAAAAATATTTTGAAAATTCTTAAACGTACTTTGAAAAATATTTTCAATAGAAATTACGTAATGACTCTTTTAGTTTTGAATCTATTCCTAAGATACAATAGGAAGTCTACCTTATGGCTAACAAGCAATTTTAAGGGTGTGTTAGGTTAAGGGGAGTCCTAATTGAAAGATCAAAATCTATCTCTAAACATTCTTTGAAAAATATTGATTAAGAAATATTAAAAGTTTATTTTTCAAAACGTATAAAGTGTAAGTACCCTAGGTAGGTTTTGATGTGGTCAATCAAGTCAAGTAATGCCCTATGGTGTTTTAATCCTTGTGTCTAATTGTGCAGGAGCTTAGGAGCACAAGAAGTCGAGCGAAAGACGTAGCGATTGAGAAGGATGACACAGAAGGGAACCGACGAGCTCGGTGCATTCGAGGGACGCAATGGTTTGCGGAACACTAAGCCGATGGAGCAAGAAGGATGCGCGCGACGTTCGAGGGACTAGAAGCTGAGGGGAAGCACACTCGAGGAGAAGGCCGGAGGAGGGTTCCGGTGAGCCTGACTCTGGAAGATCCAAAATGACCCAAAGAAGATTGACAGGAGACTGGTCAGCATCGAGCTAATCCAAAGGCTCTCAGGCGCCAGTGTGCATACGAGCACCCGAGAATGAGGGTGCCCCAAGCACTCGAGCACCCCTATTGCCAGTTGCCCCATTGCATACAGGCACACTCAAGTCTATTTTATCCAAAGTTAGTCATTTGCGAATGTTACGCATTAGATAACACTCAAGCCACGTGTCAAGTGCCCTCAAGCACTTGGGCCCCCTATAGTGCCACGTCAACATTCGAATAGAATATTTCTGGGCTATAAATAGGCCCCCAGAGCTTAGTTCCATAGCAATCATTCACAACAAATGAATTCATTATAATCTTTCTCTATTTTTTTGGGTTTTTTTTTTGTAAGAGGCTTCTCTGCCCGAAGGAGCTATTTAGGAGATGTTGGTGCCGGAAGCACCAGATCGAACCTGGGTTTTGATAATGCAAAGGGTTTAAAGTTAAGGTTAAAGTGTTATCTAATGAATCTGTGAAGTGTGCAGAAAGTCCTAGGTAAGCTAGGCACGAAGTCTTGACCTGCAGGGTTGAGCAATAAAACCTGGTCGTGGACTGGGCATCGAAGACCTAACAGGGGGTTGGGCAATAAGTCTTGGTCATGGACTGGACACCAAAGTCCTGATCCAGAAGATTGGGCAGAAGTCTTAGCCGAGCCAGAGTTGCGGACAGAAGTAGAAACGGGTCGAGGAACGGACGTCTCGAGATCCGAAATCTAGGGGCCGAGCAAAAGTCCAACCGGAGGAGCCGGTTGGCAAAAGGTAACTTCTCCTGAGAGAGGAGTAGGTGAGGACGCATTCCCGGAAGAGGGAACATTAGGCGTTGGTTCGACCTAGGGTTCCATTTTGGAAGCCCAAAGTTAGAACCAAGACAGCTCAGGCTGTTATTTATACTTAATTTCATTATTACTGCTGTTCTAGAACTAACCCTGGTTGCAGGAGCAAGAGGTTTGAGTTTCTGCATCCCAGGCGCCTGAGAGGACTCAGGCACCCGAGAACACAGGCGCCTGTGTTGATACAGGCGCCCCAGATGGGGTGTTTTCTTGTGGTTGCGAAAGCTGAGCTGGCAGGTTGCCACGTCAGCTTGGAAGGTGTCCGTGAGCAGTCAGACGCCCTAGACGTCCTAGGCACCCTGGATAGGGGATAGACGTTGGCCGAGTCTGCGGATGAGGATGCACCCAAATCGGTGACGTGGCAGGCACCCTACATCCTCATGGGTCCCTGGACGCCAGTATAAAAAGGGGTTCACCCCTTGCTTCTGGACAACACTTCTCTCAACTCAAGCACTCAAATACTCAGTTCACTTTCCTCCGTGCTCGAGTTCCAAGTGCCAACAATGCTCATGATCGCCACCTACTGCTCCGGTCTTCAGACTCTTTTTTCGGTCGTCAGTATATTTATTTCAAGTGTTTTCTTTTAATTCTGTATTCGTGATTCAATTCGTGTAACATTTTTCTGAAATATAGAATTGCCCAACTAAAATGGTCAAAGACCGTGGGCCTTGGAGTAGGAGCCGTTACAGACTCCGAACCAAGTAAAAAGAAAACGAGTTAGCATTGCTTTAATTTTTCCGTTGCGTAATATTCTTACGTATCCGAAATTTTATCGATATTCACCCCCTCTCTATCGATTCTAATCGATCTCACAAGTGGTATCAAAGCGGGTGGCTCAAATCTGGTGCAACCACCGATTGAGAAATTTTCAGATTTCTTTTTAAAACTTTTTTAAAAAATTTTCAATCGTTCGTGAATTTTTTGTTAGTCGAGGTTGGTGCAACACCACTCAATTTTTACTATTTCTTTTCCCTACCGCACTGCTAATCCAAGACTAAGTCTTAGAACAAAGTTGTTGTTTTTTTTGTAAGTTTCAGATTAAATTCTATAGCCATGCAAGAAGGCTACAGCACCGCGAGACCACCTCTCTTCTCAGGAGAAGACTTCTCCTATTGGAAGAGCAGGATGGAGGTCCACCTGAAAACTCAGGTGGACATGTGGATTATCATCCAGTCCGTACTGGAGATCCCTAAAAATGCACAAGGTGAAGTGCAAGGATACTCAGAGTGGGACGCTCCACTCAAAAAGAAGATCGAAGCAGACTCCAAAGCCACGCAGATGCTGCAATGTGGCTTAACCAAGGAAGAGCTCAATTGCGTCGGCCCCTTCAACAGCGCAAAGGAACTTTGGAACAAGTTGATCGAGCTGCACGAGGGTACATCTGAAATGCGTATCAGCAAACGAGATCTTCTACTCAACAAGTTGTACACCATCAAGATGCAGGATGGGGAAACAGCAGCACAGCTCCACGCAAGGATCCAGGAGTGATGAACGGACTACACACTATAGGTCATAAGGTCGAAAACCGTGACCTAATAAGGTACACCCTAAACTCGTTCCCAAGGAACTCATTGTGGGCATCTATGGTAGATGCTTACAAGGTTTCTAGGAACCTTTCAAACATAAAACTTGATGAGTTATTTTCTGAATTGGAGTTACATGAACAAACTAATATTGCACTGGTCGAGACAAGTATAGCCTGTTTTGCAGGTAAAACTCCAAGAAAATCACAAAAGAAGAAACTACAATCGATACCCAAGTTTGACTCCGATTCGGAGTCCAACGACGATGGAATCGATCATCCAGAACTGGTCCAGATGGCTCATAACTACTACAGTTGCTAAAGAATCAGAAGAACAAAAAGAAGACGACACAGAAGAAGGATGATCCAGCTGAACCCTCAACGAGCAAGAAGACTAAAAGCAATGTAACCTGTTACGGGTGCAACAAGAAGGGTCACTTCAAATCAGAGTGTCCCAACTTGAAGGAAAACAAGAAAACTCAGAGGAAGAAGGTGCTTCAAGCCACGTGGGACGAATAGTCCTCGGTGGATGAAGAAGAGGCCCCGCACTCCAACCTCCTCGCGCTGACCACCTCGGAAGACCTCGACTCCGAAACAGAATTAGAACCAGAAGAAGACGTCGACACCGGAAAACTCTCAATCTAGGAGGACGGACGAATTACGGTAAGAGGCTATCCTGAATCTGAGCTTTACGACTTAATTTCTTATTTGTCTCGCAAGTTGGCAAAAGCCAACGTCCGGGTTGAAACCCTCTGGCAGGAAGTCAAAATCCTAAAAGAGGAAGTCAACTCGAGTTCCTTAACCGAGTCAGTTCAAGAAGGAAACTCAACTCAAGTTCAAAAGCTTGAGGAAGAGAATTCCTCCTTGAAAACTCAAGTCAAGGATCTCAGAGTCGCATTAGAATGGTTCACTTCAGGTTCCAAGAATCTTGACATGATTCTTGGAAAAGAGAAGTCAGTTCTAAATTGATCCGGACTTGGCTATCGAACCAACTCACGATACAGATCTTATTACTCTGTGTTGAACCAAACTAGAACCTGAGTCCAAGCATGAGTCCCTAAGCTGAGTTTGAACAAACAAGCTGGATCAAACCAATATTGGATCCCCAAGGACAAGATTCACATCTTGCCTAGCCCATATTGAGGCTTCAGTCCAAGAGGAGCCAATATAAAAATCATTTTTGTACTTTGATGATTTTTTTTTTTTGAATTATTGCTTGATGCTTGTTTTTTTAATATTATTCTGCTTAGACTTAGAATGGTTAGTTAAGGATCAGACTTAATTGAGACTTGAACAACATAGTATTAGGAGGAGGTGAGATGATAGTACGTTAGGGAAGCCTGTCTAAGGAGTCAGGTAGGGTAAAGCGACTATTTGGTCTGCTTAGTCCGGTGGAACTAGCTGAAGCTACCTCTCCAAATCCTAAGCTAGTTAGACCAGAGTGTCTCAAAAAGTAATTTGAAAATGAACTTTCTTTAAAAGGCTTTGTCTAGGAAAGGGTTGTTGATCCAATAAGGCTATGACCAAAGAAGGCCTCTGTGCCTCGCCAAGACCTAGAAGCCAATTATCGAAACTCACTTTTAAATTACTATTTGCTAAACTCAAATCTAACACAAGCTTCAATTAAATCATAGAATTAACATAAAATCAAAAAGATAAAAATAATACATCTCACAAAACAGATAAGGAAACCTGTTTTGTCACTTAGAGTTGGGTGAGATGTTTAGGACCTAATAATGTAGTTCAACCCAACCAACCAAATTAATCCTACCCTTAATATAACTTTAATTCAACTTAATATTTTTCCAAAATTAAAATTAACTTACTATTTTCAAAATTAAAATTCAACTTAATATTTTTTTTCAAAATTAAAATTCAACTTAAAATTTTCAAAATTAATTCAAACTTAATTTTTCAAAACTTAAGTTAATTAAAAACTCAAATTTTGAACCTAAGCTGATAACTTATCTCATAAAAGGAACTCATAAGATCAACATGCTTGATAACCTTAGATATGGGTGAGACAGATTAGGCAGTGAAATTCAATCAATTTATCCTTACTTCTACATAAATGGATCCAAATCAAAAATACTTTATGTGTAGGAACATAAAGATTTGGACCAGTGGATGTTCGATAGTGGATGCTCCAAACACATGACTGGGGATAAATTGAAGTTCACTAAAATTAAGTTCAAAGACCTAGGCTTAGTGACATTTGGCAACAATGTCACACTTAAGGTAATTGGGTCAGGTAATATTGAACAAAACTCTGATTTCATTATCAAAAAGGTGTTGCTAGTTGATAACTTTAAATTTAACCTACATAGCATTAGCCAACTGTGTGATACTGGTAATGTAGTTACCTTTACCAACTCTGATGCCTGATTAGGAATCTACAAGACCCAGAAATTACACTTAAGGGTAATAGAAAGAACAATGTCTATACAATTAACCTACCCGTAACACCTAAATATTTTCTAACTCAACTAAAGAAACCAATTTATGGCATAGAAGACTAGGCCGCACCCATACAAAGTTAATTCCAAAACTAAATCAACTTGGACTAGTTAAAGGAATACAAAAAATTAAAAACTTTGAAAATATCATCTGTAATCCGTGTTAACAAGGTAACCAAACCAAGTCAACCCACAAATCAACCCAATCAGACTTAACCCAAGCGACACTTGAGCTCCTACACCTAGACCTAATTGATTCCCATGGAGCCAGGTCGCTAAGCGGGAATCATTACTGCTTAGTAATTATTGATGATTATTTAAGATTTACCTGGGTTAGATTCTTAAAAACCAAAGATGAAATATTTGACTCATTCAACAATTTGTGTAAAATGCTAGAAAATCAAAATGACACACAAATTAAAAGACTGAGGAGTGACCACGGGGGAGAATTTGAAAATCAGAGATTTAATGAATTCTATAAAATTAATGGGTACATCCATGAATTTTCATGCCCTAGAACCCTCCCCCCCCAACAAAATGGAATAGTTGAGAGGAAAAATAAAACCCTTAAGGAAGCCATTAGGACCATACTCAACGAATACAACTTATCCAATCAATTTTGGGTAGAAGCGCTAAACATTGCCTGCCACATTCAAAATAGGGTCCTAATAAATAAAAGACACAACAAAACCCCTTATGAAATTTATTACCACAGACTACCAAATTTGCATTATCTAAGGGTATTTGGGTGTAAAGTACACATTTTGAATACTAAGGATTACCTAGGAAAATTCCAATCAAAATCAATCCCAAGAACTTTTATAGGATACTCAACAACAAGTAGGGCATATAGGGTCTACAATAAACAAACCCTTAAAATTGAAGAAACCACAAACTTAATATTCGATGAAGAAAATGTAGCAAAACCTACTATCAACCTAAACAACCCACCAAGCCTAAATACTTCAAATCAAGATCAAGAAGAAATTGAACCATTAATTGATCCATCAATTGAACCAACTATTGAGTCTGAACCAATAGCTGAGCCAATCCAAGTAGTTGAACCGATCCCTGAACCAAACCTACCAGCTGGACCTGAGGCTGAAACTAGTTCTAGGAAAACTAAGAAACCTAGACTAAATCATCCATCTGACTAAATCTTCGGTGATCCAACCTTAGGGGTCAAAACAAGGTCTTCCTACAGAAATCTTAGTCAAATTGTACTAATTTCAAAAATAGAACCTAAGACTATAGAAGAAACCCTACCTGGCCCAGATTGGATCATTGCGATGCAAGAAGAACTAGCCCAATTTGAGAGAAACCAAGTTTGGGACTTAGTACCTAAACCAGAAGGTAAGTCAGTTACAGACACTAAGTGAGTATTAGAAACAAGCTAAATGATCAAGGTGAGATTATGAGAAATAAAGCCCGCTTAGTAGCTAAAGGTTTTAGTCAAGTTGAAGGGTTGGACTATGATGAAACTTATGCCCCCGTAGCTAGACTTGAATCAATCAGGATGTTACTAGCTTTTGCAGCCCATAAAGGCTTCAAATTATACCAAATGGATGTCAAGTCTGCCTTCTTTAATGGATTCATAAAAGAGGAAGTGTATGTAAGGCATCCCCCAAGATTTGAGGACTTAGACAATCCCAAGTATGTATTCAAACTTAGGAAAGCCCTTTATGGGTTAAAACAAGCACCTAGGGCCTCGTATGAAAGACTATACACCTACCTGATTTCTAAGGGATTTAACCAAGGTCAAATTGACTCAACTCTGTTTGTTAATGTTGGTGCAGAATGCACCAAAGTCAAACCTATGTTTTGATAATGGCAACAGAGGTCAAAAGTTAAGTCTTACTTGTGTTTCTAACAAGTTACTCTAGTGTACAGAGATAAAGTCCTAGCGAAGGAAAGCTAGGCAACTGGCGAAGGACTGCCAGTAGCAAAGCCCTAGCGAAGGACTGCTAGGCAACTGGCGAAGGACTGCAGTATCAAAGCCCTAGCGAAGGACTGCTAGGCTACTGGCGAAGGACTGCCAGTATCAAAGTCCTAGCGAAGGACTGCTAGGCAACTGGTGAAGGACTGCCAGTATCAAAGCCCTAGCGAAGGACTGCTAGGCAACTGGCGAAAGACTGCCAGTATCCAAGACCTGACAAAGGACCGTCAGGCAAAAGTCCAACCAAAGGAGCGGTTGGCATCAGGTAAATTCTCCCGAGAGGAGTAGGTGAGGACGCGTTCCCCGTCGAGGGAACAGTAGGCGTCGGTTCGACCTAGGACTCCATTTTGGAGACCAAAGTCAGAACCAAGACAGCTAAGGCTGTATAAAAGAATAATATAATTGCTATTTGGACTAACCCTGGATGCAGGATCGAAGGACTGAGTATCTGCAGCTCAGAGAGCCTCAAAGGAGTGAGGCAGAAGCTGAGCAGGGCGCCCCGGATGATCCGGGCGCCCCCAAGGTCAACCCAAGTCTGTAAGAAGTGAAAACACACCTCAAAGCGCCTCGACAGCTAGATTCGGGGCGCCCCGGATGCTCCGGGCGCCCCGCCTGTTCCGGGCGCCCCGCCTGTCGCGGGCGCCCCGCGTGTCGCGAGCGCCCCCACTGCCAACTGCCGAAGCGCGCCCTTGCGAAGCCGTGAAGATAAACTTTGACCGGTCAATGCGGGCGCCCCGAGCGCTCTGGGTGCCCCGGTCAAAGCGGATCCAGAGGATCAGACGCGACCGAGAGCTCTGCGGATCAGAGGCCACGTGGGGGGCGCCCCCGACGTCCCGGGCGCCCCCAGGCCCTATATAAAGGGTCCTCGACCCCAGGCTTCAAACAACCAATTCGCTCAACGCTTCCACGCTCTTCTGTGCTCACACCTTGCTCCAGAAACTGTCCAACTCGAGCCGACGACGTCCTGCTGCTCCGGAAAGTCAACCTACAACCGGACGTCGGTAAAAGAAGAGTTCCTTTTGTTTTATTGAAAGTTTATGGTGCTATACTTGTAAATCTATTCTTGTAAACTGATTTTGCGCTCATATAGAATTGCCCAAAGTAAACGGTCAACGACCGTGGGCCTTGGAGTAGGAGTCGACACAGGCTCCGAACCAAGTAAATCGACTGTGTCTCTGTATCTTGTTTTTGAATTTCCGCTGCGTACCCACTCTTACTCAAATCCGAAAGTTTTCCGATATTCACCCCCCCCTCTATCGGTTTTCTCGATCCAACAAGTGGTATCAGAGCGGGGAAGTTCAAACCTGGTGCAACCACCAGTTTGAAATTTTTTTCGGATTTTTATTTTTCTATTTTTTTCTGACGAATTTTTCGTTAAATATTTTATTCGATCTGTTTTATTAAGCGAGGTTGGTGCAACACCCCTCGTTATTTAAATTTATCCAGCACTGCTAATCCAAGACCTAGTCTTGGAAAATCTTTTAAGTTTTCTTTTTCAGACTAAATGGCAATGCAAGAGGGATTCAGCACCGCCAGACCTCCACTCTTCAGTGGAGAAGACTTTTCTTACTGGAAAAGTCGTATGGAGGTCCACCTGAAAGGTGGACATGTGGATCATTATCCAGTCCGGTCTGGAGATCCCCCGAAATGCTGATGGACTTCCTCAGAACTACTCCGAATGGGACAACTCCCTAAAATGCAAGATAGAAGCCGACGCAAAAGCTACTCAGACTCTTCAATGCGGATTGACGAAAGAGGAGCTGAACCGCGTGGGCCCCTTCAACAGTGCAAAGGAGCTATGGACAAAACTAATCGAGCTACACGAAGGGACTTCAGATACTCGGATCAGCAAGAGGGATCTGCTACTAAACAAACTCTACACCATCAAGATGGACGACAACGAAACAGCAGCCCAGCTCCACGCACGAATCCAAGAGGTAATGAACGGTCTTCACACAATAGGTCACAAGGTTGAAAACTGTGACCTAATAAGGTATGCCCTAAACGCCTTCCCTTGAAACACCTTGTGGGCATCTATGGTAGATGCATACAAGGTCTCTAGAGATCTTTCTAAAATAAAATTAGATGAATTGTTTTCCGAACTAGAACTGCACGAACAAACTAACACCAATATGGTCGAGAAAGGTATTGCTTTCGGTGCAAGTAAAATTGGAAGGACAACGAAGAAGAAACCTGAACCCGAACCTGAATCTAACTCTGACTCAGACTCAGAAGAAGAAGATGGAGATCAAACTAAGCTGGTCTGGCTCGCTCGAAGCTACTACAAGGAGCTGAAGAACCGAACCAACAAACGGAAAACCGGCCGAAGAAAGGATGAACCAACTGAACCCGCGAACAAGCATAATATGACCTGCTACGAGTGCAAGAAAAAGGGCCACTACAAGTCAGAATGCCCTAACCTAAAGGAGACAAAAAGGACGAGAAGAAAGAAGGCACTGCAAGCAACCTGGGACGAATCTTCCTCAGAAGAAGAAGAAGAGACACCCCAGTCCAACCTCCTAGCTCTGACCGCTTCAGAAGAAGTCGTGACCGAATCAGAAACAGAACAGGAGGACGGCGAGCTAACCTTCACGGAAGACGGAGAAATTAAGGTAACTGGTTTTAATAGATTGCAATTAAGTGAATTAATTTCATTTCTTTCTCGAGATTTGGCAAAAGCCAAACTCCGAGTCGAAACCCTCCGACAGGAAGTAAAACTCCTGAAAGAGGGAGCTTGTAACGACCCGGAAAATTCTCTTAATATTTTCTTAAAATATTAAGCATGTTTAGATAATTTTCCGAGGGGCCCAGAAATAATTATGTAAAATTGGGCTTAGAAATCCATGTTTTCTCATTTAAATTGAGAAAACTAAGTACTAATGAGCTTTAAATGCACTCAAAAAAAAAGGGTATTAATTAAGTAAAATTAATATAAATTAGGTAAAATTAATATAATTATAAAAGAATTTTATTTAGGAATATTAGCATAATTATGGGTGATTTTAGGGGGATTTTCAGAATTTAAGAAAATAAAATAATAAAATAAATGGAATGAAAATAAAAATAAAAATAAATGTGCATGAGCCAAGGATTGAACCTTGGACCTCTTGTAACAACCAAGAATGCTTTAACCAACTCACCTAGCAAGGAATGCTTATGAGTAATTGAAGTGGAGGTTAGTTAAGAGGTAAAAGGAGGTGAAGGGGCATGGAGAGGCTCTTTAATTGCTCTTTAATTGCCTCCTTGATGGGTTATAATGAGAGGAGTTTTGGGAGTTACTTATTCTCTCAATCAATAGCATTACCTCTCCTCTTCATTCCCATTCTTGCCGAGCACCAAAGGGAGGAGTCCTTGGGGAAAACTTCACAAGAGGTTTCATCCCTCAAGATCTAAAGTTCCTATAAGGTGACAAAGACTAGTTGGGGTTAAGAGATACCAAATCCTTTTTCCTTCTCCTCTTTCAAGGTTCGAAAAAAAAAATCAAGAAATCTAAGGTAAGACTCCCTCACCTATGGTATAATAGTTACCTATGATTTCCATGATTTTTGGCATGATATATGGGTTAGTTTTCGGATTTAATGTTGAAGAGAAACAAAATCAAGGTTCCTATGTTCAAAGGTTTCGGCCAGCATGTTTTAAAGGTCCATAATTATGCTAAAAATCATGATAATATTATTTAATGTTCCCTTATGATTTTTAGAAGTTAATTGTAATTTTTGGGAATTTTTGGGATAACCTAGAGGCCCCATATGTCTCGGCCAACATGAAAGAAGCAAAACCCAGAACCTTAAGTTCAAGGGTTTCGGCCACCATGTTTTAAATGTCTAAAAATATGTAAAAAAATCATGATAATATTATTTAATGTTCCCTTATGATTTTTAGACATTAATTATAATTTTTGGGAATTTTTGGGATACCCTAGAGGCCCCAATGTCTCGGCCAACATGAAAGAAACAAAACCCAGAACCTTAAGTTCAAGGGTTTCGGCCACCATGATTTAAATGTCTAAAAATATGTTAAAAATCATGGTAATGTTATTTAATGTTCCCTTATGATTTTCAGACATTAAGTATAATTTTTGGTAATTTTTGGGGTACCCTAGAGGCCCCATATGTTTCAGCCAACATGAAAGAAGCAAAACCCAGAACCTTAAGTTCAAGGGTTTCGGCCACCATGATTTAAATGTCAATAAATATGTTAAAAATCATGATAATATTATTTAATGTTCCCTTATGATGTGTAGAGGTTAAGTATAATTTTTGGAAATTTTTGGAGTACCCTAGAGGCCCATATGGTTCGGCCAACCCCAAGGACCCAAGGGTTAAGGGTTGAGTCTTTAACTTCAAGCATATGTTTATGTGTTGCCATGATATAAGGATGATGGATGGTGATTATGTGAATTTTCACATAGCCTTGGGACTCCACAAGTTTTGGCCAATATGGGTTAATAGGGAAAAAGTTAAGATTTATTTCAAGTAAGGGTCCCAATAGCCCTACGGTAAGAGGTGATTTATGTTTATGAATGATATGTCATGTTATGAATGATATGCCATGTTTACGAATGTTATGTCATGTTTATGAATGATATGCCATGGTTATGCATGATATGTCATGTTTATGAAGGATATGCCATGGTTATGCATGATATGCCATGTTTATGAATGATATGCCATGTTATGAATGATATGCCATGTTTACGAATGTTATGTTATGTTTATGAATGATATGCCATGGTTATGAATGATATGTCATGTTATGAATGATATGCCATGTTTACGAATGTTATGTCATATTTATGAATGATATGCCACGGTTATGAATGATATGCCATGTTATGAATGATATGCCATGTATACGAATGTATGTCATGCTCTATGAATGATGTGTACATACACCATGTCTAAGAATGAAAATGATGAATGGCAAGTATGATGAATGAAAGATGATGCTTATGCCTTTAAGGCATAAATATGCTAAACGGCACGGTCGATGGTCGACGGTACGACGGTCGAGAGGACCGGTAAATGGACCGGTAGACGGGCCGAGCCGTAACAAGTTATGCTATGATAGGTATGCCATAAATGGCTTATGAATGATGAAGCATGAAAAGTATTTTACTTTATGTATGGGCTTGTACCGGACCGAAGTATGGGTCCAAGGGATGGGCACCTTAAGAACGCCCCGGTTTTGGACTACCGACTATGCTGTCCACGGTTCTGGCACTACCGTAGCTGTGCAACAGGGATGGGTACCTTAAGAACGCCTCGGTTCGGGGACTACCGACTATGCTGTCCTTACCCTAGTAGGTCGAGGCTAGCTACCTCGTATTTACTTAGGGATGCGCGCTTATGATGTATGTATGTGGTACAAGTCAGGGCCCAATGTTAAGATGATGATGTTTAAGCATTTTCAAAGTACGTTTTAAAAGTTAAGCATCCTTATGTAAATGCATTCCACCCATGCATTCATACATGATATGCATCATGTTAAGATAATGATGTCTTATACTTATGCTTTATGATAAAAGATATGCATGAATGATCTATGCCAGGATTATGTTAAGAAGGTGTTCATATGATATGATAGAAGATATGCCTATGTTTATGCCATATAGGTTGAGTTTTGTTACGTGATGCTATGCCATGTATTATGCCATACTACTACATTTAAGTTTATACCATGTCTTATGCCATGCTATGAAAGATTATTATGTTATGTTATGCCATGTTTCATGCTATGCTTAGAATGTTAGTATGATTATGTTCATGCCATGTCTCATGCTATGCTACGAATATTCACTCATATTTATGATCATGCCATGTCAAGGGTATGGTGAATATGATAATGTTTATGTGCTTATTATGGAATGACGAATGTTTTAGTGAGTAGGAAAGAGTCTTACTAAGCCTGTGTGTGCTTATAGTCTTCTTTCCTTATACCGCAGATCATGCAAGGGGATAACGAGGAAGCAGCAAGAGGGCCTGAAGTATGTGTGTGTTGGTGACTTGCCCATGAAATCGAATGTGTTAACCGTTTATGCTAAGAACTTTATTTTGCTACCTATATGCCCGAATAGTGACTTATGGAACTTTATGATAAGATGTCCAGTATGATATGATATGAATCTTATGGTATGATGTTAAGCATGTTACGATATGATGTTAAGCATGATGTTCATGTGTTAAGTTCCATGTCATTATATTAGGGATGGTAGTAGGGGCATGTATATGTAAGGCTTAAGTTATTCCGCTGCAGTATGATGTTACATGCCTTAAGTATGTTAGCGTAATGCCGCTTTAGGGAAAAAAAAAGCGGGCGTTACAGGTTGGTATCAGAGCAGTAACCATCTCACTACACACACATCAAGCCCTCTTCCTGCAGCTTCCAAGTAAGTACCCCTATGCATGTTTTATGATAGTAAGCACTTTTAGGATGCTTTATAGTTTAAGATATGCAAGTATGAACGATAGGTATGATGAAAAGTACTTTACGATATGTAACGATGAATGATGTTTTATCTTCTTTTAGGAATTAAATGTTCAGAATAATATAGGGGTAGGAATAGCAATCACTTATAGTAGCCTTACTTGTATTTTATATGTGAGTGATAGAGAGCGAGGGTGATCCGTAGAGATTTAACTTAAGTATCTACCGTCAGGTAGAATGGATATAGGAAATGATTGAGTGGTGGCAAAACGGAGTAAATCGGAAAAGGAGAGCAAGTAGATGTGAGAGGAGGAATGTGTAAAGTAATGAGGACATTATCTGTATGAGTGCCATGACTGGTTGGAATTAAGAAAAATGGTGGACCAAAGCAAGTTTGTACTGCTGATAAAAGGTGTATGTTAATATTTAGTGATGAGCATAGAAGTAAAGAAAGGATGGTGCTTTATTAAGGGAGACTTATTAACGGTAGTATTAAGGGAGTAGAGTATTTGGTATGGGTATTCTAAGAGATTGTAGTGTTATGAAATGAAGACATAGTGATGTATATCTATTAGGAATAGATTAATGTGATAAGTTAATTGAATTCTCAAGCAGATATATATATAGTAGTAGCCATAGGGTAATATTCTTGATACAGGAAAGAAAGAGAGTAAGAACTAGATGTGCAGAAGGAGGCGTGATACAGATCAGCGAATAGGACCTTAGCTATAACTCTGTGTGAAGGAACTAGAGGTTAGTGTTATCAGAGGCAAGAAGGTAGTAAGAGCTTCTTTTCAAGCAAACTTACTAGGTGAAACGATCTAATAAGGTATAGATTTTGGAAAAGATCGATATAGGAATATTTTATAAATTCTTGATAGAGAAGTGAGATACGGAGATCATAAGAATGTGATTTTTACGATTAGAGTGGAGAAAGCATGGTTGATAAATGAGAGAAGGTATTTGGATACGTGAAAGGAGACTATGGAAAGATAGAACAGAAAGCTAGAAGTTTAGTATAAGATGTGGTTCAATTTAGATAGTAACAGTTCATGCGAACAGTAAAGAATGGACAGTAAAGTAATTTGGATTGAGCGAAACAATGAAATGAATACTCCAAATCATCTTTCTTACAAGTGTAAGTGGTATTTTCTTTTAGATTATGATGGGTAGAGTTAGGCAATGAATATATAATATAATGTAACAGATAGGATATATTGGAAAAACAAGATGGCGATCTAAGTCTTCAGAAAATAAAACAGGAGATCTTGGAAGGAAAGAGCGATGGCTTTCATATTGCAAAAGGGGGGGGGGTATTATACCTTAGGGATCGTTTATGTATCCCTAATGATCCGGAGCTTCGGAGGAAAATACTGACGGAAGCTCACGAGACCCCTTATTCGATGCATCCCGGATCCACCAAGATGTATCAAGATCTGAAGGAGAAGTTCTGGTGGTCCGGTATGAAGAGGGATGTGGCTCAGCATGTTAGCACTTGCATGACCTGCCAGCAAGTAAAGGCGGAACACCAGCGACCCGGAGGAGTTCTGCAGCCACTAGCGATTCCGGAGTGGAAATGGGAAGACATCTCTATGGATTTCATTTCAGGGCTTCCCAGGACTACTAATGGATATGACGCAATATGGGTGATAGTGGATAGACTGACGAAGTCTGCTCATTTCTTGGCGATCAAGATGACTGATTCGATTGAGCAACTGGCTCAACTATATGTTAAGGAAGTAATCAGACTTCATGGAGTTCCCAAGACCATTATCTCAGATAGGGATGGTCGTTTTACTTCGCATTTTTGGGAATGCGTTCAGAAGTCTCTCGGCACCAAATTGCGATTTAGCACCGCCTTCCATCCGCAGACTGACGGGCAAACTGAACGGGTGAATTAAATATTAGAGGATATGTTGAGAGCTTGTGCCCTGGATTTCAAGGGAAGTTGGTGTCGATATCTATGCTTGGCGGAATTCGCTTACAACAATAGCTACCAAGCTACTATAGGGATGGCACCGTATGAAGTCTTGTATGGCAGGAGATGTAGATCTCCGATATGTTGGTACGAGAGTGGGGAAAAGAAGGAGATGGGGCTCGCAACGGATGTTATTGACAGCGCCACCCGAGCTATTCAAAATATTCGACAACAGATAGAGACTGCTCAGAGCCGGCAGAAGAGTTATGCCGATGTCCGGCGCAGACCATTGGAATTTAATGTTGGAGATCTGGTATTTCTTAAAGTGGCTCCTATGAAAGGGGTGACAAGATTTGGCAAGAAAGGAAAGCTGAGTCCGAGATATGTGGGCCCATACTTAATTCTGAAAAGAGTTGGTAAGGTGGCATATGAGTTGGAGCTGCCTCCGGAGATGTCAGCTATCCATAACGTATTCCACGTATCCCTGCATTAAAAGTGTATCCCGAATATGGACCAAGTGATCGAGCCGCAGGTAGTACAAGTACAAGAGGACCTAAGCTATGAGAGCAGACCCATCCAGATTTTGGATAGGGAAGTCAAGAAGCTGAGGAATAAGGAGGTACCTCTAGTCAAGATCTTATGGCGAAGCCAGCGGTTCGAGGAAGCTACCTGGGAACGCGAGGACGAAATGAGGCGCAAGTACCTGGAATTATTCTAAGTTCGAGGACGAACTTTCAAGAGGTATGGGGGATTGTAACGACCCGGAAAATTCTCTTAATATTTTCTTAAAATATTAAGCATGTTTAGATAATTTTTCGAGGGGCCCAGAAATAATTATGTAAAATTGGGCTTAGAAATCCATGTTTTCTCATTTAAATTGAGAAAACTAAGTACTAATGAGCTTTAAATGGACTCCAAAAAAAAGGGTATTAATTAAGTAAAATTAATATAAATTAGGTAAAATTAATATAAATATAAAAGAATTTTATTTAGGAATATTAGCATAATTATGGGTGATTTTAGGGGGATTTTCGGAATTTAAGAAAATAAAATAATAAAATAAATGGAATGAAAATAAAAATAAAAATAAATGTGCATGAGCCAAGGATTGAACCTTGGACCTATTGTAACAACCAAGAATGCTTTAACCAACTCACCTAGCAAGAAATGCTTATGAGTAATTGAAGTGGAGGTTAGTTAAGAGGTAAAAGGAGGTGAAGGGGCATGGAGAGGCTCTTTAATTGCTCTTTAATTGCCTCCTTGATGGGTTATAATGAGAGGAGTTTTGGGAGTTACTTATTCTCTCAATCAATAGCATTACCTCTCCTCTACATTCCCATTCTTGCCGAGCACCAAAGGGAGGAGTCCTTGGGGAAAACTTCACAAGAGGTTTCATCCCTCAAGATCTAAAGTTCCTACAAGGTGACAAAGACTAGTTGGGGTTAAGAGATACCAAATCCTTTTTCCTTCTCCTCTTTCAAGGTTCGAAAAAAAAATCAAGAAATCTAAGGTAAGACTCCCTCACCTGTGGTATAATAGTTACCTATGATTTCCATGATTTTTGGCATGATATATGGGTTAGTTTTCGGATTTAATGTTGAAGAGAAACAAAATCAAGGTTCCTATGTTCAAAGGTTTCGGCCAGCATGTTTTAAAGGTCCATAATTATGCTAAAAATCATGATAATATTATTTAATGTTCCCTTATGATGTTTAGAAGTTAAGTGTAATTTTTGGGAATTTTTGGGATACCCTAGAGGCCCCATATGTCTCGGCCAACATGAAAGAAGCAAAACCCAGAACCTTAAGTTCAAGGGTTTCGGCCACCATGTTTTAAATGTCTAAAAATATGTAAAAAATCATGATAATATTATTTACTGTTCCCTTATGATGTTTATACATTAAGTATAATTTTTGGGAATTTTTGGGGTACCCTAGAGGCCCCATATGTTTCGGCCAACATGAAAGAAGCAAAACCCAAAACCTTAAGTTCAAGGGTTTCGGCCACCATGATTTAAATGTCTATAAATATGTTAAAAATCATGATAATGATATTTAATATTCCCTTATGATGTGTAGAGATTAAGTATAATTTTTGGAAATTTTTGGAGTACCCTAGAGGCCCATATGGTTCGGCCAACCCCAAGGACCCAAGGGTTAAGGGTTGAGTCTTTAACTTCAAGCATATGTTTATGTGTTGCCATGATATAAGGATGATGGATGGTGATTATGTGAATTTTCACATAGCCTTGGGACTCCACAAGTTTCGGCCAATATGGGTTAATAGGGAAAAAGTTAAGATTTATTTCAAGTAAGGGTCCCAATAGCCCTACGGTAAGAGGTGATTTATGTTTATGAATGATATGCCATGTTATGAATGATATGCCATGTTTACGAATGTTATGTCATGTTTATGAATGATATGCCATGGTTATGCATGATATGCCATGTTTATGAAGGATATGCCATGGTTATGCATGATATGCCATGTTTATGAATGATATGTCATGTTATGAATGATATGCCATGTTTACGAATGTTATGTTATGTTTATGAATGATATGCCATGGTTATGAATGATATGCCATGTTATGAATGATATGCCATGTTTACGAATGTTATGTCATGTTTATGAATGATATGCCACGGTTATGAATGATATGCCATGTTATGAATGATATGCCATGTATACGAATGTATGCCATGCTCTATGAATGATGTGTACATACACCATGTCTAAGAATGAAAATGATGAATGGCAAGTATGATGAATGAAAGATGATGCTTATGCCTTTAAAGCATAAATATGCTAAACGGCACGGTCGATGGTCGACGGTACGACGGTCGAGAGGACCGGTAAATGCGCCGGTAGACGGGCCGAGCCGTAACAAGTTATGCTATGATAGGTATGCCATGAATGGCTTATGAATGATGAAGCATGAAAAGTATTTTACTTTATGTATGGGCTTGTACCGGACCGAAGTATGGGTCCAAGGGATGGGCACCTTAAGAACGCCCCGGTTTTGGACTACCGACTATGCTGTCCACGGTTCTGGCACTACCGTAGCTGTGCAACAGGGATGGGCACCTTAAGAACGCCTCGGTTCGGGGACTACCGACTATGCTATCCTTACCCTAGTAGGTCGAGGCTAGCTACCTCGTATTTACTTAGGGATGCGCGCTTATGATGTATGTATGTGGTACAAGCCAGGGCCCAATGTTAAGATGATGATGTTTAAGCATTTTCAAAGTACGTTTTAAAAGTTAAGCATCCTTATGTAAATGCATTCCACCCATGCATTCATACATGATATGCATCATGTTAAGATAATGATGTCTTATACTTATGCTTTACGATAAAAGATATGCATGAATGATCTATGCCAGGATTATGTTAAGAATGTGTTCATATGATATGATAGAAGATATGCCTATGTTTATGCCATATAGGTTGAGTTTTGTTACGTGATGCTATGCCATGTATTATGCCATGCTACTACGTTTAAGTTTATACCATGTCTTATGCCATGCTATGAAAGATTATTATGTTATGTTATGCCATGTTTCATGCTATGCTTAGAATGTTAGTATGATTATGTTCATGCCATGTCTCATGCTATGCTACGAATGTTCACTCATGTTTATGATCATGCCATGTCAAGGGTATGGTGAATATGATAATGTTTATGTGCTTATTATGGAATGACGAATGTTTTAGTGAGTAGGAAAGAGTCTTACTAAGCCTGTGTGTGCTTATAGTCTTCTTTCCTTATACCGCAGATCATGCAAGGGGATAACGAGGAAGCAGCAAGAGGGCCTGAAGTATGTGTGTGTTGGTGACTTGGCCCATGAAATCGAATGTGTTAACCGTTTATGCTAAGAACTTTATTTTGCTACCTATATGCCCGAATAGTGACTTATGGAACTTTATGATAAGATGTCCAGTATGATATGATATGAATCTTATGGTATGATGTTAAGTATGTTACGATATGATGTTAAGCATGATGTTCATGTGTTAAGTTCCATGTCATTATATTAGGGATGGTAGTAGGGGCATGTATATGTAAGGCTTAAGTTATTCCGCTGCAGTATGATGTTACATGCCTTAAGTATGTTAGCGTAACGCCGCTTTAGGGAAAAAAAAAAGTGGGCGTTACAGAGCTGACTCTAAACCCTTAACCGAGAAGGTTCAGGAAGAAACTCCTACTCAAGTTGAAAAACTTGAAAAGGAAAACTCCTTCCTGAAAACTCAGGTTAAGGATCTTAAATCAGCATTAGAACGATTTACATCTGGTTCCAAGGGTCTTGACATGATCCTTGGAAAACAGAAATCAGTTCTAAATCAATCCGGATTGGGCTATAGAACCAAATCTCGGACTGAATCAGTCCAGAGGTAAAATTCAGGCATGGGTACCTAAACTATGCCTGAACAAACCGACTGGATCAAATCAGTATTGGATCCCCAAGGACAAGATTCACATCTTGCCTAACCATCACCGTGGCTTTAGTCCAGGGGGAGCCAAACTGAAAATAATATTCATTATTAGATAAATAATTTTAATTCTTGATTGCAATTGCTTGTTTGATTGTTTAAAATTCCTGCAATTTACCATGCTTATATTTAGGAATGGTTAGTTTAAGGACCAAACAAACTTAACTGAAACTTGAAAACATAGTATTGGGTGGAGGTGAGATGATAGTACGTTGGGGAAACCAATTCTAATAAAATCAAGTTTACTTGGTCTCTTTAGACTGGTGAAACCAGCCGAAGCTACCGATCCAAAATCCAAACTAGTTAGACCAGAAATTTTTCAAAGAATAATTTTGAAAATGAAATTTCATTAAAAGGCTTTGTCAAGGAAAGGGTGGATGATCCCATAAGGCTACGGCCAAAGAAGGCCTAGTGCCTCGCCAAGACCTAGAAGTGAATTTTTGAAATTCAAATTCAAATTAATTTTTGTCAAATTCGAATCTAACACAAAATTTCAGTTATTTGTAGATTTAAACATTTTTGTTAAAATTAATTGTTTTCAAAATTAATTAAGTTTTTAAAATTTAATTGTTTTCAAAATTAATCAAACTTTTCAAAATAACTTTTAACCATCAAAACCTGTCTCACGAAAACCATAAGGTTAACATGATTGAAAACCCTAGATTTGGGTGAGACAGACTAGGCAGTGAAACTCAATTTAAGCTATTCCTGATTCTAATTGGATCCAAATCAAGAAAATTCTTTATACGTAGGAACATAAAGATTTGGACCAATGGATGTTGGATAGCGGTTGCTCCAGACACATGACTGGAGATAAATTGAAGTTCACCAAGCTCAAACTCAAAAACCTAGGCTTAGTGGCATTTGGCAATAATGCTACACTCAAGGTAATTGGGTCAGGTAATATTGAGCTTAAATCTGATTTCATTATTAAGAAAGTTCTATTGGTTGAAAACTTTAATTTTAACTTGCTTAGCATAAGTCAGTTATGTGATTCTGGTTATATAGTTACTTTCAACAATTCTAACTGCCTGATTAGAAATGAACAAGACTCAGAAATCATACTTAAGGGCACTAGGAAAAACAATGTATACACTATAAATCTTCCCCTTATACCCAAATGTATGTTAACACAATTAGAACAAACAAACCTCTGGCATAGAAGATTAGGTCATACCAATCTAAGAACTATCTCAAAAATTACCCAACTTGGCTTAATCAAAGGTATTCCCAAAATTAAAAATAATGAAAACCTAATATGTGAATCTTGTAATCAAGGTAAACAAACCAAATCCAATCACAAATTAATTCAATCTGATCTAACTCAACCACAAGTAGAGCTTATAGAGTTTACAACAAACAAACTAAGAAAATTGAAGAAACAACAAACCTAATTTTTGATGAAGAACTCAACTCAACATCTAATAATCCAGACTTAACTTCATCAAACTCTGACCAAGAAAATGAACAAACTATTGAACCCTTAATTGAATCCTTAAACGAACTAACCATTGAACCAATTAATGAGTCAACTGAATCAAGTATCCAACCAACAAATGAACCAGCCCAAAGAGTCGAATCAAATAGTGAACCAAACCGACCAGCCGGACCTGAGGCTGAACCAAGCTCTAGAAGAACCAAGAAACCCAGACTCAGTCACCCAACTGATCAAATTGTGGGTGATCCAACTCTAGGAGTCAGGACTAGATCCTCCTATAAAAACCTTAGTCAAATAGCTATGATATCGAAAATTGAACCCAAAACTATAGATGAAGCCCTACCTGACCCTGACTGGATCATAGCTATGCAAGAAGAATTAGCCCAATTTGAAAGGAACCAAGTCTGGGAACTAGTGCCTAAACCTGAAGGCAAATCCATAATAGATACTAAGTGGGTCTTTAGGAATAAACTAAATGATCAAGGAGAAATAGTCAGAAATAAAGCCCGCTTAGTAGCCAAGGGATTCAGCCAAGTAGAGGGATTAGATTACGATGAGACATACGCCCCAGTAGCTAGACTTGAGTCCATTAGAATGTTATTAGCATTTGCATCCCATAAAGGATTCAAATTATATCAAATGGATGTAAAGTCAGCCTTTTTAAATGGATTTATTAAAGAAGAAGTTTATGTAGGACAACCCCCAGGGTTTGAGGACTTAGACAAACCTAACTATGTTTACAAACTAACCAAAGCATTATATGGACTAAAACAAGCACCTAGGGCCTGGTATGAACGGTTGTCAACCTATTTAACTTCTAAAGAATTTAAACAAGGCCAAATTGACTCAACTTTATTTGTTAAAAACCTAGGAAAAGATATATTTATTGCCCAAATTTACGTAGATGACATAATCTTTGGATCCACCAACACCAACTTCCTAAAAGAATTTGTCAAGATAATGGAAGATGAATTTGAAATGAGCTTAGTTGGTGAGCTCACCTTCTTCTTAGGACTACAAATCAAACAAACTAGGGATGACAATTACGTTCATCAATTAAAATATGCTAAAGAGTTAATAAAGAAATTCAAAATGGATAACTCTAAAAGCATAAGTACCCCCATGGCCACTAATATAAAAATAGATAGTGACCCCAATGGTAAACCAGTAGACCTTAAACTATATAGGAGTATGATAGGTAGCCTACTGTACCTTACAGCCAGTAGACCTGATATTCTCTTTGCTGTAGGAATGTGTGCTAGATACCAAACCTGTGCTAAGGAAACGCACTTAGCAGCCCTAAAAAGAATACTGAGATATGTAAAGGGCACCCTAAATATAGGGATTTGGTATCCTAGGACCTCAACTTTTGATTTAACCGGATACTCAGATTCTGACTATGCTGGCTGTATATTAGATAGAAAGAGCACAAGTGGAAGCTTCCAACTGTTAGGTCAGAGTCTAGTTAGTTGGTGCAGCAGAAAACAACACTGTGTAGCTCTATCCACAATTGAAGCTGAGTATGTGGCTTTAGGAGAGTGTGTTGCTCAACTTCTATGGATGATGCACACACTTAAAGACTTTCAACTGAACTACACCCAAACTCAAGTATTTATTGACAATATAAGTTCAATTAATTTAACTAAGAACCCAATCCAACACTCCAGAACCAAACATATAGAAGTCAAACATCATTTTGTAAGAGACCATGTAGCCAGGGGTGAAATAGTACTTAAGTATATTGACTCTAAATCCAACCTAGCTGATATATTCAGAAAACCCTTACCTGAATCTGAGTTTAGCTCACTAAGAAGGCAGTTAGGATTGTGCTCTGTAGAATTGATTTTTTTCTGAGTTAAAAATTTTTTAAAAAAATAGAATTTGAAAAACTGTCTTACTTAATTTCAAAATCAATTTTCATTTTTGAATTAGTTTTATTTTTTAAAACTACCCCCTTCAAAAACTAGGGTTTTTCGAAAATAGACTTAGCCTAGGCCCTAACCCTAGAACTGCATGCACCTATAGACTTAGAAGCCAGCATCTCACAAGCACCTTAGGGTACTTTTGATTGAGAACCTAGAAAGGGTTGAGATGCTTAGGTCTTTGCCTTAATTCAAGATGCTTTAAGTCAGTGCATCTGCAGTAATTGGGGCACTAAATACAACTTATACAGCAATCAAGTTAAGTGTCAAGTTTAGAAAATCTAACTTGAACAGAAACACTTAACTTGACTAACCCTAGCAAAAACTACTGTTTATAACAGTTAGTAAGTAGCTAATTGGGTTAGACAGATCCCTACAAAGAAAATTGATTGATTTAGTTAAATCTAATTATGATTTGGTTCAGTACAGTAAAATCTTACTTATTTCCATTATTTCTGCTATATTCATTTGTTTTGATATATGGCAAAGGGGGAGAGATAGGAAAGGAGAGAGTAAATAATTTTCTTAACTCTATCCTTTATTCAAAAAGTATTCAGGAGAGAGTAAATAATTTTCTTAACTCTATCCTTTATTCAAAAAGTATTCAAAAGTTTTTCTTTATTCAAAACTTTTTTGAAAAATTACTTAAGCTTTCAAAATGTTGCTAAGTATTCAAGTCTTTCAAAATTCTTACTTAAGCCTTTCAAAATTTTGCTAAGTACTCAAGCCAAATTTTATAACTTAAGCTTGTCAAAAGTTTTAAACCTTTATAAAGTACCTTAAGCTTAAGTTTCTCAAAACTGGTTAAGCACAATGTTATTAAGTACTTAAGTTTTCCAAAAGTACTGTATTAAGTTTTCAAAATTATTAAGTACTTAAGTTTTCCAAAAGTACTGTATTAAGTTTTCAAAATTATTAAGTACTTAAGTTTTCCAAAAGTACTGTATTAAGTTTTCAAAATTATTAAGTACTTAAGTTTTTTTTATCCAACTAAAGTACTTAAGCTAACACTTTCAAAACCTTTGAGTACCTTGAAATTTAAAGCCTCAAACTTGTTAAGTACTCAAAAATTCGTGTTTCAAAAAATCTTCTTATATACTTTTTAAGATTCCTAAGTACCTAGAACTTAAGTTTTCAAGTACAAATAAAGTTCTTTTAAACCCCACGAATTTTTGAAAAATCTAGGGGAGATTCCTTCCAGGGGGAGGGAACAAAAGTTAAAACTTTTTCATGTTTTACTTAAGCTTAACTTTTTGAACTAGGGTTGCCATAAATCAAAAAGGGGGAGATTGTTGGTGCAGAATGCACCAAAGTCAAACCTATGTTTTGATAATGGCAACAGAGGTCAAAAGTTAAGTCTTACTTGTGTTTCTAACAAGTTACTCTAGTGTGCAGAGATAAAGTCCTAGCGAAGGAAAGCTAGGCAACTGGCGAAGGACTGCCAGTATCAAAGCCCTAGCGAAGGACTGCTAGGCAACTGGCGAAGGACTGTCAGTATCAAAGCCCTAGCGAAGGACTGCTAGGCTACTGGCGAAGGACTGCCAGTATCAAAGTCCTAGCGAAGGACTGCCAGTATCAAAGCCCTAGCAAAGGACTGCTAGGCAACTGGCGAAGGACTGCCAGTATCAAAGCCCTAGCGAAGGACTGCTAGGCAACTGGCGAAGGACTGCCAGTATCCAAGACCTGACAAAGGACCGTCAGGCAAAAGTCCAACCAAAGGAGCGGTTGGCATCAGGTAAATTCTCCCGAGAGGAGTAGGTGAGGACGTGTTCCCCGTCGAGGGAACAGTAGGCGTCGGTTCGACCTAGGACTCCATTTTGGAGACCAAAGTCAGAACCAAGACAGCTAAGGCTGTATAAAAGAATAATATAATTGCTATTTGGACTAACCCTAGATGCAGGATCGAAGGACTGAGTATCTGCAGCTCAGAAAGCCTCAAAGGAGTGAGGCAGAAGCTGAGCAGGGCGCCCCGGATGATCCGGGCGCCCCCAAGGTCAACCCAAGTCTGCAAGAAGTGAAAACACACCTCAAAGCGCCTCGACAGCTAGATTCGGGGCGCCTCGGATGCTCCGGGCGCCCCGCCTGTTCCGGGCGCCCCGCCTGTCGCGGGCGCCCCGCGTGTCGCGGGCGCCCCCACTGCCAGCTGCCGAAGCGCGCCCTTGCGAAGCCGTGAAGATAAACTTTGACCGGTCAATGCGGGCGCCCCGAGCGCTCCGGGCACCCCGGTCAAAGCGGATCCAGAGGATCAGACGCGACCGAGAGCTCTGCGGATTAGAGGCCACGTGGGGGGCGCCCCCGACATCCCGGGCGCCCCCAGGCCCTATATAAAGGGCCCTCGACCCCAGGCTTCAAACAACCAATTCGCTCAACGCTTCCACGCTCTTCTGTGCTCACACCTTGCTCCAGAAACTGTCCAACTCGAGCCGACGACGTCCTGCTGCTCCGGAAAGTCAACCTACAACCGGACGTCGGTAAAAGAAGAGTTCCTTTTGTTTTATTGAAAGTTTATGGTGCTATACTTGTAAATCTATTCTTGTAAACTGATTTTGCGCTCATATAGAATTGCCCAAAGTAAACGGTCAACGACCGTGGGCCTTGGAGTAGGAGTCGACACAGGCTCCGAACCAAGTAAATCGACTGTGTCTCTGTATCTTGTTTTTGAATTTCCGCTGCGTACCCACTCTTACTCAAATCCGAAAGTTTTCCGATATTCACCCCCCCCCCTCTATCGGTTTTCTCGATCCAACAGTTAAAACCTTAGAAAAAGATATTTTTATAGTTCAAATCTACGTAGATGACATAATTTCTGGGTTAACTAATACTAACTTTTTAAAAGATTTTGTTAAAATTATAGAAAGTGAATTTGAAATGAGCCTAGTAGGTAAACTAACCGTTTTCCTAGGTCTTCAAATAAAACAAACCAGGGATGGTAACTACGTTCATCAGTCAAAATATGCAAAAGAATTAATCAAAAAATTCAAAATGGAAAACTTTAAGGATTTAGGTACTCCCATGGCCACAAATGCAAAATTAGACAATGACCCTGAAGGTAAGTCAGTTGATTTAAAACTATATAGAAGTATAATAGATAGTTTACTATACCTAACTGCTAGTAGACCCGACTTCCTATTTGTAGTGGGAATGTGCATAAGATACCGAACCTGTGCTAAGGAGTCACACCTAGCTGCCATAAAAAGAATCCTTAGGTACATAAAGGGAACCCTAAATATAGGTATTTGGTATCCTAGGACCTCCAACTTTGAATTATCAGGATACTTTGACTCAGACTATGCCGGATGTAAACTAGATAGAAAAAGTACAAGTGGGAGTTGTCAATTACTAGGACACAGTCTAGTTAGCTAGTGTAGTGGAAACCAACACTGTGTTGCCTTATCCACAACTAAAGTAGAATATGTTGCCCTAGGAGAGTGTGTAGCACAACTGTTATGGATGATGCACACCCTTAAGGATTTCAAGCTAGACTATGCCCAAACTAAAGTATTCATTAACAACATAAGCTCAATCAATCTTACATAAAACTCTATTCATCACTCCCGAACCAAACACATTAAAGTAAAACATCACTTTGTTAGGCATCACGTAGCCAGGGGCGAAATCATACTTACACATGTGGACTCAAAATCTAATCTAGCTGACATCTTTACCAAACCCTTACTTGAGTCTGAGTTTAGTTTACTAAGAAGGCAGTTAGGGTTGTGCTTAGTAGAATAGGATTGTTTTCATTTATTTTTTTCAAATTTTTTTAAAAAAACTAATATTTCATATTTTCAGAAAAATCATTTTCTTATTAAATTTTGAATGTTAAAATTTTTTCAGACTTAGATTTTTCAAAAAATTAACCCCTTTAAAACTAGGAGTTTTCTATGCAATGGACTTAGCTTAGGACTTAACCCTAGAATTGCATACTCCTATAGATCTAGAAGCCAGCATCTCACAAGCACATTAGGACACTTTGATTGATAACCTAGACTGGGATGAGATGCTTAGGTCTATGCCTTGACTCAATGTAACACCCAATAATTTTCGTGAATTATTAGGAATTTTTCTGAATTTTTGGCAATTTTTCGGAATAAAAATGAAAAAAAAAATTCATTAAAGGGGTCGGGTGGGGTTTGATCTCGTGACCACACGGGAAGCAAATCCTTAAGCAAGCTCCGGTAACCAGCAGGGCAAGGGTATCAAGCACAGAAAAGAATAAAGCGAAATAATATTATAGCTAAGTAAGTCCTTTTCATGAGGAGATGTCTCAACATCCACTTAAGTTGTGTTAAGACCCCTTTTAGGGTTTTGGGAGGCCGCACGAGCAGAGGTGAGGAGGCTGCGAAAATAGGGAAAAAGTGGGAGTTTTCTTCCTCCTTCTTCTTCCTCTTGAAGTAGAAGACCTAGGGCTTCTTCCCTAGGGCCAAGGGTGAAGTTTTCTGGCAAGGGAAGAGAAGAGGAGCACTACGCTAGGAGTTTCCTAGATATTTAGTGAGTTTTCTTCAAGAAAAAGGGTAAGTAGATCACTCACCTGCAATAGAAGTAGTTTCATCATGTTTTTCTCGTTGTAGAACCATGTTTGTGATCTAAATGCATGCTTTAAGATTATGGTTTTCTTATTTGTGTGTTTTAAGTCCCTAAAGAATACATGTTTTATCATAGAATATGAATTAGAGTAAGTTTTTGTGTATGTGACCTAAGTATGACAAGAGTAAGTTCTTGAAAAGTCCCAAAAAGGAGTTTTGGGGTTAAGGGCACGCAAGGTGCTCGATGAAAGTTCCAAGTAAGAAAAGGTAAAGGTTTATAGTGCAAGATTTATGAAAAAGAAAGTTAGCTTGATAAATACAAGCATTATGAGTAAGAAAGTATTTTACTTTTGTAAAGTGACATGTACCGGGCAAATGAGAGGCCCACAGAAAGTAAGAAAGAAGCTTTAATAGGGTGCGGTGGCTAGCTACCCCGAAACCTATTAGGGATGCGTGCATTGGTATATTGATACCATGGTACAGTGTCAAGGCCTGAGAAAGTTGATTATTATTTTGAAGTATATGAGTATATGTAAGTGTTTTCAGTTTAAGCATATGTTTTGCTAAGTATGTTAACATTGTTATGTTACAAGCATGATAAAGAGCAAGAGCAAGAAAGTTAGTGGTTTAAAGTATGGAAATGCATAAGTAGCAAGTCTCAAAAGAAATTATGAGCATGTTAGATTTGCCAATGTTTTAATGCTAGTAAATGTTTTCAAGCATATTTGAGCATGATAAGTATGTGAAAGTTTCCATGTGTAAGTATTTCAAAGTGCATGTGTTTTGAAGCAAGCATTATTTGAAAAGAGCATGTTTATCATTGATCGCATGGATTTGTGAGTTAGGATTTACTTACTAAGTAAATCGCTTATTAGTTGTATTTCCTTCTATTGCAGACAAAGCTAAGAAAAAGCATAAGCTAGGGAGGCGAGCGGGACTTGCATTGATGTTCAGTGGCGGCGGAACCGTGGAAGAGATCGTTGGGTTAAGTCTTGTAGAACATGTGTTTTGGTGTTTTGAATTGGTAGAACGAATGACTTTGTTTAAACCTTGCATAGAGACAAAGTTGGGTACAAACTCTAGTCTAGAGTTCATATATTTTGATAGCTTATTTACTTCCGCAAAGATCCTAATTGCAAGTTTATGAGGTTGTTTTGAGTTGCTAGGATGTTTATAAAACTAGTATAGAGTATAGAAATGGAGTTATGTTTTTGTATGTCTTAAAAGTATATGAATTGTGGAGCTTTGGAAATGGTTTTCAGGTCTGTAAATGCAGGTTTCAGGCATGCCAGTCGACTGGTTCAGAACCAGTCGACTGCCCTATCGAACAGAAAGTTTCTGTTCGATGCACCAGTTGACTGCCAAGAGGCCAGTCGACTGGTGCCGGGCACAGGAAGTTTCTGTGGCTAACACCAGTCGACTGGCTATATAGCAGTCGACTGATACCATTAAAAAGAAAGTGTTGTAGGGCAGATGGTTAGTGCTTCTCTTTTACAACTAAGAGGTCTAGGGGTCAAATCCTTGCAAAGTAAATAAAATGAAAGTTTTTTTTTAAAAGAAAAAAATTCAGAGCAAGTTAAGGGAAGTCAAGTAGTGGTAACCTAAGACTAAGGATAAGGTAAAGTTAAGGTTAAGTAAAAGTGACGTCCACTTTAAGGGAGAGAAGTTAAGGTGGGTCGTCACACTCAAGATGCTTTAAGTTAGTGCATCAAGAGCAGTTGGGGCAATAAATACATTAGAACAACAATCAAGCTAAGTGTTCAAGCTTAGAAAATCTAACTTGATCAGACCACTTAACTTGACTAACCCTAGTGAAAGCTGCTGTTATATAACAGTTAGTAAGTAGCTAACTGGGTTAGACAAGGCCTGAAGGAATTTAATTTAGTTTGTTTGGTTTTTTTTTTGCTTGGACTCACTAGGATTGGTTCAATTTAGTTCAATATGCGTTCAAAATTCAGTTCTGCAAAATAAATTGGCTCTGATACACTATTTTCAAATATGTTTTTTTGTTATATGGCAAAGGGGGAGAGTGAGAAAAAGTAAAGTTAATTTTTTTTAAAAGTGCTTTCTAAATTTTTCTCAGAAAAAGTAATGTTAAATTTTTTTTGAAAGTGCTTTTTAAATTTTTCTCAGAAATAGTAAAGTTAATTTTTTTTTGTAAAAGTGTAAAGTTAAAATATTTTTAGAAAGATCAAATTTTTTTCAAAAGATGTCTTAATTTTTCCAACTTCAAAAGTTTTTCAAAAGTAGCTGAAAAATTCCCTTTTCAAAAGCTAAATTATATTTCTGAAAAGGGACATTTTTTTAAGGGGGTTGTTTTAAAAACAAAGTCTAAAAACCTACAGTGGCCTTTCTCATTTTAAAGATTTTAACCTTTTCCTCAAAAAGGGTATACTCAATCAAAAGGTTTTTTTTTGAAAACTGTATGTTTTTGAAAGCTTCAGGGGGAAGAATCTTTAATTCAAGGGGAGCTTTATGCATTATTTTTTAAAAATATTTTTTAAAAGGGGAAAAGAGGAAATATGTATGTTTTAAATAACTGCTTTATTTCTGTTTTAACTTAACTTTTGAACTAGGTTGTCATAGATCAAAAAGGGGGAGATTGTTGGTGCTGGAAGCACCAGATTGAACCTGGGTTTTGATAATGGCAAAAGGTTCAATGTTAAGTTTAAAGTGTTATCTAATGAATCTGTGAAGTGTGCAGGAAAGTCCTAGGTAAGCTAGGCACGAAGTCTTGACCTGCAGGGTTGAGCAATAAGACCTGGTCGTGGACTGGGCACCGAAGACCTGACAGGGGATTGGGCAATAAGTCTTGGTCGTGGACTAGACACCAAAGTCCTGATCTGGAAGATTGGGAAGAAGTCTTAGCCGAGCAAGAGTTACGGACAGAAGTAGAGGCGGGTCGAGGAACGGACGTCTCGAGATCCGGCAATCTCGGAGGCCGAGCAAAAGTCCAACCGGAGGAGTCGGTTGGCAAAAGGTAACTTCTCCTAAGAGGAGTAAGAGAGGACGCATTCCCCGGAAGAGGCAACAATAGGCATCGATTTGGCCTAGGGTTCCATTTTGGAAGCCCAAAGTCAGAACCAAGACAGCACAGGCTATTATTTATACTTAATTTCATTATTACTACTGTTCTGGAACTAACCCTGGTAGCAGGAGCAAGAGGTTTGAGTTTCTGCATCCCATGCACCTGAGAGGACTCAGGCACCCGAGAACACAGGCGCCTGTGTTGATACAGGCACCTGTGTTGATACAGATACCCCAGATAGGGTGTTATCTTATGGCTATAAAAGCTGAGCTGGCAGGTTGCCACGTTAGCTTGGAAGGCACCCATGAGAAGTCAGGCGCTCTAGATGTCCCAGGCGCCCAGATAGGGGATAGACGTTTGCCGAGTCTGCGGATGAGGACGTGCCCAAATCAATGACGTGGCAGGCACCCTACAGCCTCACGAGCGCCCTGGACGCCAGTATGAAAAGGGGTTCACCCCCTGCTTCCGGACATCACTTCTCTCAACTCAAGCACTCAAATGTTCAGTTTATTTTCCTCCATGCTCGAGTTTCAAACGCCAACAACGCTCAAGATCGACGACCTACTGCTCCGGTCTTTAGACTCTTTTTTCGATCGTCGGTATATTTATTTCAAGTGTTTTCTTTTAATTTTGTATTCGTGATTCAATTCGTGTTACATTTTTCTGAAATATAGAATTATCGAACGAAAATGGTCAAGGACCGTGGGCCTTGGAGTAGGAGTCGTTACAGACTTCGAACCAAGTAAAAAGAAAACGAGTTAGCATTGCTTTAATTTTTCCGCTGCGCGATATTCATACGTATCAAAATTTTATCGATATTCACCCCCCTCTATCAATTCTAATTGATCCCACAGGAGATCTGGGCTATACTTGCCTTTGATTAGCAACCATCGTGGTTACAACCAAAATAAAAGATAGTCCTTTTCTTATAGGGGCAATTCACCCCCCTCTTGCCGACCTACGATCACCTTCAATTTGTATCAGAGTCGAGATGCTCTTGAAGGACTAACTGCCGTCTGAAGCAATCTACAAAATGGTCGGATCGGTCATCTACCCGCCCAAGTTTGAGGGGGAGTTCGCTTGTCGAAAGCGCAAGATGCAGGTATTCTTTAAAATAGATTTTGATTTATTGTTAATCATGAAAAATGGTTTTGCAGCTCCTAAAGACACCAATGACAAACCCAAAGATGAAAGTCTGTGGACAAAGAAGGAGCAGGCAAACTTCATAGCAAATAGGAAAGCAAAATTTCATCTGCTAACCATTCTACCATCATAAGAAGTCAAACGAATAGGGAACTACCGATCTGAAAAGGAACTTTGGGAAAACTTCCTTGAACTTCATGAAGGTACCTCTGAAGCCAAACTAGCAAAAAGAGACCTACTTTGAAATCAACTTAGCAACCTTCGACTGGAAGAAGGAGAGTCAGTAACTCAACTACCCGCAAAACTTAAGGAGCTAATAATGGAACTCAACAACCTCGAAGAGTCGGTAAGCAATCGGGATGCTCAAAGTTATGCATTAAACGTCTTCCTGAGGACCCCGAACTAGATTTCGATAATTGACGCCTACTACATCTTTAAGGATCTTGAGGTAAGTACCTTAGAGCAACTCTTTTCAACTTTAGAACTTCACGAATCTCGATGCACAGGAAAGAGTAAAATAGACAACATCACCCTAAGCACAAGAAGGATCCAACATGAAGAGGAATCTTCAGAAGATGAAGAAAACACGACATACATGGTAAGGAAGTTGTTTAAATATTTTAAAGCTAAAAAATTGAATAAAGTGCAGGGTAAGAAGCAAAGGAAGATCGCTGCTACAACTGCAATGAAGAGGGATACATGAAGGAAAACTGTCCCAAATTGAAGAACTAAGGTAAAGGGGCAACAAAGTCAAAAGTCCACAACCTAAAGGCAATATGGGACGAGTCCTCATTGGAAGATTCATGTCTCGAAGAACACGCCGGACTTGCACTGATGGCTTCACACTAGGAAGATAAAAGCATCGATGAAGGGGGAGCCACATCAGAAGATAGCAGCGACGAAGGGGGAGCTTCCAGTTTCAGAAAGGATATGGTAAGTGAGGTATATCTTCTACCTCCTGATCAATTATATTTTGGTATTAAGCAAATGATAAAATCCATGTGTAAATTGAAAAATAAGAATGTAGAATTAAAAAGGAAATTATATTCTTAATGCCCATTAGAAATGTACCATAAATTGAGATTTGAAAATAAAAATTTGAAAAACAACCATTCATATTCAAGTTGTTTTCAAATTTTAAAAATTAGATATTATGAAAAACTTAACTGGTATTTCAAATTTCACAGGCGCCAAATTGTAAAAATTCTAAAATCAAATACTCCATCTATGTTTCTAATAAATTATGTTGGCAAAAATTTATATTAGATCCCAAAATCTGTCTTAAACTGTTGGTTTTTTTTAATTTGTCAAGTAGAGATAATTCTTTTTTTTATAATTAATGTTTGATCTTGTTGATATTTTTTAAGATATTACTCATAGAAAAATTAGTTTAATATTTTTATGATAGAATTTTTTTTGTTATATCTATAGATTTTTTTAAAAAAATTTTTAATAGATAAACGGATTTATTATGATTTTTTATTCAAAAATATAATTTTAAATATTAAAAATACTTTTAAAAAATAAATTTCATTGAATCTAATTTTTTGGAATCTATTGATTATGTTCTAAGCCTTGAAAAAAATTTTCAAATGTATTTGATGTTGAAATCAAAATTTAAAATTACTTTTCAAATTATCAACATTGAATTCAAAATTAATTTTTTTAAAAATGATAGAAAATCATTTTTACTTCAACAATTTTTCTGGAGATAATTCTATAAAAATTATAACTTATTTAAAAATTTGATAAATATTTGAATAAAAACAAATTTTTGAAAATTATTTCTCCAAAATTAGACTTTACTTTTTAAAAATTAATTTTTTGAGCAAAATTTGAAAAATTATATTTTCTAGAAACTATTTATTATGATTCGATGTTTGACAACCTCTAATGATTAGATTTTATAAAAATTAGTGCAAAAAGCATCAGACATGAACAGTCAACCTCTAATGATTCGATGTTTGACAATATACCAAGGTCTTGTCAAAGTGATCAAGGGTTAAGCCAAATAAGACCTAATGTTTGGTAGGGTAAACCCAGGTTTGATCAATTTGACTAAAGGGTTAGCCATACAAGACCTGATGTTTGGCAGATTGATTAGTATCCAGGGTTGGTTATGTTGACCAAGGGTTACACAAACAGGACTTGATGTTTGGCAGAGTGATCATGTAACACCCAATGATTTTCTGGTATTATTAGGGATTTTTCGGAATTTTTCTAGCATTTTTCGGAATTAAAATAAAAAGAAAAGGAAAAATAGTGAAGGAAGATTTGATCTCGCAACCACACGGCAGGCCGGTCCTTAAACGGACTCGGCTAGCCAGAAGGGCAGGGGTATCAAGCACAAAAAAGAAAGGATCGAAATTATGTTATAGGTAAGTTAGGCTGTTTCATGAAGAGGTATTTAGACATCCACTTAAGTCGCGTGAAGCCCCGATTAGGTTTTCGTGAGGCTGCGAGAGGAGGCGCGTGGAGGCTGCGAAACCAAAGGGAAACTCAAGGGATCTTTTCCTCCTTCTTCTTCCTCTTGAGTAGAACATCTAGGGCTTCTTCCCTAGGGTCAAGGAGGGAGGAGATTTGCGCGAAGAAAGGGAAGAGGAGTGCTACGTTGGGATTTAAACCATACTTAGTGAGTTTTCTTCAAGATAAGGGTAAGTAGATCACTCACCTGCAATAGGAGTAGCTTTCGTATGTAAGTTCTTGTTGTAGAATCATTTTTTGTGATGTATGCTTTAAGAATATGGTTATCGTGTATTTTAAGTTCTCAAGGATGCATGTTTTCTCATGATAGAAACTGAATTGGGTTAGATTTAGTGTATGAAATCTAAGCATGATAAGATTTAATTTTTGAAAAGTCCCAAAAATGAGTTTTGGGTTAAGGGCACGCAAGGTGCTCGATGAAAGTCCCAAGTAAGAAAGGTAAAGGTGTTAAGTGCAAAAAATTCATTCAAAAGTAAGATAGTTTGATACGTATGAGTACTATAGTAAGAAAGTATTTTATTTTCGTAAAGTGACATGTACCGGGCAAATGGAAGGCCCACAGAAAGTTAGAAAGAAGCTCTAATAGGGTACGGTGGCTAGCTACCCCGAAACCTATTAGAGAAGCGCGCAATTGGTACATTGATACCGTGGTACCATGTCAAGGTCTGAGGAAAGTTGATTATTATTTTCAAGTATATAAGTATTTGCAAGTGTTTGTCAGTTTTAAGTACGTGCCTTTATTTCATATGTTAACATTGATACATTGCAAGCATGTTAAAGAGTAAGGGTAAGGAAGTTGTGTTTTAATGTATGAGCATGTTAAGTTGCAGGTGTTTTAAAGCAAGTAATGTTTTCAAGCATGAATTGAGTATGATAAGTATATGAAAGTTTTCCCATGTGCATGTATTTTGGAAGCAAGCATTCTTTGAAATGAGCATGTTTATTATCGATAGCATGGATTTGTGAGTTAGGATTTACTTACTAAGCAATGTGCTTATTAGTTGCATTCCTTCTATTGCTGATAAAGGCAAAGAAAAAGCATAAGTTATGGAGGTGACCAGGACTTGCATTGATGCTTAGTGGCGGTGGAACCATGAAAGAGATCCATTTCGGTTAAGGCTTAGAGGCAATTTCTAAAGTTTAGAAACTTGTGGTTTGGTGTTTTGGATTGGTAGGACGTAATGATTTTGTGTAAACTTTGCATAGAGACAAGGTTGAGTACAAAACTCTAGTATAGCTTTAATATTTAATATTTTGATTGGTAAAATGTGAACATTGTGTTTAACTTCCGCATAGAGTCAAAAGTTGATACAATCTTTAGCACGATTTCATATGGTTTGGTAGTCTTGTTAAATTCCACAAAGATTCTAATTTCAAGTCATTAGATTTGTTTTGAGTTGCTAGGATGTTTATAAAACTAGTATAGAGTATAGAAATGGAGTTATGTCTTTGTATGTCTTGAAAGTATATGATTTGTGGATCTTTGGAAATGGTTTTCAGGTCTTAAACACAGGTTTTCAGGCGTGCCAGTCAACTGGGTCAGATACCAGTCGACTGCTGCTTAACCTAAGGCCAAGGTCTAAGGTGAAGTCAAAGGTTAAGGTTAAGTGAGTAATGGTAAAGGTAGTAAAGAGCGACAATCCGGCTTAAGTATAGGGTAAAGAAGTCGGGTCGTCACAGAGTGGTATCAGAGCCAGTTTTCCACCCTTCCGCCACACTGATATCAAGCATCAATCCTGCCACCTGCCAAATAAGAAGTTCATATATTGTAGTTTATACACTTTTTTTTATTGACTGTTAGTATCAGTAAGTGCATAATGATAGAAAAGGATATTGGTATTATTTTATGCTAATATGTGCAAGGAGATAATGAAGTAAGTTAGTAAGAGATAATGAGTTTTTATTTTCTTTACACTATAGAGTAAGAGAATGGCAAGAGGACGTCCCAGAATTGTCCGAAATGAGGAGCAAGCTCCTAGAGAACAGGAGTCCACGGAGTTAGTACCACCAACAGATCTTCAAGGAGTAGTAGCCCAGCTGCAGAGACAACTTGCTGAACAGCAACAAGTTATTGCTACCTTGATGGCTAATCAGCAGGCCACTCCTGCTACCACGCCAGTGGCGCAAGTAGTGGCACCGGTGGTGACAGAGACTCCCCCAGTACCTCTAGAAAGAGAAGTAAGACAGGAAGCATATCTGATCCAGTGGCAGAGATTGAAGCCCGAGAATTTTTCTGGCACAAGTGAACCATGGGATGCTCAGGCATGGTTCAAAACAGTGGAGAGTATAATGGAGTTACTGGACTGGCCTGAGGTGGAGAAGATAAAGTGCACATCCTTCTGCCTTACTGGAGATGCTAGGATGTGGTGGGAAAGAGTGAAGGCTAAGAGAAATGTGAATCAGATGACCTGGGCTGACTTTGAAGCAGAGTTCTTGGAGGAGTACTTTCATATGAAGGTAACAAACAAACACTACGATGAATTCACTGAGTTCCGTCAAGGAGATCTATCTGTAGATGAAGCAGTGAAGAAGTTCAATCGACTAGCTCGCTTGTGCCCGGAGTTAGTTAGCACTGAAAAGGAAAGGGTCAGGTTGATGCTCAAGATGCTGAGGCCTCAGATAGCTTTGAATGTGGCCAGCAGTGGTAATAGACCACAGACTTCAGAAGAACTAGTAAGTAGTGCTTTGATCACTGAGCACTACTTGAATAGTATAAAGGTCACACGTGTGCAACAACAACAGGCATCAGCTCAGAAGTCCCAAGGAAATCCACAGAACCAACAAGACTGGAAAGGGAATTCAGGCAAGAGGAAGCAATGGGACCAGAAGACTTCTGAGGGCAACAAAGGGGGCTCGTCAAGTAAGCAGCTCAAGTATTCTCCTTGCCCAAAGTGTGGGAAGACACATCCTGGAGTATGTCATCAGGGCATGAGCGGTGCCATATTTGCGGAGCAGAAGGGCATATGATGAAGGCTTGCCCTAACCGGTCGAGTGTTGGCGGGTGTTATATCTGTGGAGTAGTAGGGCACCTGGCCAAGGCGTGCCCTAAAGCAAAGTCGCCTCCACCACAGCTTCTTCAGTACGGGGGTGGACCTGCTCAGCTGCATCAGATGTAGCCAGTTATGGAGGGATCTTATTACAGTCAGGCGAGGATGGAAGCCCCACCAGCCATGACCAACGCCAGGGTTTTCGCCATCACCAAGGAAGAGGTGGCAAATGCTCCTAACATGGTCACAGGTCGAATACTCACCTCATCTCAATATGCTATTGTGTTATTCGATACTAGGTCAACCCATTCTTTTGTATCCATGCTTTTCTCTAAAAAGCTAGGGATCCCACCAGAAAGTTTGGGTCAGAAATTTTTAACAACCTTACCGTCAGGGGAAGTAATGGCCTCTACTCAAAGGCTAAGGGCAGTACCAATCTGGATTTCCAACCGAGAGCTCTATAGTGACTTGGTAGTCCTGGAGATGAAGGATTACGATGTCATTTTAGGGATGGACTTCTTGAGCAAGTATAGTGCTTCTATAGACTGCCGCAAGAGGAAAGTCAAGTTCACACCAAAAGCAGAACCTCCATTTGAGTTCATTGGAAACCCAAAGAGAAAGACAAAAAGGTTCATATCTACCTTACAAGCTCAGAGAATGTTAGAGAAGGGGTGCTCTGGTTTTCTAACTCATACAGTGGATGCAAGTCAAGGAGAAGGGTTGAAGAGAGAAGAAGTGAGGGTAGTCTGTGACTATCCTGAGGTGTTTCCTGAAGAGTTACCAGGACTCCCTCCCAATCAGGAAATTGAGTTTGAAATCGAGTTGGCCCCAGGAACCAACCCAATTTCGAAGGCACCTTATCGCATGGCGCCAGCAGAACTGAAAGAATTGCAAGAACAATTGCAAGAGCTACTCGACAAGGGTTTCATCCGC
>JAGFNQ010002682.1:122030-228839 GCA_024364735.1 Boesenbergia rotunda
CCCTACCAGAAAGAATAAGAAGTATGAGTGGACTGAGGACTGTGAGCAGAGTTTCCTTGAGTTGAAGAAGAGACTGACCAGCGCTCCTATCCTTACAGTACCCGAAGGTGATAAGAGCTTTGATATATACAGTGATGCATCAAAGCTAGGACTTGGAGCAGTCCTTATGCAAGAAGGCAAAGTCATAGCTTATGCTTCCAGGCAACTCAAGGACTATGAAAAGAATTACCCCACTCATGATCTGGAGTTGGCAGCTGTAGTCTTTGCTCTAAAGATATGGAGGCATTACTTGTATGGAGTGCAGTGTAAGATTTATACAGATCACCAGAGTCTGAAATATTTCTTCACTCAGAAAGACCTCAATATGAGACAGCGAAGGTGGCTCGAGTTAGTGAAGGACTATGACTGTGAGATTCTTTACCACCCTGGTAAGGCAAATAGAGTAGCAGATGCACTGAGTAGAAAGACTTGTGCCACTTTGATGTCCTTATCATCATTGGCACCACCATTACAGAAGGAGATAGTAGATTATGGAGTGGAGATTATTGATGGGCAGCTAGCTCTATGACACTAGAGTCGCTTTGCTTGAAGAGATACAGAAAGAGCAAGCTGAGGATTCTGATATCCAAAGGATCAAGCAGGAGATGCAAGAAGGAGAGAGTAAAGAGTTTAGAGTATCTGACCGTGGGATACTCTACTATGGTAACCGTTTATGCATCCCCAATCATGAAGAGCTGAGAAAGAAGATTCTTGAAGAAGCCCATGGAACTCCCTACTCAATGCATCCTGGTTCCACTAAGATGTACCAGGATTTGAAAAGAAGATTTTGGTGGTCAGGGATGAAGAGAGACATAGCTAAGTATGTCAGCACCTGCCTGACATGTCAGAGAGTTAAAGCAGAACACCAGAGACCAGGAGGTGTTCTACAGCCCATTCAGATTCCAGAGTGGAAATGGGAAGACATAGCCGTGGATTTCATAGTTGGTCTACCAAAGACAACTAATGGCTATGACGCTATTTGGGTGATAGTAGACAGATTGACCAAGTCTGCCCACTTCTTGGCAATCAGAGTGTCTTACTCGATTGAAAAGTTAGCCTAGTTATATGTGCAAGAAGTGATCTGACTACACGGAGTCCCGAAGACCATTATCTCTGATAGGGATGACCGTTTCACTTCACACTTTTGGGAGTGTGTACAGACAGCACTAGGCACCAAACTGAAGTTTAGCACAGCTTTCCATCCCCAGACTGATGGACAGACAGAGAGAGTGAATCAAATTCTAGAAGATATGCTCAGAGCTTGTGCATTAGACTTCAAGGGCAGTTGGTGCAAGTATTTGTGTTTAGCTGAGTTTGCCTACAACAACAGTTATCAGGCTACTATTGGTATGGCGCCCTATGAAGCTCTTTATGGTAGGAAGTGTAGATCTCCCCTCTGTTGGTACGAAGGTAGTGAGAAGAAGGAAATGGGGTCACAGACTGATCTTATAGATGATACCGCAGAAGTTATAAAGAGCATCCGCCAGAGGATAGAGACTGCTCAGAGTAGGCAGAAGAGCTACGCCGATGTACGCCGTAGGCCGTTAGAGTTTGAAGTTGGGGATACAGTTTTCCTCAAAGTAGCTCCTATGAAGGGTGTGATGAGATTTGACAAGAAAGGCAAGCTAAGTCCTCGATACGTAGGGCCCTACCCAGTGACGAAAAGAGTTGGCAAAGTAGCTTATATGTTGGAGCTACCCTCAGAGATGTCAGTAATACACAATGTGTTCCATGTTTCAATGCTAAAGAAGCATATCCCAGATGCCAACCAAGTGATTGAGCCACAGATGGTACAAGTGCAAGAAGATCTCAGTTATGAAAGTCGAACTATTCAGATAATAGATCGAGCAGATAAGAAGCCGAGGAACAAAGTGGTTGCATTAGTGAAAGTCTTATGGCTGAATTAGAAGTATGAAGAGGCAACTTGGGAATCAGAAGATAGCATGAGGCAAAGGTATCCAGAGCTGTTCTAAGTTCGAGGACGAACTTTTTATAAGGTAGGGAGGATTGTAACACCCAATAATTTCCTGGTATTATTAGGGATTTTTAGGAATTTTTCTAGCATTTTTCGGAATATTATAGCATTTTTTCGGAATGAAATTAGAAAAAAAAATTAAAGGGGGTCGGGTGGGGATCGATCTCGCGACCACGCGAGAAGCAATGCCTTAGCGAATCCAAGGAACCAGTTGGGCTAAGGTATCAAGCACAAAAAAAGATAAAGCGAAATAATATTATAGTGGATTTAGCCCGTTTCATGAGGAGGTATTAAACTTCCACTTAAGTTGTGTTAAGACCCCTCTTAGGGTTTCGGGAGGCCGCGCGAGCCAAGGGAGGAAGCTGTGAAAATAGGGAGAAAGGGGGAGTTTTCTTCTTCCTTCTTCTTCCTCTTGAAGTAGAAAACCTAGGGCTTCTTTCCTAGGGCCAAGGGTGAAGCTTTCTTGCAAAGGAAGAGGAAAAGAGCCTTACACTAGAAATTTTGAGATACTTAGTGAGTTTTCTTCAAGGAAAGGGTAAGTAAATCACTCACCTGCAATAGGAGTAGCTTTGCATGTAGTTTTCTTGTTGTAGAACCTAGATTTTGAAATCTAAGTGCATGCTTGGAGAATATTGTTTATGGTGTGATTTAAGTTTCTCAAGAATACATGTTTTTAATCATAGAACTTGAATTGGAGTAGATTTTATATGTGTGATCTAATCATGAAAGGCCAAGTTCTTGAAAAGTCCCAAAGATGAGTTTTGGGTTAAGGGCACGCAAGGTGCTCGATGAAAGTTCCAAGTGAGAAAGGTAAAGTTTTGTAGTGCAAAAAGTTATGCAAAAAGAAAGTTAGCTTGATAAATACAAGCATTATGAGTAAGAAAGTATTTTACTTTTGTAAAGTGACATGTACCGGGCAAAAGAGAGGCCCACAGAAAGTTAGAAAGAAGCTCTAATAGGGTGCGGTGGCTAGTTACCCCGAAACCTATTAGGGATGCGCGCATTGGTACACTGATACCAGGTACATTGTCAAGGCCTGAGAAAGTTGATTATTATTTTGAAGTATATGAGTATATGTAAGTGTTTTCAGTTTAAGCACATGTTTTGTTATGTATGTTAACATGGTTGTGTTATAAGCTTGTTAAAGAGAAAGAGCAAAGAAGTTAGTGTTTTAAAGTATGGAAAGGTATCATTAGTAAGTTTCAAAAGAAATCATGAGCATGTTATGTTTGCAAGTGTTTTGATGCTAGTAAATGTTTTCAAGCATGGTTGAGCATGATAAGTATATGTGTAACACCCCAATTTTACGATTTGAGTACCTGGGAAATGTTTAAAGTTCGGGACGAACTTTTTATAAGATGTGTAGGATTATAACACCCCAAAAATTTCACCATGAATAATATTGTGAATTCATTATGAAATATTATGTGAATAATATTGTGAATTCATTATGAAATATTATGTGAATAATATTTTGGATTCATGGAAAATTATTATAAAAATATTATGTAAATAATGTTATGAATTCAGGAAAAATTATTAGAAAATATTATGAATTCATGAATATGAAATATTATGGGATTCATGAAATATTATAGATTCATGAATATGAAATATTAAAAATATTATGAAATAATATTTATGGAATATTAAGAAATATTATGAATTCATGAATATGAAATATTATGAAATTCATGAAATAGTATCATGGATATTAGAAAATATTATGAATTCATGAATATGAAATATTATGGGATTCATGAAATATTATAGATTCATGAATATGAAATATTAAAAATATTATGAAATAATATTTATGGAATATTATGAAATATTATGAATTCATGAAATATTATTAATATTATGAAATTTCATGATAGGCTTGGCTTAAAGGGCTTTGATATGGATTAGTGCAAATTGTGATAAAAAAAAGAGGTAGAAGGGAGGAAGCAAGGATTGAACCTTGAACCTCCTAGTTGCACTCTCCATGTCTTAACCACTACACCAAGCATTGTTCTTGTTGAGAGAATAAGAAACATGCTTGTTAAGCGTGTAATAGTGAAGAGACATGTCTTTTCATGAGAAAAGTATAAATAAGAGAGGGAAGAGGTGTGAGTAACTTCCTCTTCTTCTTCCTTTCTCTTCCCCACCGAAATTCCTTCTTCTCCTCTCCTCTTTTCCATTTTTCGAAAAGTGCTCCCTAGGGTTCTAACCCTAGGGGATTGGAAGGAAGAAGGCTCTTGCCCTCTATTAGGGCCAAGGAGTCTAGAGAAGAAAGAGTAAGAGGAACCTTCACTTCTCCTTCAACCAAGGGTACCCTAAGGGACTTAAAGAAGTAGAATCTCAAGCGAAAGGATGTAAGTATCCCCTCGCCTGCAGTGTAATCGTTATTGTTTGATTTGTATGTTTCTTCTTATTGTTGTTTTTGAAAAGGAAACCTTCCTCCTTTATGAAACTTTCGGCCACCTTCATTTAATAGGCCTTGGTTACTTCTTATTGCATGAGGAGATCCCTATGAACTTAGGGTATGAATATATGTTGGTTTCCTTCATGTTGTGATAACAAAAAGTAGGGTTAGCCACCCTACAACCTTCGGCCAAGAGGAGAAAGGTTAGGCTTTTGGGTTGCATGCTATCCTATGATATGTCCATGATTAGTATTGTAGATAAAGTGTTTGTGTAAATGTTTGTGTGAAGATTGGATGTCAAAAACCTAGCCTACCCTACCCTACAAGTTTCGGCCAAAGGAGAATAGGCTAGGGTTTTTGGGTTGTTTGCTATCCTATGATGTGTCCATGTTTAGTAGTGTAGGTAAGGTGTTTGAATAAATGTTTGTGTGATGATTGGATGTCAAATACCTAGCCTACCCTACCCTTACATCATTCGGCCAACCTAGGAAGATTAGGGTTTAGGGATGCTTGATTTGCCTATGATGAATCTATGCCTAGTAGTGTAGACAAAGTGTTTGAATAAATGCTTGTGTGAAGGTTTAATTTCAAAACCCTAGTTTCCCTACCCTACACCATTCGGCCAAGGCATGAAACCTTAGGGTTTGTGAAAGTTAAATTATTTTATGTGATATGCTTATGTAAAATGATATGAGATGTATATGCATGTGATATTCAAAGGAAATGTTTGATTGGATTCCTTAGCATGTAACATTTGGCCAAGGCATGAAACATGAGGTTGTGAAGGACAACTTACCCTATGAGATTATGATTGTGTTTAGTAAGATCATATGCCTATATATGGGATGATTGTATGAGATGTACCCTAGGAGATATGCTTATGTTTGGGATGATGATATGTATATGCAAATGATGTTTAAATGGAGTGTTGGATTAGGAAAAAAAAATGGAACTCTCCCTAGCCTTGAGTTTCGGCCAAGACCCTAGTTTTAGGGTTAGGAACCATTTGATTTACCCATGAAGCATGCTACCACTTCCTATGATATGAATATGGTTTATGTGATCAACCTTGTCATATATAAGATATGTTTAAGGGGTTGAATTATGATCCATGTATGAGCATGCATTATAGCCCATGGGGCACCCTTATGAAATGCATGCTTTATACTAGGCTAGTTATCATGATTATGGAGATCTATGTATGAGCATGCATTATAGCCCATGGGGCACCCTTATGAAATGCATGCTTTATACTAGGCTAGTTATCATGATTATGGATGCATTCATATGCATAAGAATGAGCCTTGTAGGGCATGAACGAAGAAGGCTTAGGGCCTAAAGAATGCTTCCCTAGAAGGTTGGGATTAAGAACATACTTTATGAAAATAAAGAACATGATAATTATTTTATTTTGTAATGGCTTGTACTATAGACTCTTAAAGCGAGTCAAATGATTATGATACTAGGCTGAAGGACTTTTGAGAAGGCCTAGTAAACCCTAGTGGTTCGGGATTAGCTACCTCGTTCCTATTTAGGGGCGCGCGCAAAACATGAAGTACAAGCCGGGCCCTAATGATTATGCTATGTTCAAGTATTATGTTTATATGTTTTCAAAGAAACCTTCCTATGAAGTTAATATGCTTAGATGTTTAACATGCTTAAACACTTACCATGCTTGAATGTGATTTATTCTCTTATCTTTCTATGATATCCGATTTTGCGAGTAGGACAGGATCCTTACTAAGCATTTGTGCTTACTAGTTTATGTGTTGTCTTATGCTGCAGATCAGGGTAAGGGACACTTAAACTAAAGGAAGAGACAGGAGGGCTGAAGATGTGTGGGGTGGTGGCTCGGGAAAGAAAGATCTTTATATCTACAATATTATGCTTATGTTAACATTTCTTTAGTAATGAATGTTACACTTGGATTACTCATATACTTGATTTTATTATGAGTTGAACCTATCATGTTATAGGTTAGTTTTGAACAAGCATGCTTAGTACTTTGTTATTAGTACAAAAAAAAAAATTTATACGAATGATAGTACGTGACCCCGCCCCGAGAGTAGATATAAGGGCGGGCGTCACAATATGAAAGTTTCCATGTGCAAGTATTTCAAAGTGCATGTATTTTGAAGCAAGCATTCTTTGAAAAGAGCATGTTTATCCCTTATCGTTGGATTTGTGAGTTAGGATTTACTTACTAAGCAATTTGCTTATTAGTTGCATTTTCCTTCTATTGCAGATAAAGGTAAAGAAAAAGCATAAGTTAAGGAGGCGAAGGGACTTGCTTTGATGTTCAGTGGCGGCGGAACCGTGGAAGAGATCTTTGGGCTAAGTCTTGTAGAACATGTGTTTTGGTGTTTTGAAGTGGTAGAATGAATGACTTTGTTTAAACTACGCATAGAGGTTAAGTTTGGTACAAACTCTAGAGTGTTTTGCTTACGTTTTGATAGTTTTGTTAAATCTCGCAAGGATTCTAATTTCAAATTATTGGATTCGTTTTGAGTTGCTAAAATGTTCATAAAACTAGTATAGAGTATAGAAATGGAGTTATGTCTTTGTATGTCTTGGAAGTATATGTTTTGTGGATCGTTGGAGATTGTTTTCAGGTCTGAAATGCAGGTTTTCAGGCGTGCCAGTCGACTGGTTCAGAACCAGTCGACTGCGATATCGAACAGAACCTACTGTTCGATGCACCAGTCGACTGCCATGAGGCCAGTCGACTGGTGTCGGGCACGGAAAGTTTCTGTGGCCGATACCAGTCGACTGGCTATATAGCAGTCGACTGGTACCATTGAAAAGAAGTGGTATAGAGCAGCTAGTTAGTGCTTTAGTGTTACAACTAAGAGGTCTAGGGGTTAAATCCTTGCAAAGCAAATAAAATGAAAGTTTTTTTTTTAAAAGAAAAAAATTCAGAGCAAGATAAGGGAAGTCAAGTAGTTGTAACCTAAGGCTAAGAATAAGGTAAAGTTAAGGTTAAGTAAAAGCGACGCCCGCCTTAAGAAGGAAGAGAAGGCGGGTCGTCACATTGGGACTCGATCGTACAGCTAGAGGGGGGTGAATAACCGATCACCCATTTGATTTGTGATTCTCTTCCTACACTTGTTAGCGCATAACAGAATACAAAATAAAACTAAAACTAACAAGGAACACAAACCCTTAACACACGCCGATTTATCCGACTCTGCTTCCTCCTTTTGATCCTTGGTCTAATATCGAGGTCGGAGATGTTTTCCCTTTTGTCCGTTGGAGCTTCGAACGGAACCTCCAATGCGGTCCAATGGTCCTAATCCATTTGGAACCAAGTCTCTAATCACTTCCTCCAATAATCGAAATCGTTTTGATCATATGTAGGTGGGATCCAAGTATCCCATCCTAGCGGACCTTCCGAATCCATCTTCCTCTAGTACTTTGCTCTCCCGGTGACTATTCCGTGGACGAGCGACCTCACTCTGATACCACTTGTTGGGACTTGATCGTACAGCTAGAGGGGGTGAATAATCGATCACCCACTTGATTTGTGGTTCTCTTCCTACACTTGTTAGCGCACAACAGAATACAAAATAAAACTAAAACTAAAAAGGAACACAAACTGCTAACACACGTCGATTTACGTGGTTCGGAGAGGACGCTCCTACTCCACGGCTGTTCGTAAGGTGGACGATCCCGATCCGTCAGTGGATGACTCCCTGGAAGACCTCCGGCTAGCTCGTGACGCTCCTTGTAGATGGAGAAACCTCACCAAACCTCAACAGGACCTCTGAGCACAAAGACTACTAATTAGCCTTTAACTAAAGCTAATTTCGTCAACTCTAGCCAGCCAAACCAAGCTCTATTAAATAGAGCTCATTGCTGAACTAGCCGTTACCAGTCGACTGGTGCCAACACCAGTCGACTGCTCCACTCGAATTCGAACGTTACAGCCCAACGTTCGAATTCTAGCCGACACCAGTCGACTGCTTAGAAGATCAATCGACTGATCTTTTTGCGACCTCTACTAGTCGATGGATCCCACACTAGTCGACTGCCTACACCCTAAACCTAGAGTTTCGGCCCCGAGTACATTCGTTCAGCACTCGTCCTCACCCGACCAACCTAGACCTAGTATTCTAGCCTCCTCCATCAGCCTCACGTCCCTCGAATGCCTCTCCATCGTTCACAACTTGCCTTCTGGAGTTTCTTTCGACCTTAGTCCTTATTGTCGAGTCTTCTTCATTTGCCAAGATTCCACTTGGGGCTTTCTCTTTTGTACCTGTATCCTGCATACTCACGATGCATATCAAATACAACAATAAACCTAACTTAAACTTTTGCTCAAATATCAAAACCTAGGCTACCTAGATTGCTCCAACACATTCTTCATCGAACCCAAAGCCATCAAGCTGAGTTTATATGTATCCTGCAGAACTTGTATACTCAAATACACATATCAAATATAAGGGCAAACCTAACTTAAATCCTTTGCCTAAACATTAAAACACATGGTCACACAGACCATAGATTTCTTCAATATGTTGTTCTTTGTGCATTGCTTTTACCTTCAATGAATTTGAAGCTTGGATGGCCCTTTACTCACCCGAGTTACTTTTGTTTTCTAATAATAAAAATAAATGTGCCTTGATGCCTAGAACCAAGTCTTATGAAAGACATGTTGTTGTCTTGATCATTCTTTCCGAATTTCAGCTCATCTTCATTGCCATTCTTGGTTACTTAAAATTATGTCCTCAAATTGTAGATGCAAAACAACTTAACTTTGTTCCATTACACATAAATTTCATTGATGATAACTTTCAAAATATTACATTCTTTAGAATAAATACTCTATCGAGAGGAATGAACCATCTTCCTAGGTCATTGAAACAAATACCTCCTATTCTAGTAACCACAAATGATGAGTTTCTGAGCAGCCTCATACCTCTAAATGAACATGTAAGTTTCATCTCTATGCATTTGTTGCTTCCTTCAACAGGCATTTTCTTTCGAAATACACCCTTCATCTTTTTGAAACACCCAAAATAATCAATTCTTGAAGGTTATGTACACCACACCTGGTGGAAGCAGTAGTAATTTATGTTGGTGCCGGAAGCACCAAAGTCGAACCTATGTTTTGATAATGGCAAATGGTTCAGAAGTTAAGGTGTTATTGTGATCTAACAATGCTGATTAAGTGTGTAGGGAAAGTCCTAGATACACTAGGCACTAAGGTCTGGTTCTATGAATTAGGCACTAAGTCCTGGTCGCAGGTTGGGCAACTAAGTCCAGTCCTGGCCGCGGGCTGGGCAACTAAGTCCTGACGTAAGATTGGGCACTAAGACCTGGTGAGTGAAGCTGGACATTAAGACCTGGTGAGTGAAGCTGGGCACTAAGACCTGGTCACGGATTGGGCACGAAGACCTGGTGAGTGAAGCTGGGAAAAAGTCCAACTGGAGGAGCCGGTTACCCAAAAAGGTAAATTCTCCCATTAGGCGTCGGTTCGACCTAGGGTTCCATTTGGGAAGCCCAAAGTCAGAACTAAGACAGCTTAGGCTGTAAATCTTGGTTTAATTTGTCATTTATATATGCTTCTTGTGTTTTGGAACTAACCCTGATTGCAGGAACGAAGGGATGAAGTTTCTGCATTCAGGCGCCTCAATGGAGTGAAGCGCCTCACTGGGTTAGGCGCCTGTGTTGAGACAGACACCCCAATGCAAGGCTACTCCAAGCATTCGAAGTAAACAGCCACGCAAGCCTCTGGACCAAGTCAAGTGAGGCGCCTGTGTTAACATAGGCGCCCCAAACAGCTCAGGCGCCCTAGTTGAAGGGATAAGCGCCGGCCAAGTCTGCGGATTGAGGTTCGCGCAGAGAAGGCCACGTGTCAGGCGCCCCCTTCAACACAGGCGCCCCAGCTATAACTATAAAAGGGGGTTCACCCCCAAGGCTTTAGTATCAATTGCTTCCGACACTTTCACTCAAGCGCTACGCTCCGACAAGCTCCGTACTCACGATTCAAGCACTGACGATGACTCGCTGCTCTGAACTTCTAACTACTCCGGTCGTCGGTAAAAGTCATTTTTTAAGTGCTGTAATTTCGTTTTAAATTCTATATTTGTACTCCAACTTGTAATCTTTTACGAAAATATAAAATTACCTATCGTAAACGGTTAAGGACCATGGGCCTTGGAGTTGGAGCCGACCGCGACTCTGAACCAAGTAAAAATAAACCGTGTTAGCGATTGTGTTTACTATTTCCGCTGCACAATTACTCTCTTTATTCAAAAATTTTTACGATCGATATTCACCCCCCCTCTATCGATTCAATCCGATCCCATAAGTGGTATCAGAGCGGGTGACTCAAAATTCGTGCAACCACCAGTTTGAGAACTTTTTTTCTTATTTCGCTTGTATTTTTCTCGTTAATCGAGGTTGGTGCAACACCACTCGATTTTTTTGTTATTAATATTCTTCCAGCACTACTAATCCAAGACTCAGTCTTTGAACGAGTTTTGTTTTTATTCTTTTTTCAATTAAAAATTTAATGGCCATGCAAGAGGGATACAACACCGCTAGACCCCCTCTTTTCAGTGGAGAAGATTTCTCCTATTGGAAAAGCAGGATGGAAGTCCACCTGAAAACTCAGGTGGACATGTTGATAATTATCCAGTCTGGGCCAGAAATTCCTAAAAATGCACAAGGTGTGGTGCAACACTATACCGAGTGGGATGACCCACTAAAGAAGAAGATTGAGGCCGATGCAAAAGCGACCCAACATTGCAGTGCAGCCTAACAAAAGAAGAGTTGAACCGGGTAGGACCCTTCAACAGCGCGAAGGAGCTTTGGAACAAGCTGATCGAGCTACACGAAGGCACTTCAGACACCAGGATCATCAAAAGAGATCTGTTGCTCAACAGACTCTATACAATAAAGATGCACGACGACGAGACTGCAACTCAACTCCACGCCAGAATCCAGGAGTTGATGAATGGACTACACACGATAGGTCACAAGGTTGAAAACCATGACCTAATAAGGTATACTTTAAATTCATTTCCGAGAAACTCACTGTGGGCGTCTATGGTGGATGTCTACAAGGTTTCAAGGAATTTATCGGAAATTAAATTGGATGAGTTATTTTCTGATCTAGAACTGCACGAACAAACTAATACTACCTTAGTCGAGAAAGGTATAGCTTTTATTGCAGGCAAAACTCAAGGAAAAGTTCCTAAGAAGAAGTCAAGTACCAAACTGGTATGGCTAGATCGTGATTACTACAAAGAACTCAAGTACCAAACGAGCAAGAAGAAATCAAGCCGAAGAAAGGAAGATCCAGCAGAACCTTCAACGAGCTCGAAGAGCAAAAACAATGTCACCTGCTATGAATGCAACAAAAAGGGACACTTCAAGTCAGAGTGCCCCAACCTAAAGGAAACCAAGAAGGCGCGCAGAAAGAAGGCTCTTCAAGCCTCCTGGGACGAGTCATCTTCCGAAGAAGAAGAAGTCTCGCACGCAAATCTACTCGCCTTAACCGCCTCAGAAGACGTCGACTCCGGATCAGAATCGAAACCAGATGAGGACGTCAACACCGGAAGACTCACGATCTCGGAGAACGGGTAAATCACTGTAAGAGGTTATTCAGAATATGAGTTAACTAAGTTAATTTCTTATTTGTCTTGAAACTTGGCAAAAGCCAAAATCCGGGTTGAGTCCCTCCGACAGGAAGTAAAACTCCTGAAAGAGGAAGTCAACTCGAGGTCTTTGACTGAGTCAAGTCATGAAGTAAACTCTACTCAAGTCCAAAAGCTTGAGGAAGATAATTTCTCCTTGAAAACTCAAGTCAAGGAGCTCAGAGTTGCCTTAGAACGGTTCACTTCGGGTTCCAAAGGTCTTGACATGATTCTTGGAAAATAGAAGTCCGTTCTCAATCGATCCGGACTAGGTTATCGAACCAAGTCGAGACAACGTTCATATTATTCTGTATTGAACCAACCTAGAACCCAAGTCCAAGCATGGTCCCCAAGCTATGTTTAAATAAACTGGCTGGACCAAACCAGTATTGGATCCCCAAGGACAAGATTCACATCTTGCCTAACCCTTATTGAGGCTATAGTCCAGGGGGAGTCAATATAAAAATCATATTTATAGTTAAATAATTTTATTGAATTGCTTGTTTTCTTGTCTATTTTCTTTTTGCAATTTTTAATTATCATGCTTAGATTTAGGATTGGTTAGATTAAGGACAAGTGATTGAGTTGAAATTTGAACAACATAGTATTGGGTGGAGGTGAGATGATAGTACGTTAGGGAAGTCCTTCTAATAAGATCAAGTATATCCTACTTGGTCTGTTTAGTCTGGTGGAACTAGCCGAAGCTACCAATCCAAGACCCAAACTAGTTAGACCAAATCCTTCAAGAAGTAACTTGAAGATGAATTTTCAGTAAAAAGCTTTGTCAAGGAAAGGGTTGTTGCTCCAAAAAGGCTACGACCAAAGAAGACCTTGTGCCTCGCCAAGACCTAGAAGCCAATTACTGAAAATCAAATTCAATTTACTATTTGTTAAATTTGAATCTAACACAAATTTCAATTAATCTTAGATTCAACATGTTTTCAAAATCAATTACCTTAAATAATTTTCAAAATTAATTCAACTCCTTCAAAATTAACCGTTTTTCAAAACTAAAATTTTATTTTGAAAACCTGTCTCACAAAACCCATAAGGTTAACATGTTTGATAACACTAGATTCGGTGAGACAGACTAGGCTGTGAAATTCAATTCAAGCTATCCCTAACTCTAATGGATCCAAATCAACAAATACTTTATGTGTAGGAACATAAAAATTTGGACCAGTGGATATTGGATAGTGGATGCTCCAGACACATGACTGGAGAGAAATTGAAATTCACCAAAATCAAGTTCAAGAACCTAGGCTCAGTATCATTTGGCAACAATGCTACACTCAAAGTCATTGGGTCAGGTAATATTGAACTTAAATTTGATTTCATTATTAAGAAAGTTCTCTTGGTTGAAAATTTTATGTTTAATTTGCTTAGTATTAGTCAACTCTGTGATACTGATTACATAGTTACCTTCACCAACTCTGTCTGTCTTATTAGAAACCTCCAAGACTCAAAAATAATGCTTAAGGGTACTAGAAAAAATAATGTTTACACTATTAATCTACCCTTAATACCAAAATGCTTTCTGACGTAATTAGAAGAATCTAACCTTTGACATAGGAGATTAGGTCACACTCATGTCAAACTAATCTCGAAAATTACCCAACTTGGTTTAATTAAAGGTGTACCTAAAATCAAGAATTTTGAACACAATTTGTAACTCATGTAAACAAGGTAAACAAACTATGTCTACTCACAAACCAACTCAATCAGACTTAACCCAAACCACACTTGAGCTCCTGCACCTTGACCTATTTGATTCACATGGAGCCAAGTCATTAAGCGGGAATCGGTACTGCTTAGTAATTATCGACGATTACTCTAGGTTTACCTGGGTTAGGTTCCTGAAAACTAAGGATAAAATCCTGAACTCATTTATTGACTTATGCAAAATGATTGAAAATCAAAATGATATTAAAATTAAAAGATTTAGGAGTGATCACGGGGGAGAGTTTGAAAATCAAAGGTTTGAGGAATTCTGCAAAATCAATGGGTATATTCATGAGTTTTCCTGTCCTTGAACCCCCCAACAAAATGGGATAGTAGAGAGAAAGAATAGAACCATTCAGGAAGCCGCTAGAACCATGCTCAATGAATATAGTCTAGTTAACCAATTTTGGGCAGAAGCGGTTAGTATGACATGCTATATTCAAAATAGGGTCCTAATTAATAAAAGACACAATAAAACCCCTTATGAACTATATTATCATAGATTGCCTAACCTACACTACCTAAGGGTCTTTGGGTGCAAAGTTCATATCTTGAATACTAAGGACTACCTAGGTAAGTTTCAATCTAAGTCAACCCCAGGGATCTTCTTAGGATATTCAACAACTAGTAGAGCCTATAGGGTTTATAATAAATAAGCCCACAAAATTGAAGAAACTACTAATTTAATTTTTGATGAAGAAGTTGAACCAAAAGATAATCAAAATTTAAACCAATCAAATCTTGATCAAGAAGATAGTGAACCAATAATTGAATCATCAATTGAACCACTGATTGAACCACTAAATGAACAAACCCTTGAACCAACTACCGAGGTATCAACTGAACCAATAATTGAACCAAACCAAGTAGTTGAACCAAACACTGAACCGAACCGTCCAGCTGGACCTGAAGCTGAATCTAGTTCTAGAAGGACAAAGAAACCCAGACTTAATCATCCTTATGATCAAATTATGGGTGATCCAACTTTAGGAGTCAGAACTAGGTCCTCCTATAGAAATCTTAGTCAGATAACACTCATTTCAAAAATTGAACCTAAGACTATAGAGGAAGCCCTACCTGACCCTGATTGGATCATAGCTATGCAAGAGGAATTAGCCCAATTTGAAAGAAACCAAGTTTGGGAACTAGTACCTAAACTTGAGGGCAAATCTCACTACAAGAATTTTTGGATTCAACTGTTGGGACCGGGTGCATGTTGACATGGATGCGGGTTCGTAATTTCAAAATTAATTACGTGCAGTGGAAGGTTTAGCATAAATAATTTCTCTAAATCATTTAACCACACATTCAAGCATGCAATTTTATCTTGTGTAGACATGATCATATATTTGAAATTTTGCAGAAACGTAAACTAATTTGCGTATTACCTCGCGTAACTCGAAGGAAGGGACGAGATCCAACCGTAAGCGTCCCTTGGAAGCTCCGCCTCTATTCGCGTCCACGCCGAGTATCTTCGGGATGACTTCGCAAAGCCACGAGTTTCGTGTTCTCGAGAACTACTAGATTCTCTGAGAACACGACAAGAAAAATCAAGAGAGAAGTCGGAAGACTAACCACAAAAGGATGGCCGGCTGGTGCTCTTTCTTGGGGCTGGTTGGCGCACGGCAAGAAGGGGAGAAGAGAAGGAGAGAAAGAGAGGGAGAGAGCCATTGCCTTCGTCTCTACGATCATTACCCAAGCCTTGCCTTGGGTCCTTTATATAGTGGCTTCTCAACCATCAAGCCTCTCAAATATGGAATAACTTATTCCATCATGCCAAGTTTGATTTTATATCATGGTTAAAATCTTATTTTAATTCATGATAAAAATCAATCAAGTCTCTTCTATCTTATGGAATAAATTTCCTTATCATGGTAAATCAATCCATGATTGATTTTATAAAATAAACCAATCCATGGTTCATTTTAATTTCCATGAAAAATAAACCAAACCTCGGTTTATTATATAAAAATTTATATCATCCATAATTTTATAAAACAAACCACACTTGGTTTATTTTATAAATTGAACCAAAAACATGGTTCTCTCCCTTTGTTGTGGCCGGCCAAGCAAAGAGGATGGAGGCCCTCTTTGGTCGGCCCATCCAAGCCAAGCCCCAATGAATTAAACTTATTTAATTCATCTATTAAGTCTTCAAAAGACTTAGCCATTTTACGCTTCCGATGCGTCTCTGAAAAATTCAGATTCGACTTATCGTTTGGCTCAACCAAACTTAATCTCTCTTGATTGGAAAATCTAATTTTCAACTCCTTTTAAATCCCTCGGATTACTCGTAGTGTGTGTGACTAAATAGGCTTTCGATTTATGTTGGCCGTCTATAATTAATCAATTAATTATAGAACGATCATGAGTGGTACCTAGTAGTACATCATGATCCCCAATTAATCGAAAGATCAACGGTTGACCTCAGAAACAATTCTGAAACCTTCAGCAGCTATAATGAATCGTGCCTCATTCCCTTCACCATCTTATACCCACTTGGTTCAGGACATGGTCTATGTGTGTCAGTCCCCACTAGGCTGACTATGTCACACCTAGCCCAAGTAACGTTTTCTCGTCCTACGGATTCTAATTACTCTCATGTATTTAAGAGATTCATACTCTGAACATGTCATGCTCTGGCCAGAGGCTTCGAGTAACAATCCGACGATAGACCTCGGGTATACATCTCCTCGCAAGGAGTGGTGAATCCTTTGTAGGCTGTTCAAACATCTTCGGGCATTTCGGCTTATACCCAATCATCCTGGGTCCACACCTTCTTGGAGATGCTTGCTTAAGATGTCAAAGTATAAGTCTCCATGACCAAGATGACTTGAACACCGCAAGTTAAAGGAACATCGCACTTAAGCTGTAGTAAGAACTTCACTGACATATCTATATGTAGACTACCATATGAAGTTTTACAGTCAATCACTCCAATGAACTAGTTCCCTTAACTAGCATTCATGTTTATCTCCGGATATCTTAATGTCACCAGCCAGTGAGAATCAGCGGATTAGAGAATAACTCATGCTAGTCTCAACAGAATTGATAGTGTTCATATTTATCAATTCATCGACTAGGGACAATTTCAATACTTCACAATTACACATGTAGAGATAATCACTAGTTGTGAATTCATCACAAATTCTCTAATGCTGTGAATTGTATTGCGGGCATTCAGTAAATGAGTTTAAGATCTCAATCAAATACACAAACATGTATACTCAAATAGTGAATATTTATTTATTAGAATAAATGATTACAATCATAAGGCGATTGCCTTAGGACACTTCTCTCATATCACTAACAAACTTCCACTTGGCCGAATGCCAATCGCTACGGTACCCAATACCACAGGCTCTAACATGACCCTCAAACTTACTTTGAGGCAAGGCCTTAGTTAAAGGATCCGCTAAATTCCTTTCAGTGGGAATTTTCTCAATTTGTATATCATTCCTACTTATAATCTCTCTGATCAGATGATAGCGGCGAAGCACATGTTTGGATCGCTGATGAGACCTTGGTTCCTTTGCTTGTGCAATAGCTCCATTGTTGTCGCAGTAAACTTGTATCGCTTCATCAATGGTTGGAACCACACCAAGTTCTGAGACAAACTTTTTGATCCAGACTGCTTCCTTTGCTGCTTCCGAAGCTGCAATATATTCCGCTTCCGTGGTAGAATCCGCTACGGTGTCTTGCTTGGAACTCTTCCAGCTTATTGCGCCTTCATTCAAAATAAATACGTATCCAGACTGAGATTTGGAGTCATCCTTATCTGTCTGGAAACTGACATCTGTATACCCACGTATTACCATATCACCTTCTCCATATATTAGGAACACATCCTTAGTATTTCTTAAATACTTGAGGATTGTCTTGACAGTCGCCCAATGATCCATTCCTGGATCAGACTGGTATCTGCTTGTGACGCTCAGAGCATTCGATACATCGGGCCTAGTACATAACATAGCATACATGATAGATCCTATCGCGGATGCATAAGGAATCTTATTCATGCAAATCCTCTCGTCTTCTGTGCGCGGACACATAGACTTCGAAAGGTTGATCCCATGCCTGATGGGAAGGTAACCTTTCTTGGATTCCGACATGCTAAACCTTTCTAGCAATCGGTCTATATATGTAGACTGCGAAAGACCAAGCAACCGTTTTGATCTATCTCTATAGATTCTAATCCCAAGGATATATGTTGCTTCTCCCAGGTCTTTCATGAAGAAAGTTTTGGACAACCAAATTTTAACTGACTGTAAGACTGATATATCGTTTCCTATAAGTAATCGACATATAACACTAGGAATACGACTGCACTCCCACTAACCTTCTTGTACACACAAGGTTCGTCAGGATTTTGTGAGAAATCAAACTCTTTGATTGTCTCATCAAAACGGATGTTCTAGCTCCTGGATGCTTGCTTTAGTCCATATATGGATCGTCGAAGCTCGCATACTTTGATTTTATTAACCGATGTGAAACCTTCAGGTTGTATCATGTATACATTCTCAAGCAGGTTTCCATTAAGGAAAGCTGTTTTCACATCCATTTGCCATATCTCATAATCATAATGAGCTGCTATGGCCAGGAGCATCCGAATGGATTTAAGCATAGCTATTGGCGAATATGTTTCGTCATAATCAATTCCTTGTTTCTGACGATATCCTTTTGCCACTAATCTAGCCTTAAAGGTAACAACATTATCTTCCATGTCGGTTTTCTTCTTGAAAACCCACTTGCACCCTGTGGCCTTAATCCCTTCAGGTGGGTTAACCAAGTCCCATACTTGATTTTTGTACATGGAATCCATTTTCGACTTCATGGCTTCAAGCCATTTATCCCTTTCCGAATTTTTCAGAACATCTTAATAACAGATAGGTTCGTCATCGTTAATGAGTAACACGATGTTCGATTCACTTATGAGAAATCCGTATCTCTCTGGAATATTACGTGTCCTATCAGATCTACGAAGAAGTGGTGTTGTTTTAGGTTCAACTGATAGCTCATCATTATGAGTTATTGGTTGTGGGTCTAGACTAGGTGTCTCTGTAATGTCTATTGGAGTTTCTTGAACCTCTTCAAGTTCAATGCTACTCCCACTGTTTTCTTGTAAAAGAAATTCTTTTCTAGAAATACAGCATGCCTTGAAACAAACACCTTTTGTTCCTAGGGATGATAGAATTAGTAACCCTTCGTTTCCTTAGGGTATCCAAAAAATAGACATTTATCAGACTTAACATTCAATTTGTCTGATATAGTCCGCTTTACATAAGCAGGACAACCCCATATCTTTAGGTGAGATAAATGAGGTTTCTTACTATTCCACGTCTCATATGGAGTAGTAGAGACTACCTTGGTCGGGACTCTGTTTAGTAAGTAAACAGCTGTCTTAAGCGCATAGCCCCAAAAGGATTTTGGAAGAGTTGCATGATTCATCATAGATCTAACCATGTCCATCAAAGTTCGGTTACGCCTCTCAGATACACCATTATGCTGTGGTGTATGTGGCGGAGTACATTGAGACAATATCCCATTGTCCCTAAGATAATCTTGAAACTCTTGACTTAAGTATTCACCACCCCGATCGGATCGAAATATCTTAATACTTTTGCCAAGCTGTTTCTCTACTTAACTTCTGAACTCTTTGAATTTCTCCAAAGCTTCAGATTTGTGTTTCATTAAGAACACATACCCGAATCGTGAGTGATCATCGATAATGGTAATGAAGTAGCTATAGCCTCCTTGTGCAAGAGTTGACATTGGTCCACATACATCAGTATGTATTAGACCAAGCAATTCTCCCACTGGTTTACCTTTTTCGGAAAAAGGTAATTTCGTCATCTTGCCTTTTAAGCATGATTCGCATGTATCAAATGAACCAGGTTCAAATGATTCCAGAATTGCACATCGGTGTAATTTGGTCATGCGTGTCTTACTTACATGGCCAAGACGACAATGCCACATATAGGAGTCTATTTGATTATCTATTCGAGCACGTTTGTTGCTAACTTCGATATTGAAAACGTCACCGGATAAATCTAACGTGTAGATACCATTGCATAAAGTTTCGGTCCCATAAAGAACACCATTTAAAGTTATGTAACAGCAATTGTTACTAAAATTTAAATGATAACCCTTTTCATTCAAGCATAAAATAGATACAATGTTCTTTATTAACGAAGGAACAAAATAATAATTATCTAATTCTAAGACAAGTCCAGTAAGGAGCTTTAGCAAATATGTTCCGATGGCAACAGCAGCAATCTTTGCTTCATTTCCAACTCGCAAATTCACTTCTCCCTTGACGAGTCTTTTTCTATTCCTTAGCCCCTGTATGTCATTACATATATGTGAGCTACACCCAATATCAAGTACCCAGGTGTCCGAGGAAATAGAGTGACATTCAATAACGAAGATACCTGAAGAGGATGGGGCATCGGATGCCTTCTTCTTCAAGGACTCAAGATAAACCTTGTAGTTTCTTCGCCAGTGGCCCTCCTTGCCGCAATGATGGCAAGTGCCTTTTGGTGCCTTTTCAATCTTTTTGGTCTTTTTCTTCCTTTCCTTATTTTGTTCTTTGGGCTTCCACTTAGAGCCTTTCTTTGAGGAACCAACTAACAGTACCGTCTTCTGATCCTGCTTTACAGAAGGCTCTACAGTCTTCAGCAGGTTAAGCAACTCAGGAATGGTAGTCTCCAGTTTGTTCATCCGATAGTTCATCACAAACTGTGAGTAACTCTTGGGCAAACAATGCAGAATTAAGTTAATACTTAATTTGTGATCCATTGCAAATCCGAGTGTGCCTAGTCGCTCAATGTACCCCAACATCTTCAACACAAACTGTGAAACAGAAGTGTCTTCCTGCATCTTAGAGGTGAAGAGGAGTCTGGAGACCTCATACCTTTCGGATCTCGCCTGCTCGTCAAACAGCTCATGAAGATGGAAAACGATGGTATGAACATTCATATGCTCATCTGATTTTGTAGCTCAGGTACCATAGCGGCTAGTATGATGCAACTCGTAAGTTCAGAATCGGCCACATGTTTCTGATAGGCCACTAACTGGTCTGGAGTTGCATCTTCAGGAGGATGGTTGGGAAGTTGTTCTTCAAGGACATAAGCAAGTTTTTCTGCCTGGAAGACTATCCTCAGGTTTCGAAGCCAGTCCATGAAGTTTGGCCAGTCAGCTTATTGGTGTCCAAAATGGAACACAAATTCAGAGAAGACATGATCAGGTGATTATCCTAGAAATACAAATTGAGGTTATGTGATGAGAATGATAAAGAATGTATCAATATATATTAATTAAATCCTATTTATATTTTGAATTGAATAACCCTTTTTTATCAATTCGGGAGATCGTAGGAACATCTCCAAATAGGTTGATATCCAACCATAGATAAGAACAACCATGGCTAGAGTCCATCAAGTTATTCTTAGCTATGAAGGTAGGTAATTATACCGATTACATATTATACATATGTAACTATCACATTATGCTATCAACTAATTGAATGTTTGCATAAATCATTGGGTTGTTAACTCATTAACAAGTATGCAACAATATACATAGCACCCAACTGCACCTCTCTTTACATCGACCTTGGCTGTGGCACAACAAATCGATGCTCCAAGCTTAAGGCTGACCCATTAATCAAGAAATAGTTTTAATATGGTTGGAGCTCATTCAACCATTTAGTCGGGCTTGGATGTGTCCAACAACCAAAACTAAGGATTGACCTCTGACTCCAACTGTAACGACCCAGAAAATTCTCTCAATATTTTCTTTAAAATATTGATCATGTCTAGATAATTTTTCGAGGGACCTAGAGATATTAGTACGAACCTTAGCCTAGAAATCCATGATTTTTCTCATTTAAATTGAGAAACTAGGTACTAATGGGCCTTATATGGGCTTTTCTAGTACCATGACTATTAGGGGATTTTAGGTAGAATTTAATATAAATATAAATAGATTTTAATTAGGAATATTAGTATGATTATGGGTGAGTTTTAGTATGGTTTCCTATTTAAATTGAGAAGTTAAGTACTAATGGGCCTTATATGGGCTTTTTAGTACCATAATTATTGGAAAATTTTAGGTAGAAATTTATATAAATATAAAGGGGTTTTAATGAGAAATATTAACATAATTATGGGAGAATTTTTAGAGAATTTTCAGAATTTTGGGGAAAATAATAGAAAATAAAAAGGAAAAATAAAATAAAAATAAGGTGCATGGGCCAAGGATTGAACCTTGAACCTCTTGTACAACCATGTATGCTTTAACCAACTCATCTAGCAAGGGAATGTTATAAGGGAATGAAATGGAGATTGGTTAAGGCTTAGAAGAAGATGAAGGGTCATGGAGAGACTCTTCATTTACCTCCTTAATGGGTGATAAAGAGGGGGGTTTGGGAGTTTCTTTCTTCCTTCCATCAATTGCATTTGCTCCCCTCCTCCCTCCTCATTCTAGCCGAAACCCCAAGGAGGAGTTCTCCCTTGGAAAAACTTCCACCAAGGCTTCCTCTCCAAGATCTAAGGTCTTCACAAGAGTACAAGGGCTAAGGGTGGTCAAGAGGCAACAAGATTTCCATCCTTCTCTCAAATCTAAGGTTTATAATCAAGATCAACCAAGGTAAGACTCCCTCACCTGTGGTATAATGGCTTTTCTTAAAGATTAAAATGATAGGAAAGTTTTGTAAGTGATGTTTATGTTAGAAAAACCAAAGGAAACCCATGAACCTAACCTTATAGGTTTCGGCCCCATGGGTTCTTGGTCTATAATGATGATAAAAAAATCAAAATCATGTTTTCTAATGTGCCCTTATGATGTTTAGAGATTTAATATAATTTTTGAGAATTTTTGGGGTGCCCTAGAGACCCTATAAGTTTCGGCCAACTTCAAGGACCCATGGGTAGGGTTGGGTCTTAAACTTCAAGTATATGTTGTATGTATTATCATGATATAAGGGAGATGGAGGGTGATTTATGTGAATTTTCACATGGCCTAGAGACCCTATGAGTTTCGGCCAAGATGGGTTAATAGGGTAAAAGTTAGGATTTATTTCAAGTAAGGGCCCCAAGTGCCCTATGGTAAGATATATTTGATGGTTAATGATTGGTTGGGGATTTTAATGGAATTTTTTCATGCCCCCATGGCCTTATAAGTTTCGGCCAGCCCTAGGAAGGTGGACTAAAGGTTAGGGTTAACCCTAATCATGAGCCCCAATGACTTCCTATGGTCTCATAGATGATGTATGGTTGTTCCTTTACCTTATGCTATTGTACATGTTTATGGGATTGATGGAACTCCACCTATAGGTTTCGGCCAAGCCATGTATCTAGGGTTTGGGGTGGAGTTAGGGTTCAAAGAATGATGGTTCATGCTTACCATAAAGTATTTATATGTATAGGATCAAGTATGTGGTAGAAATCATGTTCACCATAACCCTAATGTTTAAGCACTATGTTTTATGTTTTATGTTTATGATTGGATGCCATGCTTAATAGGGATTATTATGTATGTCTTAGGTTTTATGCCATGTATTTGAATGGTAGGTAGAATGCTATGGAAATCCTACCATGTATGCTTAAGATAGATATCATGCTTAGGCAAGAAATGCAATGGTTACCTTATGTATCATGATTATACAAGCTCTATGTAGTAGGATAAATATCTATGAAAACATGTCAAGTTCAATGCAATGCGTACCTTCTATGTTATGATCATGCAAGTACTAGGAATAGGAATGATGTGTAGGTATGCAGGCCACGTTTATGTAGGAAGATGAATGCCATGTTTATGTAGGAAAATGAATGCCATGTTTATGTAGGAAGATGAATGTCATGTTTTATGAATGATGATGCATGCCATGTTTACGAAAGAAGATGCATGCCATGTTATGAATGAAAGATGATGCTTATGTCTTTAAGGCATAAATATGCTAAACGGCACGGTCGACGGTCGATGGTACGACGGTCGTGAGGACCGGTAAATGGGCCGGTAGACGGGCCGAGCCGTAACAAGTTATGCTATGTTAAAGATGCCATGAATGTCTTATAAATGATGAAGTATGTAAAGTATTTTACTTTATGAATGGGCTTGTACCGGACCGAAGTATGGGTCCAAGGGATGGGCACCTTAAGAACGCCCCGGTTCTGGACTACCGACTATGCTGTCCATGGTTCTGGCACTACCGGAGCTGTGCAACAGGGATGGGCTCCTTAAGAACGCCTCGGTTCGGGGACTACCGACTATGTTGTCCTTACCCTAGTAGGTCGGGGCTCGCTACCTCGGACTTGCTAGGGATACGCGCTTATGATGTATGTATGTGGTACAAGCCGGGGACCCCAATGATATGATGATTATGTTTAAGCATTTAAAAGTATGTTTTTAAAAGTTAAGCATCCTTATGTATATGCATTCCACTCATGCATTTATTCATGTTATGCATTATGCTATGCTAATAAGATTTTATGCTTACGCTTCATGTTAAGAAAGATGCATGAAAATAAATGATCTATGTCATGATTATGTTAAGAAGATGTTCATATGCTATGATAGGAAGTATGCTTATGTTTAGGCCATACAGGTTGTTTCACACCTTATGGACATGTTTATACCATGTATTATGTCATGTCAAGAATGTATAGGATGTTATGTTTATACCATGAATTATGCTATGTGGTATGCCATGTTTACTATGAATTATGCCATGCTAGGAACGTTGATTATGTTTATGCTTATGCCATATAGTATGCCATGTTTAGAATGTTATCATGCTTATGTTCATGTCACGTAGTATGCCATGCTTAGAATGTTACGATGTTTATGTTTATGTCATGTCTCATGCCATGTTAGGAATGTTCACTTATGTTTATGTTCATGCCATGCTATGTATATGATAAGTGATTCAAGATGTTATGTTCTAAGTAGAGCACCAAGCATGTAAATGTTTCAGGTGCTCATTATGAGATGATGAATGGTTTTTGTGAGTAGGAAAGAGTCTTACTAAGCCTGTGTGCTTATAGTCTTATTTCCTTATACCGCAGATCATTCAAGGGGACAATGATGGAAGCAGCAGGAGGGCAAGAACGCATGTGTGTGGTAGTGACTTGGCCCAAGGAATCATATGTTTATCGTTTATGCTAGAACTTTACTTTGGTCACTTATATGCTTGAATAATGACTTATGGAACTCTATGATGTGATGTTAAGTATGACATGATATGACATGATATGATGTTTAAGTATGAAGTCAATATGCCGAGTTTCCATGTCATTATGTTAGGAATGGTAGTAGGGCATGTATGTATAAGTTAAAGTTATTCCGCTGCCTTATGATGTCTACATGCCTTAAGTATGTTAACGTAACGCCGCTTTATGAAAAAAAAAGCGGGCGTTACACCAACTATATTAATCATAAACTAATTCCATGGTTTGAACATGTTGAGGTTTGAACGGGCCCAAATCTACTAATTAATTTTGTCACGAAATGTATGGGCTCATCAAATTTAAATATCAATGAAATGCTGGAAACCCTTTTACACTCAAAAATATGGAAATGTAATATAGGGGCCACAGGTCGTATTTTTCTCGGGGACTAGTTGTCGTTGTTTGATTCGCGCTCGTATTTAGGTGTCGTTTGTGTTTTCGGGTTTCAAATAAAATCTGGAATTTGAGTTCAATTATGAATGAAATCACAAGGAAACACAAGGATATTTAACTTATGTCTAAACCAAGTGATGGCAATGAATGATTCAATCAAGAGACTATTTATCTAATGAATTCATCCTTGTCAAATTTGGAAGTCAAAGATGTTATCTAATCAAATCTGATTTCGACTAGCACCAATGCAAAGAAATGCAAATCATTTTATAACCAAACAGCTGCAAACTTAATGCCAAGCCTCTACTTGATACAAAAGTGCCGCAAAGGGAAAACTTGATACCAAGAGCTAAGATGCAAGCTTAACACTGCGGTAAAGTAGGTTTACCATTCAGAAATGATATAACTACAAAAGATACTGATTTAGAGCTCAAGAATATACTATAAATTGCACTCCACTTAATAAATCTGCAGGATTGCAGAAACAAAACTGCTCACTGGAACATTCAGAAATCAGAAATGGAATGCAAACATGAAGCAAGTTCAATTTGAGTTCAGATAAGATCCGGCAAAGCTAAATTCCATTAACACAACTTCAGCAATGATGAACTAAAACTCTGCACAACAAATTGAAGCTATCGAATGCATGGACTGGTAAGTTCAGATTCAATTGCAGCATTCCAGCAACAGAACAGTTGCGGAAACACTTTGATCAACTTGCAATCTGATGCAAGGATTCACCAAACCATAACCTCTTGATGTGTTGCACTCGAAATTGAAGAATGCAGCAAATTTCAGCCTTAGATCTGAAACTGTCGAGTGCAGTAAGAGATACAGAATTTCAGAAACTGAATGCAGGGATTAAAGGTACAGATCAGTAACAATTCGAATGCAATTGGAACTTAATTTAAGGACAAGAGCTCACAGAAGATTGAGCTAAACTTGGCACCATTCAAAGCTCTGCACAATTCCGAAACTGTCAATGCAGAATCAGTTCAGAACTGCAGATCAATTCGAGTGCAAACAAACTCATGAAGCAAGCATCAATTCGAGTGTGCAGTTTAATGTCAAATGAGATGTAGAAGATTCGAAGGTTCTCTTGACAAAACGTAAGAAACAAATAGCACTTAAGCTGATAGACTTAGAATCCAATTCATGTGCAGAAATGAATTTCAAATGCAGAAACTGATGAATTAAAACTGATACACAAGCTGGATTTCAGAAACATAAGCTGAACAAAAGAAAAAAAATTCAGAAATGATACTACATATGAAACACTTGGATCACATAACTGAATTCGAATTAGAATTAAACTAGAGAATTTTGGAACTAAACTGAAATCTGCAACAAAAGGTTGATACGCAAGCTGAAAACAGAGGTAAAACTGATACGGAAGGATTAAGCAACAACTAAACTAGAATTAAAAGCAAGTATCCACTACAAACATTCCCTAGCTAATAAACCAGTAGAAACCAATCCTAATTTAAGCAAAACAATTGCATTAAACCAAGTTACGAATCTGAAATTTCAGAAACAGGAACTAAACTACAGCAGAAACGAAATTTACAGCTACAAACGAAAATTTACTAATTAAACTAAACATCGATCTCTTCCCGAGCTCCAGAACTCCTTGTTCGTCACGCAAGGGTGAGCATCGAACCCGCAAGCTCAACAAACCAATGGAAAACAGCCTCTATGAATCGATTTAACCCAACTTGGCTCAAAGCTGAAAACAGCAATCGATTAACTAAATCTCGCAATGTGGTATGGCGATGATGATTTGGGGATATTCTGAGCTCAGCCGAGGACCCTCAAGCTAGCTCGGATGGATGTGAAATGGCAGAAAACGAGACCAAGCCAATCAACTCACAAATCTGACGAGACCCTCAATCATCTCTGTTTTTGGCCGAAATTGAGCTGGAATCCTCACTGAGAACCCTTTCCAATGATCTAGAACTGGATCAAGGATCGAAATCGATGTGGTCACGCCCTCTGTTGAAGAAAATTGCAATAGAATTGAAAAACTGATGAAGAACGCGAAGAACTGCGGAAGCTACGGTGAGGACGCGACGAGGATGAGCTGCGCTGATTTTTTGATTAAATAGAAACAAATGGACGGCTCAGATTAATCGGAGGAGATCCAACGGTAGATCTTGGTCTGATTGGAGCCAAACTTTTATGATGATGATCTGGGGTCAGGATCTGCCTTATGGTAGCTCGGATCCTCCAGATATGCAACGGATGGTCCAGATCAACTCTATCTGTGAATGGACGCCCTAGAGCCCTCCAAGCTTGATCCAACGGTTGATTGAGCTCTGATTGTGATGAAACCTTCAGATCTTGATCATGGAGCTTGATCAACCCTAACCCTAGCTCGGATTGCTTCAGATCGTCCCGGATGGCTCAGATCTAGCCGCTCTCGAATCGGACGGCCCGGATTAATCCAAAACATGATAATTCGATCCGGTTCCACTTCCGACTCAAGTTTGACCCAGTATGCCCTAGGTCCAGGATCCTTTCGTGCCTACAAAAATATATCAGAAAATTAGTGGCCAAATAATCCAAAAAATGTGTAATTTTGCAATTAAGTCCAAAATAAGATAAAGTTCCAAAACCTAGGGTAAAATCATAATTAAGCAATAAAAATATGGGTCAAACATGGATTTTAGCAATTAAAATAATCAATAAAATGGTGCTTATCAAGGTTCAAGCCGAGCATGGATGTGTCCATCAACCCAAACGAGAAACAAAACTCCGGTTCTAACCATATTAATGGAAGGTGTTGACCTTAATATTTTATAAGGGGTTTTGGGTCTCATCTTTTTCTTTTATGTACATTCATGATATATAATTATGTCATGTTCTAACGATTTCCTTAATAAAGTATGTATGTGACTTAATTTATCAAGTCTCATTAATTGATTTAGGAACCCGATTTCCTAATTCTAATTTCATACTTTATTCAAGGAATTGTTTTGGGAAATAATTTCCTGAATTATCATAATCAATTTCGAAAATAATATGTTTAAGACTTTGATTTCTCTAAATCAAATCTTATTAAATTAAGAGACAGATTCTCTTAATTCAACCACATATTATTTTCATGAAAATTTTATTTAAGAAAATATACTCTATAGGAAATAATTTTCCTAATTAATTTTGGAGACAATAATATGTAAGAGCATCACCTCATAAATCAAATAAGGAAATTATCGTTTGAGAATCACCTTAAAAAATTTCCAAGATTTGATCACATTTTTTATTTATAGAAAATTAATATCAATAACTTAATTTGGACGGCTCCCCGAGGCTCAATCCAAAATAAGCATTTGACAGTTTAAATTCAATTTAGGAAATTTAATTATAATAACTTTAAATTGGACGGCTCCCCGAGGCTCAATCCAAAATAAAGAATTTTGTAAATAATTTAATTTTCAATTATAAATTTAAATGCCAATTAATATTCCCATAATTTGTCTAGACTTTCTTGAAAGAAAGTGCCCAAAATTGTGAGCTTTCCATAAATGGAAAGTTTCCAAAAATAAAAGGTTTTCAGAATAATTGTAAGTTTCTGGTACAAAGAAAACTTACGTTTTTCCAAAATTAGAAAATTTCCAAAATAGGAAATTTCTAAAATTGGAAAGTTTTCAGAAATGGAAAGTTTTCATAATTATCATAAACTTTCAGAAACAGAGATATTTCAAAAGTTTGCGAAATTTCATGAGGATTTCCAAACTTTGAAATTCCTAAATCGAAAATTTACCATAATTGGAAAGTTTCCATAATTGAAAAATTTTCCAAAATTGAGATCATGACAAAGCTTTTCGTAAAACAATTATATGATTATGTCGAACACAAACCTCGCTCTGATACCACTGTCGGGACCGGGTGCATGTTGACATGGATGCGGGTTCGTAATTTCAAAATTAATTACGTGTTGCAGAAGGTTTAGCTTAAATAATTTCTCTAAATCATTTAACCACACATCTAAGCATGCAATTTTATCTTGTGTAGACATGATCATATATTTAAAATTTTACAGAAACGTAAACTAATTTGCGTATTACCTCGCGTAACTCGAAGGAAGGGACGAGATCCAACCGTAAGCGTCCCTTGGAAGCTCCGCCTCTATTCGCGTCCACGCCGAGTATCTTCGGGATGACTTCGCAAAGCCACGAGTTTCGTGTTCTTGAGAACTACTAGATTCTCCGAGAACGCGACAAGAAAAATCAAGAGAGAAGTCGGAAGACTAACCACAAAAGGATGGCCGGTTGGTGCTCCTTCTTGGGGCTGGTTGGCGCACGGCAAGAAGGGGTGAAGAGAAGGAGAGAAAGAGAGGGAGAGAGCCTATGCCTTCATCTCTACGATCATTACCCAAGCCTTGCCTTGGGTCCTTTATATAGTCGCCTCTCAACCATCAAGCCTCTCAAATATGGAATAACTTATTCCATCATGCCAAGTTTGATTTTATATCATGGTTAAAATCTTATTTTAATTCATGATAAAAATCAATCAAGTCTCTTCTGTCTTATGGAATAAATTTCCTTATCATTATAAATCAATCCATGATTAATTTTATAAAATAAACCAATCCATGGTTCATTTTAATTTCCATGAAAAATAAACCAAACCTCGGTTTATTATATAAAAATTTATATCATCCATAATTTTATAAAACAAACCACACTTGGTTTATTTTATAAATTGAACCAAAAACTTGGTTCTCTCCCTTTGTTGTGGCCGACCAAGCAAAGAGGATGGAGGCCCTCTTTGGCCGGCCCATCCAAGCCAAGCCCCAATGAATTAAACTTGTTTAATTCATCTATTAAGTCTTCAAAAGACTTAGCCATTTTACGCTTCCGATGCTTCTCTGAAAAATTCAGATTCGACTTATCGTTTGGCTCAACCAAACTTAATCTCTCTTGATTGGAAAATCTAATTTTCAACTCGTTTTAAATCCCTCGGATTACTCGTAGTGCGTGTGACTAAATAGGCTTTCGATTTATGTTGGCCGTCTATAATTAATCAATTAATTATAGAACGATCATGAGTGGCACCTAGTAGTACATCATGATTCCCAATTAATCGAAAGATCAACGGTTGACCTCAGAAACAATTCTGAAACCCTTCAGTAGCTATAATGAATCGTGCCCCATTCCCTTCACCATCTTATACCCACTTGGTTCAGGACATGGTCTATGTGTCAGTCCCCACTAGGCTGACTACGTCACACCTAGCCCAAGTAACGTTTTCTCATCCTACGGATTCTAATTACTCTCATGTATTTAAGATATTCATACTCTGAACATATCATGCTCTGGCCAGAGGCTTCGAGTAACAATCCGACGATAGGCCTCGGGTATACATCTCCTCGCAAGGAGTGGTGAATCCTTTGTAGGCTGTTCAAACATCTTTGGGCACTTCGGCTTATACCCAATCATCCTGGGTCCACACCTTCTTGGAGATGCTTGCTTAAGATGTCAAAGTATAAGTCTCCATGACCAAGATGACTTGAACACCGCAAGTCAAAGGAACATCGCACTTAAGCTGTAGTAAGAACTTCACTGACATATCTATATGTAGACTACCATATGAAGTTTTACAGCCAGTCACTCCAATGAACTAGTTCCCTTAACTAGCATTCATGTTTATCTCCAGACATCTCAATGTCACCAGTCAGTGAGAATCAGGTGATTAGAGAATAACCCATGCTAGTCTCAACAGAATTGATAGTGTCCGTATTTATCAATTCATCGACTAGGGACAATTTCAATACTTCACAATTACACATGTAGAGATAATCACTAGTTGTGAATTCATCACAAATTCTCTCATGCTGTGAATTGTATTGCGGACATTCAGTAAATGAGTTTAAGATCTCAATCAAATACACAAACATGTATACTCAAATAGTGAATATTTATTTATTAGAATAAATGATTACAATCATAAGGCGATTGCCTTAGGACACTTCTCTCATATCACTAACATCAACAACACCCAATAGAAAATGGTGTTTTGAAAAACCGTTGTTTTTTTTCATTTAACAACTGTTTTTTCAAAAACTGTTGATGTTGAAAAAAATTTTGCGGAAAAAGACAATGGTTTTTAAAAAACCGTTGTCTTATGTATGTCAAAGACAACGGTTGTTTAAAAACTGATGTCTATTTGGGTGGTTACGACAACTGGTTTTAGTTAACCGTTGTCTATTTGTGTTGTTTACGTGGTAATACTCAACAGCGAGCGAGCGCGACAACGAAAACGCCCGCCGTTTAATGAGTAATGAGAACTCCCCTTAGCTCATTCTCTTCATTCCCCGCAGCGAGCAACAACGCCGAACCCTAACACACCTCAATCTTCCTTGCCATCTTTTCCTTCTTCTCGTTCTTCTTCTTCTTTTTCCTCTTCGCCGCGAGCGACAACGTTGAACCCTAACACACCTCAAACTTCCTTGCCATCTTTTACTTCTTCTCGTTCTTCTTCTTCTTCTTCCTCTTCGCAGCACACAAACAAGACACCTCAAACTTCTCCTCGCGCGAACTAGCCACCACCACGCCCCTTCTTCTTCCTCCTCTTGTGCCGAGTTGCCGAATTGGAGAGATATCAAGGTAATGTTTGCTCTTGTTGGGTTTTGTACAGTAGGTTTGAGTCTAACATTTCAAGCGTCTTCAGGTTTTGGACAGTAGGTTTGAGTCGAACAGTTCAACATTTTGGGCGTCGTTCTCTCTTGCGAGTGTTTGTTGGAGAATGATCGACGGTACCTGGCGTCTCTTCCTCTCTTCTACCACTCTTCAAGGTGATGAATCCCTTCTCTAGTTTCAGTTTATTGGTTTCAGTTGGGACATCCAATTCAGATTTCTAATCTGTCATCTTCTATGTTTCTTGTATAATGTTTGTTTTAAAATATTAAACACTAGACGCAAATTGATATTTAATGAAGATTGTATTGTTGAAATCAGAAATCCTATTATCAAATACCCTAATCCATTTAAATCATATTATCAGAAATCCTATTATCAAATACCCTAATCAAATACCCTAATCCATTTAAATCCTATGTTTTTTTATTTACTTCTAAAAGTTATTTGTGGGGTTGTGGAAAATATTTAATTTTTTCTTACTAACTCGTTAATGAGTGTTGATATATGCAAACCCATCAATTAATTTATCTTTCAATTTTTCTCCCTTATTTACTCGTTTTTGCTTCAAGATTGATTGTATATATTGTATGTTATGAATATGTGATGTTTCTAATTGTTCGTTATGTAAAGATCTAGTTATATAATGTACAATTATTTTGATGGTAGGTGTTGGCTCATTCCTAGCTGATTTGTACTTGTAACAAAAATGGACAAAGAATGGATGTCAAAGGATAGACTATCATGTGAATTTGATATTGAAGTAGAATCTTTCTTACAATTTGCACTGAAGAATGCTAACGATCCTAATGCAATACCTTGCCCATGTGCAAGATGTGGTAATATAAAGAAGAAAAATCTTCAAACTATAAGGGCGCATTTGTATTGTAATGGTATGGATTTAACATATCATACATGGATATGACATGGAGAAAGATCGTTGACAGGGAACTTAGTGAATGGTAATGATCGAGTAGGGCAAGATGAAGACAAATCTTTTGTTGAGGAGCCTATAGACATGGTGCAGGCTGTATATGATTGTTATGTTGAGAATTCAAGCCAGTTCAATAAGCTACTTGAAGATGCTGAGAAATGCTTATATCCAGGATGTACAAAATTTACAAAGTTATCTGCAGTTGTGAAATTATTTAACTTGAAGGCAAAATATAGTTGGAGTGATAAAAGTTTCACCGATATACTTAGTTTGTTTGGAGAAATGCTTCCAGATGACAATGAATTGCCTTTATCTATGTATGACGCAAAGAAAATCTTACGTGCATTAGGGATGAATTATGTCAAAATTCATACTTGTCCTAATGATTGTATCTTGTATTGGAAAGAGTACGATGATTTTGCCAATTGCCCTATTTGTGGGATATCAAGGTGGAAGTTGAGCGACAAATCTAACGTAAAAGAAGGAGTTCCTGCAAAGGTCTTGTGGTATTTCCCACCTATTTTAAGATTTCAAAGAATGTTTCGGAATAAGGCGATATCCAAGGAGTTAACATGGCATGCTGATAAAAGAATTCATGATGGATACTTACGTCATCCAGCTGATGCACCTTCTTGGAAATTAGTTTATCGCATGTGGCCAGATTTTTCTTCTGAGCCAAGAAATTTGAGATTGGCTATATCAACAGATGAGATCAATCCCCACAGTTTGATGAGTTCTGTATATAGTTGTTGGCCAATTTTAATGATCACATACAATCTTCCACCATGGTTGTGTATAAAGAGAAAATTTGTTATGCTCACTTTATTGATATCTGGTCCTAGACAACCAGGAAATGAGATTGATGTTTACTTAGCACCTCTGATTGACGACTTAAAATGTTTATGAGATAAAAGTGTCAAAGCATATGATCCATATCGAAAACAAAGTTTCTCTCTTTAAGCTGTTTTGCTATGGACAATCAATGATTTTCCTGGATATGAGAATATGTCAGGATGTGTTGTGAAGGGATATCATGCTTGTCCTATTTGTGCAGAAAAAACTTACTCGACAAGGTTGAAACATAGTAGGAAAATATCATATACAGGCCATAGAAGGTTTCTACCTTTAAGTTATCCATATCGAAGGCAAAAGAAGGCATTTTGTTCAATTTTATGTTTTCAATAGTACTTATTCGAGTAGCTCTCAGTTCAATTGTTCTAAATTTCTATTGCTAATGACAGCTTGCAATGGTTGGGAGGGGCAAAGAAAAAATTCCATCTACATCCACTAATAAAGGTTTTGAAGGAAATGAGGATGAATCTACCGACACTCAAACAACAAGTTCATCTAGAGGTTGTACCCATCTGGGTAAGCTTACTAGACAAAGGGTTCAAGGAATTCGAAAGGTGGTAAGTTTCAATAAACTCGGACAACCAATGGGAGAAGCTACTATTGAAATGCAAAGTTACATTGGCTTGCTTGCTCGAGAAAAGGTCAAGATAACTTACAAGACGTGGAAGAAAGTTCCAAATGAAGTTAAAGATTTGATATGGGAATCAGTTAAAGTAAGTTATGTGTTTGTTCAAATGTTAGTACAATATATTTTATGTTATGTGATATTTTTGACTGTATTTCCAATTTTATGTTTTATAGTTGACATATGATGTTCCCCCAATATGGAAGAAGGGATGTATGATTTTAGCAAGTAATAAGTGGCGTCAGTTTGAATCCCATCTCACTCAGACATTCATTTCGAACAAGGCTGACAAACCGGAAGTGTTGTATGAACCACCAAGTGGCTATGGTCTTACAAGAGATGATTGTATGTCTTTTGTCCTTAGTCGATTGTCTGATGACTTCATTGTAAGTTTAGTTTTTCGTTGTTTCAAAATAAGTAAGTAGACTTTAAGACAATTGACGAATCAATAAATTTGATATGTGGAATGTTTTACTTGACTAAAAACTAAGTGATCAACAAAAGGAGAAAAGAAAGAAGAACATATACCCTCATCACCTTGCTCGTAAAGGCTATGCACAATATGCTGAAGAAATAGTATATATATTTCAAAATTTCTCATAATACAAGACTGTTCTTTTTCTTATTAGCATTGTGAAATGTTTATAACAATAGTTTTTTTGCTGCATTTATAACCATTCTTAGTTGCCATATATCATTCAATTGTTCTTATTCTTAGGCAAATGAATTATGTGACGATGATGAAATCAATAGAGCTATTATTTGGAAGAAAGGAAGGGTCAATAAAGAAGGGAAATTCGATGGCCAAGAGTTAAAACAAACAATAGACAAGATTGTGAGAAATTATATATAAAAATCAATTATTGTATTTCAATGAAATCTTACAAACTAGTTTATTTTTTCATTTGGATGATAGGATGATTACATACAACAGAAACGTCAGGGTACATTAGAAATAAAAGAGGCAAAAGAAGATATTCTTACCAAAGCACTCAATTCAAAGGAACATGGTGGGTGTGTGAGGGGTGTTGGAGGTCATATTACTCCAACATTATTCTTTAATGTTCGTGGAAAATGGAAGACTAACGATGTTAATAGAGAGCTAATCATTAAGCAAAAGAGAGAGTTGGTGGAGGCTAAAAAATTAATTCAAGAACACGATGTACGTATTCAAAAACTTGAATCAATTGTCTACAAAAATGGTGCATGGGGAAGTGATGTTGATGACAAAGGCAGTTGTTCGATAAAGTTACCTCAACAAAATGATAATGAAATGAAAACTGACAAGATTTCCCCTCATGAAGAGTTTAATGATGTCGAAGTGGAAGTTGTGGACAAAGCATTTGCTTTATAGGTATATAAGTTATTATGGTTATATATATTACTGAAATACAGAGTTAGTACAATTTAATGACACAGTTATTTATCTTTTAGGATAAATCAATGATTTTGACATTAGATTCTAGCACAGACATTGCTGCATATGGAACAGTTATTAAGGCCAATGGAGTTAATCACTTCATCCATGGTATTCCATTACCCAAGAATTGTATGTGTGTTTCCATCGATGAAGCAATCCAAAAATCAGCACGTTTGCCAGTTCCAATTCCCAATGAATGTGAAACTATTGGTGATGCTGTTGGAACACATGTGGCTTGGCCAAAACACTTGCTAATGCTACGACAGGAGGTACATCTAAGATAATATTTCAAAGTAATTATTTGTAAACTTATTTAGTATATCTAACAAGCTAACATTTCTAATTGTTCAAAGCCTCAAATGAAGAAAACTGCACGTGTATGAAACAACCTAACTTTGCCATCAAGTGTGCCAAAATCGTTGCACATGCTATATTGTTATTCAAAGCGTGCTCTCGAAAATGGAAGGAACTTGTCAATTATTTTAGATCATGAGGTATTTCAGGATGATTATGAACTGAACTTGTACTTTGAGGACATCAGTCTTTTGTATCACTTGGAGCCTATTTCTGGAAATTGTGTGGTTGTTTACATATGGTAAGTTTTCGAATTACCTTCAACTTTAATTTTTGTAATATTTGTTCTTAGACATACTTTATTTGTTTAGTAATACTAATATAATTCTGATTTTCTTTTATTTTAAATGGTAGGCATCTTTATAAAAAGTTGGTGAAAGAAAACAAGATTGATAAATTCAGATTTGTAAATCTACACAGCATCCCATACTTTCAACAAACCACACTGGACAAAATAGGTAAAACTAAACGGTTGAACCAAAAGGCGAGTTTTTTAGCGGATAGGATGAGTGGTGCATCAGTTAATCAATTGATTTTGGTGCCAAGTTGCAACGGGTAATTGACATCCATAATATCATTTTCAATTAATTTTTTAGTGAATTGCACTGATTATGTGTTTGTGTGTAGTTTCCATTGGAATCTCACTGTTATTGAACCTCATAAGGAGCTTGTTTACTTCTTGGATTCCCTAAGTCATCGCATTCGCGATCAGGATTGGAATATGTTGTGGAAATGTGAGTTCATATATTATTTTTATTATGCAGTTAATTTAGTCATAAAACAATCATATATCGACTATATTATATGTATACATGAAGGGCGTTAAAATTGTTTAATTCGAACAAAGGAAGGAAAGGAAGAAAGAATGTACAATGGGAAGTAATCAAGGTATGTGTACTTCTATTTCAATCAAATATTTTAATATGTATATTGGTCATTAACCATATGAATTGTCTTTAATTTAGGTTTCTAGGTAGCCAGATGCTAAACAATGTGGTTATTATGTAATGAGATTTATGAGACAAATTACTGAAGAAATTACAACAATTGAGGAGGATGCATTGCAATCGATAGTAATATTATCTTTATTATCTCAAATAATTAGAAGTTATTTTGTTATCATTTTTTTCAATTAATTATGTTTTGTTCTTTAAGATTATATAATTTATGTGTGTTCGCAGTTCACACAAGTGGAGTACTCTCAACAAGAAATTGATGAAGTGCTCTGAGGTAGCCGAATGCATACAAGATTATATTTATGAATAGGTATGTACAAGTTCCTTTTCTTATTATTATTTTTCTACTATTTCCAACAAATTTGGGACAAATGTTTTATTTTGTGCATGACTATTACTTGGAGCTATATTAATCTAATTTGTTTAATATTCTCTTGCTGTGTTTATGTGTAGGTAACCCTTTTCTGAGTTTTGATATCATTTATAAGCTTAAATTTTGTTTTATATTTAATCAGTTGATCTCTTAATAGAAACATAAGTTGATTTGGTGATTATTTATACCAACAGTTTAAATTTTTAGGAAGAGCCTAATCCATAAGCTGATAGCTAACATGATTACTGTGAGCAAAAATGATTGTGACAGCTTATCTCAATGCATGTTGATAAGGTATGAATCAATTCAGCTGTAAGTGTTTTACAAAAGGACAAAGCATTTGCTGTAAGTGTTTTATCTCAATGCATATCTCAATGCTTATCAATTCAGCTTATCTCACTTGCTGAATCAATTCAGCTTATCTCACTTGCTGTAAGTGTTTTATCTCAATGCATATCTGAATGCTGTCGATAAGGTATCACTTGTTGTATAGAGTCATTTTACAAAAGAACTCAGCTGGTTACTTGTTTTGTTTCAGACCAATTTCAGATGACAACATTGCATCTCTGTCGTACTATAATATAGTTGTATCATAATTATCTTCTAGAATCTTTTGTTCTACTATTTTTAGTTGTGAATGCTCATTTTATATTTCTATTTGTTGTGACAATTCATATCCAAGGGAAGGAATCAACTTATGGTGTATAGCTAAGGGGACTGTCTTCATCTGGTTGACTGCACTTGGATGAAGCTAGCTGCTGGGGATATTTTGATGATGTTTATCTTTAGTTTCTGGTTCTTGATGTATATGATATTTTGATGATGTTATCTCAATTTGGACTAATACTGGGGATATCTTGATGTATGATATTTGCGGAGTATAATTTATAATATTTGATGATATTTTGATGTATATATGATAGTTTGAAGTGTGTTTGTTCAATATTGTTTAATTATTTAAATAATTTAATTTTTAAATGGTATTTGTTGTAAATTGTTGGCTGCCTCAACCAAAAGACAATGATTTTTATTTGTTGTCAAACTATTGTTTAAATCACACACAAACAACGGTTTAATACTATTGTTAACCTGTTGTCGATCACATTAAAACACAACGGTGAAAACCCATTGCTATACTGTTGTTATTGACTATAAACGACAACGGTTTGTAATTGTTGATGTTGAGCACCCCTTTTAACAACAGTGTTTTTAGCCTACGACAACGGTGAGCGCCCATGGTTAATAAACATTTTTCTTCTAGTGTCTATTATAAATACTAAGTGGGTTTTTAGAAACAAACTAAATGATCAAGGGGAAATTGTTAGAAATAAAGTCCGCTTAGTAGCTAAAGGGTTTAGTCAGGTCGAAGGGTTAGATTATGATGAAACCTTTGCCCCAGTAGCCAGACTTGAATCAATTAGAATGTTATTAGCCTTTGCAGCCTATAGAGGGTTTAAGCTATATCAAATGGATGTCAAGTCTACTTTTCTAAATGGGTTTATTAAAGAAGAAGTTTATGTAGGACAACTCCCAGGGTTTGAGGACCTAGAAAAACCTGAATATGTTTTTAAACTTAGAAAATCACTTTATGGGTTGAAACAAGCACCTAGGGCTTGGTATGAATGACTATCAACTTATCTAATTTCTAAGGAATTTAACCAAGGTCAAATAGATTCCACACTTTTTGATAAAACCTTAGAAAAAGATATTTTTATTGCACAAATATATGTTGCCGATATAATATTTGGATCCACTAACTCTAACTTTCTAAAATAATTTGTAAAAATAATGAAAAATGAATTTGAAATGAGCTTGGTGGGTGAGCTCAACTTTTTCTTAGGTTTACAAATTAAGCAAACTAGAGATGACAATTTTGCTCACCAATCTAAATATGCCAAAGAGTTAATAAAGAAATTCAAAATGGATAATTCAAAAGGCTTAAGTACCCCTATGGCAATTCATGTCAAAATAGATAATGACCCTGAAGGTAAGCCTGTAGATCTTAAGTTATACCGAAACATGATTGGTAGTCTACTTTACTTAACCGCTAGTAGACTTGATATCTTGTTTTCTGTAGGAATGTGTGCTAGATACCAAACTTGTGCTAAGGAACCAAGTATGCAAAGGAGTTAATAAAGAAATTCAAAATGGATAATTCCAAAAGCTTAAGTACCCCTATGGCTACAAATGTCAAAATTGATAATGACCCTGAAGGTAAGCCTGTATATCTTAAGTTATATCGAAGCATGATTGGTAGTCTACTTTACTTAACTGCTAGTAGACATGATATCTTATTTTCAGTAGGAATGTGTGCTAGGTACCAAACTTGTGCTTAGGAATCCCACTTAGCAACCCTAAAAAGAGTACTTAGGTACATTAAGGGCACTCTAAATGTAGGGATTTGGTATCCTAGGACTTCCACTTTTGAATTATCAGGATATTCTGACTCTGACTATGCTGGGTGCAAATTAGATAGAAAGAGTACAAGTGGAAGTTTCCAACTGTTAGGACATAGCCTAGTCAGCTAGTGTATTATAAAGCAACACTGCGTAGCCTTATCTACAACCAAAGCAGAATATGTTGTCCTAGGAGAGTGTGTGGCACAACTTTTAAGATGATGCACACTCTTAAGGATTTCCAGCTTGACTACACCCAAACCCAAGTTTTTATTGATAACATTAGTTCAATCAATTTGACTAAGAATCCAATTCAACATTCCCGAACAAAATATATAGAAGTTAAGCATCATTTTGTAAGGGATCATGTAGCCAGGGGCGAGATAGTACTTATGCATGTGGACTCAAAATCCAACTTAGCTGACATTTTTACCAAACCCTTACCTGAATCTGAGTTTAGCTCACTAAGAAGGCAGTTAGGGTTGTGCTTAGTAGAATAGGACTGTTCTATATTTTTCAAAAATTTATTTTCCTATTTTTTAATTTGTTTTGAAAATTAGCAATTTGAAAAATCATTTCTTTTATCAAGTTTTTGCAATTTAAAATGATTTTCCGACTTAGTTTTTTACCATGTGTTGCTGTTCATCTTGAGATAGTACTCCATCTTTAACCTCCAATATTGGAAATCAGTGCCGTCGAAGAATGGAGGTCGGCTGGTGCTGAACCCTTCTCTCAAAGCCATCGTTGTTGTAAGCTCTCGGATGTCAAGCCGTTTGAACAGATCCCCAAACTCTGATACCACTTGTTGGTCTTTGGATGACTATAGAGGGGGGGGGGTGAATGTAGCCAGACACTCAAATCTTGCTCTTTGAAGCTTTCTGCGTGATCAGATTAGCAGCGGAAGAAATGCAGAAGAAAGAACAAGGCAGAGAAGGAAAAGCAAACCAAATAAACGCTAACACCGCGATGTACAAGGTTCGGGATAACTTGCCCCTACTCCTTGGCATGTCCATGAGGTGGGTGATCCCTTGATCGTCGGCAGATCAAGCCCCGGTGACCCGGATAAAGGTATAGCCTCCTTCTCGATGGAGAAACCTCTCCACAAGCATCTCAATAGGATAACAATGAAGCTCATGAGACTAAGAAGGAAACCCTCACAAGAATGTGACAAGAATGCTCAAGCACGAATCAACAGAAAGCACAAAACACAGCCCAGCCAAACTCATCAAGTTTTCTGTCTGTTCCTCTTCTTATTCGCGCTTCTGCTTCCAGCTTCGTCTTAAGCCTCTTCTCCTCGTCGCCAAGCTTCGTCAGCATCCCCTGAGCACAGCCTGAACCCACTGACCTCCTTGAGCACTCAGTCCACTGAAGACCTCTTCAGCTGAGCCTCTGTCAGTCGCCAGTCGCGCCTCAGAAGCCATTGAAACCTGAGAAGAGAATACATACAAACCTGCTAAATGGAAAGTTCCCATTTGACTCTCCTCCATTGTTTGAATCATCCCTGTAAAGCCTGCACACTCCAACAGAAGCTTAGCAAATGCATATCAAACAATATCTCACAATATCAGCAGGTAGCAGAGAAAACGCAGACGCGATCAGAAGTCTGTCAGCGATTTCAAATTAAAGTTACAGCTACTGATCTGTCACCAGACCGATCAGAGAGGACCCTGATCGATCACCAGACCGACCCTGACCGATCAGGCTCCAGCCTGATCGGTCCACAGTGAGAAACTGGAAATCATGGACTCCTTGTGATCGGTCACCCTGACCGATCACAGATTGTGGATCGGTCACCGGACCGATCCAACACTAGCTGGGTTTCCTCCAGCTTCCATCAACCACAACCCTGATCGGTCACCTGACCGATCAGGGTGTGCCCTAATCGGTCTGGTGACCAATCAAGTCACTCCCTGACCGATCAGGATGCATCCTGATCGGTCATAGTGAGGAACCCGCGATATTTGAACGGTCCAGCAGATCGATCAAGAGTTTCTCCCCAAGGCTACTGACCTCTCTCTAATCGTTCACCAGAACGATCAGAAGCTCAATAGAAACCTTTCTGTTCTCACCCTGATCGGTCACCAAACCGATCAGACTATTTTGGATCGGTCACCAGACCGATCCACAAAGGGAGTTCGTGCCAACTTCCTTGATCGGTCACCAGACCGATCCAGCGACTCCCAATTCAACTCTAAGTCAAGAGAACGGCTCCCTAGCCTTCTCTGACTCGTTCTCAGTCGCCCGGACCATGACTCCGTGCCCAGCTTCACTCGCCGGGACTTCATTCAACCTAGCTTCACTCGCTAGGACCTGGCTTCACTCACCAGGGTTTCGGTCACCCGGCTTCACTCACCGGGACCCAGCTTCACTCACCGGGATTTCAACCTAGCTTCACTCACTAGGATTTCATCAGGACCCAACTTCACTCACCAGGACCCGACTTCACTCACCGAGATTTCAATCTAGCTTCACTCACTAGGATTTCAATCACCTGACTTCACTCACCAGGACCCGGCTTCACTCATCGGAATTTCAATCACCTTGCTTCACTCACCAGGACCCGACTTCACTCACCGGGATTTCAATCAACCTGGCTTCACTCACCAGGACCCGACTTCACTCACCAGGATTTCAGTCACCCGGCTTCACTCACCGGGACCCGGCTTCACTTATGGGATTTCAACCTAGCTTCACTCACCAGGGTTTCAACCTAGCTTCATTCGCTAGGATTTCAATCACTCCATGCCCAGTCCCCAACCAGGACTTAATCCGAATTCACTCAACCAAACTTAAATCGTTGTCAACACCCAAACAACAATCGGGCCAGACTGCATCAACAATCTCCCCCTTTTTGTTGTTTGACAACTCCGATTTAAGTTTAGGTATTAGATCAATTGAAATCAATTCAATTATCGTAAGGGAATCAAAATCCTCCCCCTACAATAGCAAACCCTAAACTTAATCAACCATTCTCTCCCCCTTTGTCAAACATCGAAAAGGGTATGGTTATTAAGTTTCAACATAACTCCCCCTTAACCACGGGTCTCTCCCCAAACCCAAAATAATCAAAGGTAAATTTTGAATTGCATATGAAAACATATACAGAATTATAACATGGTCAAACATGTATATGTTTCATATGACAAGTAAGTAATGCAACTCTATCAGACTGATGATTGATACAGAGAAATTCCTGATTTATCTATGAACGATCAGTTTTCAAAAAAATTTCTATAACTCTGATTCGTTCAAGATCAGACTGCATTAACAATTGAAATTCCATATCAGGGGTGTAGACTTCATCGACATTCGATGTTTCAGAAAAATTTCTGAACCATGGTTTGGGTTTCTTGACTGAAAATTATTCCTCATTAGGGAGCAAGAGATCAAGGAATAAGAGACATGATTCAAACAACCCGTTCATATGAATTTCAAAAATTTCCAACACGGGGTTGTATCGAATCAGTATTAAGTTTTGTTCTAAGTATGATTAGTATATTCCAATTGTAATTGGTTTGTATCAGATTTGTTTGTAGTATGATAATTAAACTGATACAATTCGACGAGAGGAGATAGACTAAGGAGTTTTGACCCAATCAGGGAATTTGCTGATCAGAATTGATCTGATCGGTCACCGGACCGATCAGAGGGATCCCTGATCGGTCGGTGGACCGATCAGGTTCGACACAGAAAGTTTTCTGAAACTCATCAGTTTCAGAAATAGGTTTGTTTCAACTCTTAACCATTCCCAAACCCTAATTCAATTAGTTTTAATTTATTTGATCCTAAGAAGGGTTTCCCTTAACCAAAATAAACAACATGATTTATGTCCCTTAACTAAGTTTTATTCCCATCAAGATTCAAGACTTTCTATAAAAAAACAAAAATAGATTTGCATTAAAGAATGATCAGTAAGCATGAACTTGAGTATCAAAAACAGGTTTGTATCAAAGCATGATTAGTGGGAAAACAAACAAGTCATGGAGCTTGAGTACTAAATTTTGAAACATCATAAACTATGTTAACATGCTGTTCTTAACCAAAATTGGCATACAAGAAAATTTTGACTTGCTTGAATCAAATTAATATCACAATATGATCAAATTTCAAAACATGCTTATATCACATTATGATCAAATTTCCAAAACATGCTTATATCACATTATGATCAAATTTCCAAAATTTTGAACAATTTGTATGTTTGATGTATGTTTATTAACATGTTTGCCCCAACTTCTTGAAATCAAGTTTGTATCAACTCCATAATCCTAATTCCCAATTCTACTGATAATTCATGGATTGGATTGGAGAATTCATAGTCCTCAATTCCTATCAAGTTCATTAACCATAGACCTAATTGGATTGAAGTAATGTTGATAAATCATGATCCCATATGCACACAAATACAAATGAGGAAGTTTCCAGTGACACCAAAATATAGAGTAAATAGGAAACATTTCGATGTATCTATATGGTGTATGGTGTTTATGATTTCCATTGGTTCTAACTCCAAACATCTAAATTCGAGATGAAAAGAACTATTCCTCATAGGTAGTAAATATCCATTAAACGGAGGAAATGGTAAGCACATCCCTAACTAGGAATGACCATGTGTTTGGAGCACCAAATATCAATCACCCATGTTGATAGATGCTCCCCCTCAATCAACGCTATAGAATTCTAAAGATAGAGGTTTTAGGTACTCAAATTTTGGGACCTAATGCATCAACAATGAAGGACTTAGGCACCCATGCCTTAGTCATTTTCTTTCTAGCTTTTTGAACCCTAGAATCATCTTGTGATCTAAATTGGGTTCTTGACATTAATGATATGACACTAGGTTCTTTAGGTTGGTAACCCAAACCAACCTTGTTGTAAGCCGCTTTTTGTGAATTTAGAATCATATCTAATGTTTTAGAGCTTGTTGAAAACTTCTCAAGGATATTCTTGAGATTTTCAATTTCGCTCCTTAGGGTCTTGTTTTTATCCTTAAGGGACTCATCATGAAAATCATTAATATCCTCAACCCTAGAGGATTTTAATTCTTTTACTTCTAGTTTCAATGACTTAACCTTATTCTTAGATTTTTTTAACAACTTAGTTAAACATGCTATTGTCCTATAGCATTTATCTAACTCCGGAGAGATTACCTCTTCATCATCCGAAGATGATGAGGGCGCGGTTGAGGAGCTCCTCGATTCGTTATCACTCTCCTCTTCATTTGAATCCTCTATGGCCATGAGGGCAAAGTGATGAGTGTTCTTCTCCTTCTTCTTGTTTCTTCTGTCACCTGCCACCAAAGCTAACCCTTTCTCCTTTGGGGTTTAGTTAGAGATCTCATGTAATTCCATTTCACAAAATAGATCTTCTAACTTAACAAGTGAAAGATCCTTGGATACCTTGTAGGCATCCACCATAGATGACCACAAGACATTCCTAGGGAAAGATTTGAGGATATACTTTACAAGATCTCGGTTTTCTACCTTTTCACTGATGGAATGTAGACCATTGAGGATCTCTTTGAATCTTCCATGGAGTTCACTTACCTTTTCATTCTCTTCCATGGAAAGGTTTTGAAGTTGGCTGAGAAGGAGGTCTTTCTTGGCACTCCGGGTATCTTGAGTGCCTTCATGGAGCTCAATGAGCTTGCTCCAAAGATCTTTAGCACTTGTAAAAGGACCCACCTTGATCAACTCTTCCTTGGTCATCCTGCATTGCAAGGTGACCACGGCTTTGGCATCGGCTTCCCCCTTACGAGTTTGCTCAGGCGACCACATTGAGAAGTCTAAATCTTTTCCCTTAACATCCTTTGGAGGAGAGAAACCCTCCTTCACAGCGAACCATGTGTTGATGTTCATCTTGAGATAATACTCCATCTTTGACCTCCAATATTGGAAATCAGTGTCGTCGAAGAATGGAGGTCGGCTGGTGCTGAACCCTTCTCTCAAAGCCATTGTTGTTGTAAGCTCTCGGATGTCAAGACGTTTGAACATAGCCCTAAGCTCTGATACCACTTGTTGGTCTTTGGATGACTATAGAGGGGGGGGGGTGAATGTAGCCAGATACTCAAATCTTGCTCTTTGAAACTTTCTGCGTGATCAGATTAGCAGCGGAAGAAATACAGAAGAAAGAACAAGGCAGAGAAGGAAAAGCAAACCAAACAAACGCTAACACCGCGATGTACAAGGTTCGGGGATAACTTGCCCCTACTCCTTGGTGTGCCCGTGAGGTGGGCGATCCCTTGATCGTCGGCAGATCAAGCCACGGTGACTCGGATAAAGGTATAGCCTCCTTCTCGGTGGAGAAACCTCTCCACAAGCGTCTCAATAGGATAACAATGAAGCTCACGAGACAAAGAAGGAAACTCTCACAAGAATGTGACAAGAACGCTCAAGCACGAAGCAACAGAAAGCACAAAACATAGCCCAGCCAAACTCATCAAGTTTTTTGTCTGTTCCTCTTCTTATTCATTCTTCTGCTTCCAGCTTCGTCTTAAGCCTCTTCTCCTCGTCGCCAAGCTTCGTCAGCATCCCCTGAGCACAGCCTGAACCCACTGACCTCCCTGAGCACTCAGTCCACTAAAGACCTCTTCAGCTGAGCCTCCGTCAGTCGCCAACCGCGCGTCAGAAGCCGTTGAAACCTGAGAAGAGAATACATACAAACTTACTAAATGGAAAGTCCCCATTTGACTCTCCTCCATTGTTTGAATCATCCCTATAAAGCCTGCACACTCCAACAGAGCTTAGCAAATGCATATCAAACAATATCTCACAATATCAGCAGGTAGCAGAGAAAACGCAGACGCGATCAGAAGTCTAACAACGATTTCAAATTAAAGTTACAGCTACTGATCGGTCACCAGACCGATCAGAGAGGATCCTGATCGATCACCAGACCGATCAGGGTAAGCCCTGACCGATCAGGCTCCAACCTGATCGGTCCACAGTGAGTCGCGGACTCCTTGTGATCGGTCGCCCTGACCGATCACAGATCGTGGATCGGTCACCGGCCCGATCCAGCACTAGCTGGGTTTCCTCCAGCTTCCATCAGCCACAACCCCTGATCAGTCACCTGACCGATCAGGGTGTTCCCTGATCGGTCTGGTGACCGATCAGGTCACTCCCTGACCGATCAGGATGCATCCTGATCGATCATAGTAAGGAACCCGCGATATTTGAACGGTCCAGCACACCGATCAAGAGTTTCTCCCCAAGGCTACTGACCTCTCTCTGATTGTTCACCAGAATGATCAGAAGCTCAACAAAAACCTTTTTGTTCACCAGACTGATCCACAAAGGGAGTTCGTGCCAACTTCCCCGATTGGCCACCAGACCAATCTAGCGACTCCCAATTCAACTCTAAGTCAAGAGAACGACTCCCTAGCCTTCTCTGACTCGTGCTCAGTCCCTCGGACCAAGACTCCGTGCCCAGCTTCACTCATTGGGACTTCATTCAACCTAGCTTCACTCGCTAGGACCTAGCTTCACTTGTTAGGATCGTTCCGTACGCTAGAGGGGGGGGTGAATAGCGGTTTGCCGATTCTCTTTACTCTACAAGATTGTTAGTGCAGCGGAAATACAAATAAAAAACAATAAAACAACTGAGAACAATGCTAACAAACCGCTTTTACTTGGTATCCACCCCGGTCGGGTGACTAATCCAAGAATCCGTCGATGGATTACTCTCCGGATAACCTCCGGCTAACTCTCGTCGCTCCTTATGGGTGGAGAAACCTCACCATAATGCTTGCAAGCTTCTGAGAGCAAGGAAGACTACTAACACGCTTTTTCCAAGCGAGTTTCGTCAAGAAACTCAGCCACCACGAAGTCCTCTTTAAATAGGACTCGGGGCTGATTTCTCGCTACCAGTCGACTACCCCCAGGGCAGTCGACTGGTGCCAGCTAAATTCGACCGTTGACACTCCCAACGTTCGAATTTGCCAGCTCACCAGCCACCTACTAGTCGACTGCCCCCAGGGCAGTCGACTGGTCCCTAGCTGAATCCCTTCCCGAGTACATTCACACAGCACTCGACCCTCACGACTCGACTGACTCCTCTTCCGCAGCCTCGACTGTTGCTTTCGCGCCCTCTTCATCTTCGGCCCTCGTCCCTCGGATGCGCACACAAGACTCCAGCTTACCTCCATGCCACCCTTCACGTACGCCTCGAAGTCCGCGCCCATCAGCTCATCGTCCCTGCACTCCATGGTCCCTCAGATGCGCACGCCAGCCTCCAGCTGGCCTCCATGCCATCCTTCACCGTACTGAGACCGTCCAGTCAGGTCCATATGCGTAACCTGTACAACCTGCACACTCAACATACGCATATCAAATACAAGGGTAAACCTAACTTAAACCCTTTGCCCAAACATCAAAACCCATGGTCACTCCGGACCATCTTAGGGTCGATTGCTCCAACAATCTCCCCCTTTTTGATGTTTGGCAATCCGTTTAAGTTAGGAAAGCAAGATAGTAGTAAATAGCAAAAATCATGCTAAATGAATGCATATGCAATGCATAACTGGATCCTATCCCAAGGCATCCCACACCTAACCCTCCAAGTTAGGAATTTCACCACCTAACCCTCCAAGTTAGGATTTTCCAACACCTAGCCCTCCGAGCTAGGACTTTTACCACCTAACCCTCCAAGTTAGAAATTTTCTACCAAACCGCCAAACCGGGCTTTTTAAAGCTTCTACCAAGCTCCCTCTTACACTGGACTTACAAAGGCTTTTTAAGAACCTCTCCAAGGTTCCCCTTACGCCAAGAAGGGAGCAGCCATGCTCCCCCTCAAACTTAGCTCCCCCTAAACCTAGGGTTTCTTTCTAGCACAGGTATTGGTTTCCCACTTAAACACAATATTTCTCCCCCTTTGCCATACATCAAAAAGAACCCAATAATTACCCAATTATTGGCTCTTTAAATTCCCAATGACCCTAAACACAGTGTACTAGACCCCATACACTTGTTCCTTGTCATTTGGACCCCAAACCAGCTGCTGATACCCAGATTAGCCTCTGGCAGTCGACTGCCCCCAGGGCAGTCGACTGATACTCTGATTTCAGTCTTTTTTGGCCATTTTCAGAAATACGCTAAAAATTCCACAAATCTCCAAAAATTCCCAAATCTCGTGGAGAACTTTGTGATACTCATACCTACTTGGAAAAAATACATCTACCCATGTATCTATCACCATTCCCAAGTTGACACAAAACCCAAAAATTTCAAAATGAAGATCAAGGCACCTAGGAGGCAACCTCCCCCTTTACCCATGCCTTCTCCCAATTTTAATTTTCCCAGGTCAAGTTCTACCCAACTTAACCTCCTAGACACCACGTTGAGTCATACACAACCCAACACCCGAGTTCTTCCCCATTTGACACTCTTATAGGCATGTTCCTCAAGCACCCTTATCCCTAGTGTCAATAAGAACTCAACAAAACTTTAAACATTCCAAAAAGTTTGCAAGCACATTTGCTAGGATATACCCTATCCTAGAAAAAATGTGATTTGATTGAGATCATCAAATGTGCTTGACTTTGGTATAACTCTCTAATTTCCCTCAAAGATTTGACATTTGTATCAACTTTCAAATCTATCTCAAATTCCATGTGTTTGCCAATTCTAACCAATATCAATTTACACAAGGAATTGTCCTCAACTTTCCCTGTTGACCTCTAAGTCCTAGATACCTAGGGGAACTTATCAATCTTCCTTGATTTTCAAAGCATCAACCAAGTCTTATCAAGTCATGAGATAATACTTCATGAAATCATAAACATTAATTTTAATCCAAAACATATCCCATAATCCAAATTTGTGGTTTCTGATTAGCACATTCCCATTTTTCAATTTCAGCCTACGGACCAGTCGACTACCCCTCCCAAAACTCACAGAAAGATTCTGGGCTTGAGACCAGTCGACTGCCCCCAGGGCAGTCGACTGATACCTTATTTTCAGGTTTTCCAGTCGAATTTCAGAAATCCCTAAATAATTCCACAAATCTCCAAAAATTATGAAATTTCGTGGGGAGATTTGTGAAGTCAATATCTACCTGGGAAAAATATGTTTCCAAATAAATGTACTCCAAATCCCAAGATTGGCACGAAATCCTACTTCTTCAAAAAAGTATCAAATGAGCTCATCCTAAAAATGCTAATTCTCACTTCTCTTCAATGCATCCTCTTCTCCTTGATTACAACTCATTTATATCATTGAATTATGTGGTGTTCCACCATTAAACCTCAATTTTATCAATTAACTCTCCTTTTTCATCTTTTCCCCCCTAAATTTTCCTTTTAATGTGCCAAAATCTAGGATTAAGACTTACCTAATTCTTCCAACCCTTTTTGGCACATTTCATCTAATTTCCTAAGGGAGAAACTTTTAAGATCCATTTACCATGGACCCCAAAGGCTCCTAGAGCTCCCCCTTGAGCTCTTAGCCTTAGCCACCTCCCTAGGTGACTCCATCCACATTAGGCCACACCGGTGTGCCACCGGTGACTCTTGGCCTACAAAATTGACCTTTTTAACCTTGGACACCTTGTCCTTGGTTAGGTCACTCTTTTTACCCTTGGATGGCATCCCCTTGCCATCCTTAGACTTTCCCTCCTTACTAAGATTGTATGCTTTCCCAGCATACTTCTTTCCATTGCCCTTGGAGGTCTTGAATTGATAGCCTAAACTCGACCTATCATAGTTGGGTTTGATGCTACCCAACACCATGTCTAGACCTTTGGATCCAATCTTGAATCTTTCTAAGGTCTTCTCTAATGTATCAAGCCTTGCCCTTAAGGCTTGATTTTCCCTTTTTAGCCCTCTAACCTTGGATTCCATATGTCCACTTTGGACATTCCTAGACCTATCCATTTTCTTAGGCATTTGTCTCCCCTTCTTGGGGTCAATGCCTTGATCCTTAGGTACCCAAGTCTTAGGTCTATCATGATGCATGCTTTTCTTAGGGTTATGATCTACCTTGTTACCCTTAGTCATATCATTGTACTTAAAATCATGATTATGCACAAATAAACAATTCTCATGAGTTTTAGCATGCATGGGTGGGTAATTAACATGATTCTTGAAGTGTAAAGAAGAACTTGAAATCGAATTTCTTTTTAAACTAGGGTTAGAGGGTACCTCCCTTACCCTTGTAGTCCTTCCTTGTTGTGAGCTTCTTCTCTTTCTTCTTTCTTCTTTTTCCCATCTTCTTAGATTTCCATCTTCTTTAGCTCACCTTTTCTAGGGCATTTAGTGTGATAATGCCCTAGTTCTCCACATGTGAAGCATCGAATCTTCTTCCTTTTAGCTTGAGCTTCACCAATTCTACAACCCACATTAGCTTTAAAGGAATTTACAATGGGTTTAGGGTGTACCTCCTTTTTCTTACCTAGTGGGCACTTATCCTTGTAGTGCCCCTTTTCATTGCACCCAAAGTATACAATGTGGTCTTTAGTCCTTGCTTTGGTAGAGGTTGAGGCTTGGTTGACTTCCTCTTCACCCTTGGATGAAGTGGAGACTTCCTCTTGATCATGTGTAGGTGAGGGTCTCTCCTCCCCCTCAATCCTTGAGGTGATGACCTCCTCCTCTTCTCTAGATGAGGTAGATGACCTCTCACTTTCTTCTTCACTTGAGGATATGGACACTTCTTCCTCCTCTTGAGCTATTGAGCTCACTTCCTCGGGTTCATCTACTTCTTGAGTTTGTGTAGGGTTCTTGTGATATTCCACCAACTTGGTCCATAATTCGTGTGCATTTTTATAATTCCCTACAATACTCAAAACATTGTTAGGCAAAACATCAATTAATACATCTATTACCTTCTTGTTTGCCCTAGAGTAGTCTTGTTGCTCTTGAGTCCAATATCTAGGATGAAGCTTCTTTCCATGCTTGTCCTTAGGAACTTCGAAGGGCTCTTCTAGCATGACCATGCACTCCCACTCCATGCTAAGCCAATTCTTCATCCTCGCCCGCCAATAGTCGAAATCCTCATTGTCGTAGGGCGGTGGGGTGTAGATGTTGTCCCCCAACTTATCATCCATTGTTTCTTCTCCTCTAGCGTGTGCTCCCTCGGCGGTTAGTCCGATCAAGAGTAGTCCTTGCTCTGATACCAATTGTTAGGATTGTTTCGTACGCTAGAGGAGGGGGTGAATAGCGGTTTGCCGATTCTCTTTACTCTACAAGATTGTTAGTGCAGCGGAAATACAAATAAAAAACAATAAAACAACTGAGAACAATGCTAACAAATCACTTTTACTTGGTATCCACCCCGGTCGGGTGACTAATCCAAGAATTTGTCGGTGGATCACTCCCCGGATAACCTCCGGCTAACTCTCGTCGCTCCTTATGGGTGGAGAAACCTCACCACAATGCTTGCAAGCTTCTGAGAGCAAGGAAGACTACTAACACGCTTTTTCCAAGCGAGTTTCGTCAAGAAACTCAGCCACCACGAAGTCCTCTTTAAATAGGACTCGGGGCTGATTTCTCGCTACCAGTCGACTGCCCCTAGGGCAGTCGACTGGTGCCAGCTAAATTCGACCGTTGACACTCCCAACGTTCGAATTTGCCAGCTTACCAGCCACCTACCAGTCGACTGCCCCCAGGGCAGTCGACTGGTCCCTAGCTGAATCCCTTCCCGAGTACATTCACACAGCACTCGACCCTCACGACTCGACTGACTCCTCTTCCGCAGCCTCGACTGTTGCTTTCGCGCCCTCTTCATCTTCGGCCCTCGTCCCTCAGATGCGCACGCAAGCCTCCAGCTTGCCTCCATGCCACCCTTCACGTACGCCTCAAAGTCCGCGCCCATCAGCTCATCGTCCCTGCACTCCATGGTCCCTCAGATGCGCACGCCAGCCTCCAGCTGGCCTCCATGCCATCCTTCACCGTACTGAGGCTGTCCAGTCAGGTCCATATGCGTAACCTGTACAACCTGCACACTCAACATACGCATATCAAATACAAGGGTAAACCTAACTTAAACCCTTTGCCCAAACATCAAAACCCATGGTCACTCCGGACCATCTTAGGGCCGATTGCTCCAACATCACTCACCAGGGTTTTGGTCACCCAGCTTCACTCACCGGGATTTCAACCGAGCTTCACTCACTAGGATTTCAATCACCTGGCTTCACTCACCAGGACCCGGCTTCACTCACCGGGATTTCAACCTAGCTTCACTCACTAGGATTTCAATCACCTGGCTTCGCTCACTAGGACCCGGCTCCACTCACCGGAATTTCAATCACATGGCTTCACTCACAAGGACCCGACTTCACTCACCGAGATTTCAATCAACCTGGCTTCACTCACTAGGACCCGGCTTCACTCACCAGAATTTCAGTCACCCGGCTTCACTCACCGGGACCCGGCTTCACTCACCAGGATTTCAACCTAGCTTCACTCACCAGGGTTTCAACCTAGCTTCACTCGCTAGGATTTCAATCACTCCATGCCCAGTCCCCGACCAGGACTTAATCAGAATTCACTCAACCAAACTTAAATCGTTGTCAACACCAAAACAACAATCGGGCCAGACTGCATCAACAACTAAGAAGGCAGTTAGGGTTATGGTTAGTAGAATAAGACTGTTCTATATTTTTCAAAAATTTGTTTTCCTATTTTTTAATTTGTTTTGAAAATTAGCAATTTGAAAAATCATTTCTTTTATCAAGTTTTTGCAATATAAAATGATTTTCCGACTTAGTTTTTTATAAAAACTTACCCCCTTCAAAATTAGGGTTTTTGCGCAAATGGACTTAGCTTAGGCCTTAACACTAGAATTGTATAGATCTAGAAGCCATCATCTCACAAGCACCTTAGGGTACTTTTGATTGATTACCTAGACTGGGTTGAGATGCTTATGTCTATGCCTTGATTCAAGATGCTTTAAGTCAGTGCATCTGCAGTAATTGGGGCAATAAATACAAATTGAACAACAATCAGGTTAAGTGTCAAGCTTAGAAAATCTAACTTGATTAGATCACTTAACCTGACTAACCCTAGTGAAAGCTACTGTTTTATAACAGTTAGTAAGTAGCTAACTGGGTTAGATAGGACCCGAACAAGATTGGTTTAATTTGGTTTGGTCTATTTTTCCTGCTTAAATTCATTAGAGTTGGTTCAATAAAGATTTTTAATTTTTTTCTCTAAGTCTGAATTAACTTGCAATAATTGTTATCATTTTTTTTATGTATGACAAAAGGGGAGAGAAGGAAAAAATAGAGGAGAAATTTTTTTTTCTAAATTTTCAAATTGTTAAATTTTCAAATTGTTCATTTCTTTTTCAAAAAGTAAAGTAAAATATCTAAGTACTTCAAAATTTTCTAGGTATCTTCAAAATTCTCTAAGTATTTCAAAAATATTTCTAAATTCTTCTCTAAGTACTTAAAAATACTTTTAAGTGTTTTCAAAAATACTTCAAAGTAAATTCTTCAAAGTTGTTTAGGGGAAAATGTTGCTAAATACTTCAAAGTTTTTCTAAGTGCTTTAAAAAAAATTTCCAAAGGACTTTTAATATTTCTAAGTATAGTTGTTTTAAAATATTCTGAAGAAAATTTTTCTTAGTAAACATAAGTTGTTTGAGCTAAAACTCTTCTGAAACTTTTTGGCAAAAAGTGCTAAGTAAAATTCTTCTTAGTGAACAAATTGTGTATGAAAAAATTGGTTAAAGATTTTTTGTAAAAGTGTTTTAAATACACAAAGTGTTTTCTAAACAAATTTTTCTAAGTAAAGAAAAAGTTTTTGGTAATAATTAAATGTTTTTCCAAGTTCTCAAAATTCATACTTTTTAAGGGAAATCTGTTTTCAAATTTGTGTTGCCTATGTAAATTTGTGTTTACAAAGTTCTCTAACAAAAATTAGAATTGCAAAACTTTTTCAAAAATTGTCTAAGTGTTGATAAGTTTTTTTTGCAAATGCTCGATTTTGACAAACACTTAGTCAAACTTAAAAGCACTTAGAAGATTTACAAAAACCCGTATACAATTGAATTTTCAGGGGGAGAATATTTTCAAGGAGAGATAAATGAACTTGTTTTAAGTTTTTTTGATACTTATTGTTGTTAGATTGCTATAGAATGTTAATTTAACTTATCTTTTTGAATCGTGTTGCCATAAATCAAAAGGAGGAAATTGTTGGTGTCGGAAGCACCAAAGTCGAACCTATGTTTTGATAATGGCAAAGGGTTCAGAAGTTAAGGTGTTATTGTGATCTGACAATGCTGATTAAGTGTGCAGGGAAAGTCCTAGGTGCACTAGGCACTAAGTCCTGGTTCTATGAATTGGGCACTAAGTCTTGGTCGCGGGCTAGGCAACTTAGTCCTGACGTAAGGTTGGACACTAAGACCTGGTGAGTGAAGCTGGGCACTAAGACCTGGTGAGTGAAGCTGCGCACTAAGACCTGGTCGAGGACTGGGCACCGAAGACCTGGTGAGTGAAGCTGGGCACTTTGTCCTTGTCGCGGATTGGGCACGAAGACCTGATGAGTAAAGCTGGGAAAAAGTCCAACTGGAGGAGCCGGTTGGAAAAAAGGTAAATTCTCCCGAGAGGAGTAGGTAAGGACGCGTTCCCCGTAGGAGGGAACATTAGGCGTCGGTTCGACCTAGGGTTCCATTTGGGAAGCCCAAAGTCAGAACCATGACAGCTTAAGCTGTAAATCTTGGTTTAATATTTCATTTATATATGCTTCTTGTGTTTTGGAACTAACCCTGGTTGCAGGAACGAAGGGATGAAGTTTCTGCATTCAGGCGCCTCAATGGAGTGAGGCGCCTCACTGGGCTAGGTGCCTGTGTTGAGACAGGCGCCCCAGTGCAAGGCTACTCTAAGCATTCGAAGCAAATAGCCACGCAAGCCTCTGGACCAAGTCAAGTGAGGCGCCTGTGTTAACACAGGCGCCCCAGACAGCTCAGGCGCCCCAGTTAAAGGGATCAGCGCTGGCCAAGTCTACAGATTGGGGTTCGCGCAGAGAAGGCCACGTGTCAGGCGCCCCCTTCATCACAGGCGCCCCAGCTACAACTATAATAGGGGGTTCACCCGCAAGGCTTCAATATCAATTGCTTCCGACACTTTCGCTCAAGCACTACGCTTTGACAAGCTCCGTACTCGCGATTCAAGCGCCGACGACGACCCGCTACTCTGAACTTCCAGCTACTTCGGTCGTTGGTAAAAGTCATTTTTTTAAGTGTTGTAATTTCGTTTTAAATTCTATATTTGTACTCCAACTTGTAATCTTTTACGAAAATATAGAATTGCCCATCGTAAACGGTCAAGGACCATGGGCCTTGGAGTAGGAGCCGACCGCGACTCCGAACCAAGTAAAAACAAACCGTGTTAGCGATTGTGTTTACTATTTTCGCTGCGCAATTACTCTCTTTATCCGAAAATTTTTACGATCGATATTCACCCCCCCCCCCTCTATCGATTTAATCTGATTCCACAATTTACAGTAACATGCTTCAAACCTCCTAATACAGCAAGTTGACTTAATGAACCTTCTTGAAGGTATTGATCTAGGAGGGCCTTACACTTTAGAGGTGTTGTCCGTTGAAGAAAGATACAGTACACAGTTGGTGAAGAATTCATGGTGACAACTTGCTAGATTCAAGGATCCCATTTAAATTCAGATTAAGGTAATTTGCCATTGGCGTCACGATTCGCTTAAATGATAAAATTGATATTTTAACCTTTGGAATAATATAATTTCATCAAATAATTATAACAAAAAAAATCAAAAAACACTGAGAAGACACATTAAAAAGCCAATAACTTCCACTAAAAAAATCAGTGTTTTAGGGATGAATTTTAAAAAAAAAAATCATCCCAGAAATTTAGGGACGAATTTGGCGACAAAAAATTTTCGTTACAGATTTGCCGTCGCCTAATTTTGGGACAAAAATCTAGATTCGTCCTTGAATTTGGTGACAAAATTAATTTTTCGTCCTCAAATTCGTTGCCAAATTGCAACGAAAAAAATTTGTCCTAAAATTCGTTACTAAATGACAAATTAAACTTTGCGACGAATCTATTTCGTTGCAGAATCTAGGACGAATAGATATATTCATCCCAAAATCTGGGTCAAATATACTAATTCGTCCCAGAATCTAGGACGAAAAAATAAATTCTGGGACGAATACAGATTCATCCCAAAAATTTAATTTAGTTAATTTTGTAATAAATCATTTCTTATCCCAGATTCTGGGATGAATCAGTGAATTTGTCCCAGATTTTGGAAAGAATTAGTGAATTCGTCCCTAATTTAGGGACGAATCCAAAAATTCATCCCGGATTTAGGGACGAATTAGTGAATTCGTCCCAGATTTAGGGACGAATCAGTGAATTCGTCGCTGATTTTGGGACGAATCCAAAAATTCATCCCAGATTCAGGAACGAATTAGTGAATTCGTCCCTGATTCAGGGACGAATCAGTAAATTCGTCCCTGATTCAGGGACGAATCAATAAATTCGTCCCTGAATCTTGGATGAATTTTTGGATTCGTCCCTAATTTTGGGATGAATCCAAAAATTCGTCCCAGATTCAGGGACGAATCCAAAAATTCATCCCAAAAATTGAGAGATCAAAGGGTTACGATAAGTTTGGGATGAATTTTTTTCGTTGGAAAATTCATCCCAAATTGTTCAAATTTTTTCCAATACAATCAATATTATCAAACTATATTCAATATATCCATACAGATATAAAATAGTACAAATCGATACATATCATGATATCCGTATAGATATAAAACCTCCAAATAACAAGAACATCCAAACGATAAGTGATCACAATCAATCGATATATATCATCCAAATGAAACATATCATCATATCCATATCGATACAGATAACATCCAAATAAAGTACAAGATAAGTGTTCACATCCAATCCATAGAAATCCATAAAGTCATGAAAAAACTACAAGAACATCAAGATATCAACCTCTTCCATTGGCAATCTCGCTTCTTTCGTTTTCTTCTTTTCCTAAATAAACAAACAAATAACAAAACAAATCATTTGTAACATAAAAATATCTACTAAATTAATACAAAACTTAACAACTGTATCAATTTACTTGCCGTTGCCAATCCTGTTCAAAATAAATTAAGAATATTAATAACAAATACAATCATTTATATTAAGAAATGGAAAAAATTAAATTAACACAAAACTTAATATTTTTACCAGTTTAGTTGACGTCGCTAACCCTATTCAAAATAGAATAATCGTATTAATGAAACATACAAAAATGTTATATAGAATAACATCATTAATAGGTAAACTTTCAACATAGCATGCATGATTCAATCAATAGCATCTATAATAGCTAAATTATCTAACATAGCTTGGTTAAATAACATAGCATGCATGGTTAAATGAATAGCATCCTTAATAGCTAAACTTTCTAACATAGCATGCATGGTTAAATAAATAGCATCCTTAATAGCTAAACTTTCTAACATAGCATGGTTAAATAAATAACATCCTTAATATCTAAACTTTCTAGCATAGCATGCATTGTTAAGTAAATAGTATCCTTAATGACTACCCTTGTTTAAAATAAAATAATGGCATTAATAAAACATACAATAACAAAAATTCACAAACAAATAGTAATATTCAAAAATAGTAATTATGAGATAAGTAATATTCATACATAATAAAGTCACAAAGAATCAACACCATGATCTACATCATCGTCGCCACCATCATCACCTGAACGGGGAGGATTCTGCATTGGAGCGGAGTTTAACTGAAGACGTCGCATGATCATGTCCTGTTGTCGACGTAAATCTCTAATTTCCTGATCCCTTTGTAACATTTGTTCAGCCCTTTGCGATATTTCTTCATCTCTTTGTAATATTATCCCTTTCATATGGGATACCTCTTCAGTCAAGCTAATTATCTGAGCCCTAACTGCTGGTGAGGTAGAAGAGGAAGATATGCCAGCAACTCTTTGGGTTCTGCTCAAGGAACCCATTTCTAATATTCTTCCCCCTTTGGGTCCCCCACTAGCCTCCAACTATAAATTCATGTTGTTGCCAATAGAAGGTTCAAAGCCGCTGGTGTTTTCGCTAGCTTGTGAATTTATCAGTGCTAGCTCTAACTCATCATATTTGTCCTACATTGTCATAAGAAAAATTATAATACAATGACAATAATAATATTTTAAAATCAAATAGAAATTAATCCTAACCTTTATTAATTTGGCTCTATCCCCACTCCAAGTCTTGTATTTTTTTGTAAAAGCATGAGTGAAAGTTTCAATGAATGCAGGCTCCATCCCCATTTCTATCATCTAACAAACACCATTAGAAATAATGAAATAATTTGATATAAATTAAAAAATAGTGAAAGAGTTAAATAAATTACCAATCTGCGTCTGTGCTCATCTATATTAATATACCCTCTCGCATATATAACAGATGTGTCTCTAGAATTAAAAGATTGATTTATCTTATTCTGATAACTCCTGCTTTTGCTCTCATCCATTTCCCAAACATTACAAATCTTGACCCAATTTTCATCAGTGATGCATGGTGGCTTTTTCCCCCAAGTCTTGGCATGATTCAGTACATTCCTAATGCGATCACCACATTTTTTTAAATATTCTTTTTATTTCCATTTCTGCACTCGGCTCCCAATTGAATGCCCTCTGAAATAAAAAAGAATAATTAATTACATACTAACTTTAATTTCATAAATAACCAAAAGATAATATACCTTGAACTCATTCCACCATAACTCCTTATTAGTAGTTGGAGTGCTTGAATATGACATTGAAGCACCTCCCTAGTGATTATTCACGATGTTATTAATATCGTGAATAATCCGTACAGAGTTTTTAAACCTATCATAAAATTACAAATAAATTAAATAAAATAATTAAGATAGTTGAAAAAAATAAGATATTTTACAATACTTACGAATCTCCGATCGGAATTATAAACTCCCGAGTGTCTATCAACTCAGTGGCTGAGTTTCTCGCCGATTTAGGATTTTGCATAGGTATCGGAGATTGGATTGGTGAAGGTACTAGTGACGGTGAATGAGAAGGTGCGTGTGAAGGTCCTACGCCTGAATGAGAAGGTGTGTGTGACAGTACTAGCAATGACAAATGATAAGGTGCATGTGAAGGTCCTGCACTTAATACTAGCGACGGCGAATGAGAAGATGCATGTGAAGATCCTGCACCTGATACTGGCGACGATAAATGAGAAGGTGCAGGTGAAGGTCCTATATCAGGTGCTGAAGCAGAAGGGCCAAGAGAAGACTGTCTATGCCCACGACGTCGAAATTGTCAAACTAAAGTATGACGACGCATAAATAAAATTTCAATGCATAATGAAAAAATGAGAAAACTTACCATTTTTGCTATCTAATAAGAGAGTATGCAACAAAATAACTGTATGTTACCTGTAATGACCTATAAAAAAAATATAGTGCATTAACAGATAGAATATATAATTTAAAAAATGTCATATATAAACAATTAAGAATGACTTATAAGTTTTATAAATTTGCATATTAAACTAAATTAATTCATATCATTTTATAAAATATTACCTATCATCAAACATCAAAATCGTCGTTATCATTCATAGGCACATCCTCATCCTGATCATCATCGTCATCGTCGTCCTCCTCCTCCTTATACTCATCCTCATCCTCTTCCTCATTAATTTCACTTGCATCCATGTTTATGACTATTCCACTAGGATCTCGTAAAGTTGGAATAATATATTCCTCTGTTTGAAATGTGTTTGCAACTTCCTCCTGTTGATATGCAATATTTTCCCAATGTTCCTCAATTTTTTTTCCTTGCTTTGGTTTTACAAACAACCCATCAATCAATCTTATCACGTTCCAAACTAGGAAATGAAGAATAGAAAACTTGAATTGCTTGTTGTGCCAACATAAATGGTTCATATCTTTTATAGAATCTCTTATTATTTATTTCAACTAAGTTATCGTGTGGATGCACCTTCATACCTCTGACAGGGTTAAACCAATGACACATAAATAAGATAACTCGCATTTCTGGGCCAGGGTATTCTATCTCTAAAATTTCTTCCAACAAACCATAAAAATCAGTATTTGCACCTTCGTCATTGGATGACCGAATGCAATCCCCACTATTCATTGCACTCTTCTCCATTCCATATTCTTGAGTATGAAAATTATATCCATTTATGAAGTATGCTGGCCAAGTGCGTACAAGTGCTTTTGGACCCCATGACAGATTGATTAACATCTCATGTTCAAGGTGAGCTTGATTATCATGAACCTAAAATTAAATACGCTAAGTGTTAAAAGTCTGCATATGTATAAACCAAATTTAGATTGTCTACTTACATATGATTTAAACCATGGTGCAAATTCTTCATCGCATAAGTGATCAAACTATTGTGGCAACAATTCTGAATATAAGTTTTGGAAAATCATTCAAAAAAAACAAAAAACTTATCACACAAACAATTTACAACATTAGAAATATAAATAAATATTTATACTAACTCGTAATATGACGATACTTCTGGACAATTCAATAAAATATATGTCTAGGCTGCCCGCCATTCTTGGCCAGTTAAGTATCTCTGCTTACATGATTCACTTGGTCGACCAAGATAGTTAAAAATTGAGAAGGACTTTAGATTGGGATCAAGAGGACCCTCATCATTTCTTACCGCTCTTTGCCTTTTGCTATGAACTTGAGGCTCAAAATAATATGATGCAAATGTTGTTACTTCCTCCACAATGTATGCATTAACAATTGAGGCTTCAACTCGTGCCTTATTTTTCACTTTTTTCTTCAAATGATATAAGAATCTGATGGTAATGAAACACGTTGTATTAGATATTACTATATAATAAATTGTATAAATGAACACATTGTATAAATTGTATAGATGAAAATTTTACCTTTCAAATGGATACATTCATCGAAAATGGTCCTCCAACTTTGGCCTCGTATGGCAAGCGAACCAAAAGATGTTCCATAGAATCAAAAAATGAGGGTGGAAATATTCTTTCTAAATTACATAAAATAATTGGAATGTCTCTCTCTAACTTCTCCATGTATAAATGTCTCAAAACTGTTGAGCAAATATCACGTAAAAAAATGCTCAACTCTGTAATGAAACCCCATATAAAATTTGGTAAGAGTTCCTTAAAAACAATAGGAATGAGCCTTTGCATAATTATATGGCAATCATGGCTTTTTAAACCAATCAATTTGTATTCCTTCATATCAACACATCTTGCAAGATTAGAGACATATCCATTTGGAAATTTCAATGATTTCAACCATTCACAAATAACACGTCTCTAATCTTTATTCAATGTATAAACTGGTCTTTGGCTTTAGTCCCCTACTACTTTCATCGACATCAAGTGTGGGTCTTTTACAAATAAGTTGCATATCTTTTCTAGCATTCAAATTGTCTTTAGTTTTCCAGTTAATATCCATCACTATATTTATCATATTATCAAAAACATTCTTCTCAATATGCATTACATCAAGATTATGATGAAACAAATGATTTTGCCAATACAGTATGCCCCAAAATATACTCCGTTTAGTCCATTTATGTGTACTTCCATATTCATATGGTGTACCATATGACTCTTTAATAACTGATGGAAAGTCACAAATTCTGAACTAAATCTGTACACCTATTAATCTCAATGGCGGAAGTGTTCTTTCAATTCTATTCTTAGTGAATTCATCTTTATTTTTTTTTTTTGAAATTATGATTGGTGGCAAAAATTGTCTATGACAATCAAAATAACTTGGTTTCTTCCCGTGTTTCAATCTGATTGACTTAGATCTCTCCATACATATTGCACATCCAAAGATCACAGCGGTACTCCAACCCGATAGCATACCATAAGCTGAAAAGTCATTTATCATCCAAAGAAGAGCAGCCTTCATTAAAAACATCTGATTAGTATGAATATCATAAGTAGGAAAACTTTCATCCCATAGTTGTTTCAACTTTGCAATCAAGGGTTGCATATAAACATCTATTAACTTCTTCGGATTTTGCGGACCAGGCACGACTAATGTTAAAAACATATAAAGAGTTTTCATACACATCCTAGGTGGAAGATTATACGGAGTTAAGATAACTGGCCAACATGAATAATTTCTTCCAGATTTGCCAAATGGAGCAAAACCATCAGCACATAAACCTAATCTAATGTTTCGAATCTCCATTGCAAATTCTGGATATGTTCTATCAAAATGCTTCCATACCTCTGCATCGCTTGGATGACACATTAGATCCTCTTCTGTTTAATGATTTGCATGCCAAGTCATGTGTTTAGCAGTTACCCTTGATGCATAAAGCCTTTGTAACCTAGGGGTTAAAGGCAAATAAAACATTTGCTTGTATGATTTACGTTGTCGTTGATTTCTTCTATTGCTCTTGTATCTAGTTTGATTACAGAATTACAAATATCTGCATCTTCATCAGCTCCCCAATATAACATACAACTATCTATGCAAACATCAATTCTTTGCACCGGAAGACCCAATTCTTTCACGAGTTTTTTCATACTATAAAAATCATTAGGCAGTATATGATCACGTGGTAATGCCTCTCCAATAACTTAACAAAATCATTAAAATAATCTTGTGGCACATTATACTTTGCCTTAACATTCAACAGTCTTGCGGTGAGAGATAATTTAGTGTGACTGTCACAACCAACACATAATGGTTCATCAGTAGCCTTCAACATTTCTTGAAATTGAAGATATGTTTCATCTACAGGTGGTATTTCTACTTCCTCCAATGGTGATGTATAAGTAGTAAACATTTGTTCAACTATTGGAGGATAACTAGAACTTGCACCATGTGTGTCAGGATTGAAATTCTGACTCATTGCATCAATTACTATCCTCTGCTATGGATTTAATTGATTATAATAACTCTAATCACCACCAACAGAAACTCATATATTTCGTTCAAAATCATCATCAGATATAAACGGTTCATCATGGGATGTCCAATTATAATAATTCAGGGTAAAACCAAATCAAAAAAGGTGTTCTTCAACTTGATCGCTAAGTAAGAATTTGCCATTGTGACACTTTTTACACGGATATCTTATTTTATTGCCATCCATATACTCAACTTGACTAGATGCAAAATTTAGAAATTGGGTCAACCCAATTTTAAACTCATCAGTTAGACCTCGATGGTTAGGTAAATTCTTTGTATACATTCACATTCTTTCATTATGCATTTTCTCTATTTCAAATTTATAATAACATGAATAACTAATACTAAAAAAACTATATATAAAACTAACGATTAATTATAATAAGTAGCAAGTAAAAGAAATAAGCAGCAGATAAAAGAATTATCATATTTCTTCAAATATGATTAAATAATTCTTCAAATAAGCTAACAGAACTAAGCAGTAGGAAAAAGAATTTTGAATATTGTTTTCGGTAAACATATTCTATGTTCTATTCCAAAAAAACACACACTTCATACATTAAATAGGCACACTAAATGACACAACAACAGACAAAAGAATTTTGCATCACAAAATTATTGAAGGAAACAATTTAGTAACTTGAACACATTAAACAATAATATCTAATATGGCTGGCCCGCGGGCGTCGACTGTAATGGAGTGTGAATCATAGAGGGAACCAAGACATTTCTTTTCTATCCCACCCTACCAACTATGAGCTAAGCTTATGTCTTATAAATCATTTAGATAGTGACATTTCTCCAGAGATGAAAAAAGAGGGAAATGGATATTACAAAGCATAAAGAAATTGAACTTATTCTGAAAAAGATTCGAAAATTCTATTGGCCTTGATCTTGAGACTTGAGACTTGAGACTTGAGATTGTTGAGTTGAAGATGATGGGGATTAGTTCTCACCTCTTAGTCATTACAAATGTCTTTAGAGAGAGAATAATCACTTTTATATTAGAAGAAAATTATGAAGAAATTAAGAAAAATAATGGGAGATATAAGAAAAGAATTCTTGATAAGGATGGAGGTCAGATTAAGGGGTATCTATATGGACCAATGAATTCCATAAAGTATTTTTGTATTTGCATGACCATTTTAGCCTTTTATATTACCTCATACTTTTCAGTTTTAACATCATTCTATGGTTGCCTGGAAAACGAATCTCTGTGATCGAACTGTCAGATTGTGCCAAGCATGAGAAAGTTCCTTCATCAAGATGATTAAGTTATTGTCAAAACCCTGAGTTCTTCACTGAACAATGGGGTTGTCATTACTGCAAGACTTCATTTTATTCTATCCCATTGCAAACACTCAGCTAATAATTTAACATATAGATTAGAAGCCCAATTAAGGTAAAAAGGAAAGTAAAGAAGTGCTTTAGCAATCTCAAACATGATAACAATCCTAATACTCAGTCAAAGGTACTATTAGAACATACTGGCACAAACCCAATGAAACTCACCTCAATAGCATCCTACAGTATCTAACTCCTCATCGTTTAAGTTGAGAAATAATAGGGATTTCAATGCATTGGTACACTAGATCATAATGCTTACTGAAAAATAAGACATGGAGGGAGTTTAAAGCCAATGAATCTGAGATTTGAGATAACTCACATTGTTCAAAGGCCAACCTTAACTCACATGGCGCCGCTCGTGGCACGCGGGTGTTGCCCGGCCTATGGGGGCTGGCTACGGCATGCGGTGGATGCCCGCTGGCGTGCGGGAGACACTCGCTCAGCGAGGGCCTGCCATGGGCGACGCCGGCCAAGCAGGGGGCAGGCCGCGGCCAGCGAGGGCCATTTACTGTTAGGTTGTATACTAAAAGCTTAACTTTTGTATAGACATCTATATTTTGGAATGAGAATCGCATGATCATTGTTTGCATTTTATATTTGATATATACATACTATTGTCTATTACTTTACATTGTAGATAATATGGTGTGAGGTGTCATACAGAAGATCATGTTATCAGTCCCTTGTAGAGTATAAGTAGTGGCTCACAACCGAGATGGTTTTGGACAAACCATTGGCATGATTGTAGTGTAATTTGGTATTGGTCTATCTTGATCAAAGAATTACACTAGTACACTTTGTGTATATTGAGCAGGATTGATATAGAGGTGATTCGATTTATACTGACTATGTGATCGAATCAGACCTCAGATATTATGGTGTACATGCTCTTAATCCCGATATAATAACGGGCATATGTACTTAATATCTATTTCTTTAATTTACCAATGGGCCAGATTTATTTGTTAAATCAATAGGCCCGATAAATTGGAAAATAATATTATTTACATGGTGTGTCATTGATTATAGAAGGAAACCATGTCCTAATGTGTTAGGATGATGATGTATTGAGGAGCTCATAAAGTTTATCATATAAATTATGTAGGTGGACTTGGTCTGACATGATGATAAGGTTGAGTGGTACTACTCGTGGAGTTAGATATTAATTAATTAAATTATCAATAATTTAATTAATTAAATTATCAATAATTTAATTAATTAATGGACATACGAGATCTTAAACATGAAGAGATTATGTACACATAATATGGTGGATCCCATATTTATTATGAGGGTTGGTGAGGTAGTTCAATGATAACCCTTTAGTGGATTGAGTTATCATTAATGGATCTGACTTTGGAACCATTAGGAGACCAAGACCCAACTCCTCCACATGGTCCCTATTGTGGCCTATATATACCTCATGATTCATGAGACCAAGGCATCTAACATAACCCTAAGCCTCTCTCTTTTCTCTTCTCTCCTCCTCTCTCTCTCCTAGGGTTTTCGGCGATGCAACAAAGAAGGAGAAAGGCTCGGTGGGGAAGAAGGAAGAATAGCTCATCAACTTCTCTTCTCTTCTTCTTTCACTTCTTTTCCTTAGGGCGCGCGCAACAAGGAAGGAGAGGGAGTGGTCGGCTGCAAGGAGGCTTCTCTTTTGGCGCCGGCGGCAAGGGAGGAGGAAGATAGTTGGCCGACGGGTTTTGAAGCAAGAGAAGAAGCCTTCTTTTCTTCTTCTTCTTCTTCTTCTTCTCCTTCTTCTCCTTCTTCCTCTCCTTTCTCCTTGGTGGTCGGCGGCAAGCAAAGGAAGGAGAAGTTTCTTCTCCTTGGCGGCCGATGGCAACAACCTTGGGCTAGGGTTTTGCGCAAGCAAGGATAGAGGAAGAAAGTGCCTTGGTGACTTCGTTTCCTGGAAGATCGTCGCCCACATGACATCCAAGAAGAGGATAGGACTTACGATAGAAGATCGCGAGGTAAACAAGAGGTATAATTCTTGTTTAGTTCTTTCTTGTATCTTGTTTTCATTGTATTTTGTTATTTGTGATGGACCACAAAGACAAATAGAAAAACCAACCATCTATTCATCGTCTATTTCGCGGCTAATTGGTTAGATGAGTTAGATTGCTTGAACAACAAATTTGTTCAAGCGATCACTCATATCAATTAGTACGATGATGAAGCGGTTGCTTGGGAAACTTCTTTCCATCTGGATTTATTTTAATCAATAAAATTTTAATCCGAGGACATGAAGTGGATTCCCATGCATAACCGAACTAACAATTGGTATCAGAGCAAGGTTTTCGATTTTGTGTGTTTTGGATTCGGTTACTTTCAGGCATTTTCATATATGATTTTATGTCAGATAATAGTAGGATGTGCGTAGGCTAACTCTTTTGTTGCAGGCATAAGATCCGACTATTATGGCTTAATGGTTGATTGTATGTGAATTGTGTGTGTATGATTGTAATTGTTTATTTGAATCCTCAGGGTTGACGAGGCTAATTAGTATTTAATTTTTGTAATTAAATACGACATTGTTTAGCCACTCATTTTAATTTATTTCGATCTAGATTTGTTATGCACTCCTTTGTGGAGTATAGGATCGAAGGATGTAAATTAAAATAATTTTTTATCTCGGCTCGAATCCTCTTCATGGGAGCTTGCGCATGGTGTATGGAGATGGAGATGAGGTGTCGACACGATGGAAGGCATATTGGAGAACAAAAAGCCTTAATAGTTGGAAAATAGTTTTTCATATTTATTGCTTATTGTTTATATGCATGTTGTGTTTACATGTGAAAATTCGTCAATTTTAAATTACTAAGTGGGAGAGGGAATCTTTGAGTCCTGTGACCTCCATTACAAATTTGATTATAGGATGAGTTTGTTTCATGGAGCACTAAGTCAAATATGATTATAGGAAATTATTTAGGAGCATGTGATCTTCCCCATCGGAAGGGACATAATCCTAGATAATTGCCTTAGTATCGTGTAATGATGTACACTTAGATGCATTTAATAGTATCCTCCCCATCGGAGTCACTGCTATTATTTGTAGGGACGAAGAGGAACCAATTGTTAATTTTATTTGTCAAAAAGTAAGGTTGATAAGATAATAAAATTAATGGGTAAAACCTCTTCTTACAAATGTAGAATTTCTATACGTACACACTATCATGGCATACAATATTCTCGGTGTTTTGATGTGTTGGTTGATTTTAAAATTATATTGTTTGAGGAATTAATATTATTTTAAAATCTAATGTTTTGATCATTGTGATTCTCAGGATTTTTCAAAATGACTTTCAACCCACTTGCTATTATTTTAAAGGAAAATAAACTTACTGGTTCCAATTACATAGATTGGAAATGGAACTTGGATATTGTCTTGACTGTTGAGGAGTACAAATTTGTACTCTTTGAGATATGTCCTGAAAATCCTAGCGAGAATTCTAGTGAAGAGGAGAAGGAACGTTATAAGAAGTGGGTGAAGGCAGACGAGATGACGCGGTGTTACATTTTGGCTTCTATATCAAATGTGCTACAACATCAACATCAGGCCATTTCCACTGCTTATGACATGATGTTCAATCTCAAGAAACTCTTCGGACACCAGAATCAGGCCGCTCGGCAAGAGGCAATGAGGCACTTGATGACGACCACCATGATTAAGGGAACACATGTGAGGGATCATGTTCTCAAAATGATGGCTCATTTGAATGAGATGGAAGTCCTTGGAGCAGAGATCGATGGGGAAACCCAGGTCGATAACATTCTCCAGTCACTACCTAGGAGTTTTGAGTAGTTTGCCTAAACTATAATATGAACAAACGGACATATTCGTTGGCGGAACTTCTGACAGAACTCTAGGCGGCAGAGGGGCTATTTCGTCAGAGTGCTCATGCTTTTGTTGTTGAAAAGGTTTCTACTTCTAAGCCGAAAGACAAGAAGAAGAAGAAACAAGGTTTAGCAAAGAAGGCGGCTGGATCTTAAGGACCTCAGGCTGGAGTGAAGAAGTCGAAAGGCAAGTGCTTCACGTGCATGCAGACTGGACATTGGAAGGCAGGCTGTCCCCGTCGAAAGGAGAAAAATCAAGGTATATCTTTTTGTTTAGTTGTTGAAAGATGTTTAGCGGTGTTATCTACTGGTACCTGGTGTGTAGATACGGGAGTCACTGATCATGTCTGCAATTCTTTGCAGGAGTTCTAGGAAACCAAACGACTAGCTGAGGGAGAGATTGCCGTCTACATGGGCAATGCTACGGAGGTGGCGGCTATTGTAGTGGGAGACGTCTATTTATCTTTTGATAGAAATAAGACTTTGGTTTTAAGAAATTGCCTTTATGTACCTTCATTTAGAAAGAATCTTATTTTAGTTTCTAAATTATTTATGGATGGATATTCTATTTCTTTTAATGACAGAGTTGTTATAAAAAGGAATAGAGAGATTATTTGTTCGGGTGCGTTGGTTGGCAATTTGTACACTCTTGAACCAAAACTCCCAAGATGCAAATAGAAATTAATAACTCATCTTCTAATCATAATAAGAGAAAAGAACCTTCGAAAATGAACCAAACGTATCTTTGGCATATAAGGTTAGGTCATATTAACCTGAGTAGAATTCAAAGGTTGATAGCCGATGGACCTTTGGGTTCATTGGTGGTGGAAGATTTCCCAACCTGTGAATCTTGCTTGGAAGGCAAATTGACCTAGAGGCCTTTTAAGGCCAAGGGTATAGAGCCAAAGATGTGTTGGAGTTGGTTCATTCTGATTTGTGTGGTCCTATGTCTATCTAGGCTAGAGGTGGCTTTGAATATTTCGTCTCTTTTATAGACAATTATTCAAGGTATGGATACATTTACTTGATGCGTCGTAAGTCTGAATGCTTTGACAAGTTCGAAGAATTCAAGGCTGATGTGGAGAAACGTTAAGGTAAAAGTATCCAGACACTACGATCTAATCGTGGTGGTGAGTACCTCTTGGGAGAGTTTAGGAGTTACTTATTAGAGGTTGAGATTCAGTCCTAGTTGTCCGCACCTGGTACACCCCAGCAGAACGTGTAGCGGAGCAAAGGAATATGACTCTTATGGAAATGGATAGATTGATGATGAATTATTATGAGTTACCAAATTCGTTCTGGGGGTATGCTCTGGAAATGGCAGTGTACATTCTGAACTTGGTACCATCTAAATCAGTACTCTCTACTCCCACAAAATTATGGACTGGGCGTAATCCTAGTTTGAGACATATTCGAATTTGGGGTATTCTAGCACATGTGCTAAAGGGAGATGCTGATTAGTTGGAATCTCGTACAGAAGTACGTTTGTTCGTAGGCTATTCTAGAGGAACAAAAGGTGGTTTATTTTATAGTCCTAAAGATCAGAGGGTGATCGTTAGCACGAATGCTTGATTTTTAGAGGAAGACTATGTGATGAACCATAAGCCCATGAGTATGATTGTTCTAGAGGAAATGAGAGGGGAAGTTCCTACTTCAGTACCAACAGTACAGGAGGACATACCACAAGTGACTGCACCATGTGTCACAGAGGATACACAGATAGTACCTCGTCGTAGTGGGAGGGTTGTTAGACAACCTGAAAGATTCATGTTTTTGGGAGAGTCTTCGGACTTGGTCCCTGGTGAACATGAACCTGATCCCTAAACCTATGACAAGGCACTCCAAGATAAAGATGCGGTATCTTGGCAAAAGGCAATGAAATCTGAGATAGAATCTATGGATTCTAATCAGGTTTGGGAGCTAGTAGAAGCACCCAATGGTGTAAAAGCCATTGAATGCAAGTGGATCTATAAAAGATAGAGAGGATCAGACAGGAAGGTAGAAACCTTCAAAGCAAGACTTGTTGCGAAAGGGTATACTCAGAAAGAGGGTATCGATTATGAGGAGACCTTTTCGTCGGTAGTCATGCTTAAGTCGATCCGGATTCTCTTGTTTATTGCTGCTCATATGGATTATGAGGTTTGGCAGATGGATGTTAAGACAACTTTCCTTAACGGAAGTCTTGAGGAAAACATCTATGTGAAGCAACTAGAGGGATTCATTGCAAAGGGCAAAGAGTATCTTGTGTGTAAGCTTAATCGGTCCATTTATGGATTGAAGCAAGCTTCGAGATCTTGGAACATCCGGTTTGATGAGGTAATCGAGTCATATTAATTTATTCAAAGTCTGGATGAGTCTTGTGTATACAAGAGATGTGACGGAAGCGTAGTGGTATTTCTTATACTATACGTAGATGACATTTTGCTCATTGGCAACAATATCAAAGTGTTATCGGACGTAAGGGTATGGTTGTCCAAACAGTTTAATATGAAAGACTTGGAAGAAGCTGAACACATCCTTGGGATAAAAGTTATAAGGGAGCGCAAGAAAAGGATGTTGTGTTTATCTCAAACTTCATACATTGACACTGTCCTAGCTCGTTTTAGCATGCAGAACTCCAAAAAAGGTTTTCTACCTTTGAGGCATGAAGTACCTCTATCTAAGGAGATGTGTCCTAAAACATCAAAGGAGATAGAGGAGATGAAGGTGGTTCCTTATGCTTTGGCTGTAGGAAGCCTCTGTTGGAGCAGGAAGCACCTAAGTCAAACCTTGGTTTTGATAATGGCAAAGGGTTCAGAAGTTAAGGTGTTAATGTGATCTAACAAGGTTTATTAAGTGTGCAGGAAAAGTCCTAGGTACTCTAGGCAAGAAGTCCTGGCAAAGGGCTGGGCAAGAAGTCCTGGTCAAGGACTGGGCAAGAAGACTTGATCGGAAGTTGGGCAAAGAAGTCCTGGTCGAGGACTGGGCAAGAAGTCCTGGCGAAGGGCTGGGCACCGAAGACCTAACCGGAAGTTGGGCACGAAGACCTGGTCAGGTGGATTGGGCAAAAGTCCAACCGGAGGAGCCGGTTGGCAAAAGGTAAACTCTCCTGAGAGAAGTAGGTGAGGACGCATTCCCGAGGGAACAGTAGGCATCGATTCGACCTAGGGTTCCATTTGGGAGACCCAAAGTCAGAACCAAGATAGCTTAGGCTGTAAATAATGGCTAACATGTTTGCTTCTTTTTGTTTTGGAACTAACCTTGGTTGCAGGGATTGAAGGACTGGTTTTCTGTAGCTGAGGCGCCTCAATGGAGTGAGGTGCCTCACTGGGGCTAGGCGCCCGGATGGATACGGGCGCCCGTATGGATACGGGCGTCCCAGTTGAAGGCTAAACCAAAGCAAGCGAAGCAAAACTGCCACGAAGCCTCTGGACATACTCAGCTCAGGCACCCGAGACCATACGGGTGCCCCCATCAGCTCAGGCGCCCCTATGAAGATGGATAAGCACTAACCGAGCTTGCGGATAAGAGAGTGCGCAGGAAAGGCCACGTGTAAGCGCCCCCATCGACACAGGCGCCCCATGGGTGCTATAAAAGGGGGTTCACCCCCAAGGCTTCGAAGAACATCGCTCTCAATGCTCCAAGCACTTTCATTCAAGCACAATGCTCCGACAACCTCCGACTTCGAGATTCCAGCGCCGACGATGACCCTCTGCTACGAAATTCGATCCACCTCGGGCGCCGATAAATTTAAATTACGAAAGTGTTGTTAATTCAATTTCCAATTCTATATCTGTACTGTCAAGTTGTAAAAGATTTTTCGAATATAGAATTGCCGAAAGTAAACCGTCAAGGACCGTGGGCCTTGGAGTAGGAGCCGACCGCGACTCCAAACCAAGTAAAACCAACCTATGTTCGCGATTGGTTTATTATTTTCTACTGCGTATCTTCTCTATTTTTTCGAAAAATTTGATCTCGATATTCACCCCCCCCCTCTATCGAGTTTCTACGATCTAACAAGTGGTATCAGAGCGGGTGGCTCAAATTTGGTGCAACCACCAATTTGAGAGTTTTTTTTCGGATTTACGAAATTATTTTAATTTTTTTCGAATTTTTCTCATTAATCGAGGTTGGTGCAACACCACTCGATCGTTTTTCATTTCTATTAATTTTCTTCCGCACTACTAATCCAAGACTAAGTCTTGGAACAAGTTTTCTCTATTTCTCTTCTTCAGAAAATATTAATGGCCATGCAAGAGGGATTCAGCACAGCCAGACCATCGCTTTTCAGTGGAGAAGATTTCTCCTACTGTAAAAGCAGGATGGAAGTCCACCTGAAAACTCAGGTGGACATGTGGATAATTATCCAATCTGGCTTGGAGATTCCCAAGAACGCAGAAGGAGTTGCACAACACTATTCTGAATGGGACGCCTCGTTGAAAAAGAAGATTGAGGTTGATGCAAAGGCAACCCAGACGTTGCAATGCGGATTGACCAAGGAAGAACTGAATCGGGTGGGTCCTTTCAACAGTGCCAAAGAATTGTGGAACAAGCTGATTGAGCTACACGAAGGTACCTCCGACACCAGAATCAGCAAAAGAGATCTGTTGCTGAACAGACTCTACACGATCAAAATGAACGAAGGAGAATCAGCAACACAGCTCCACGCCAGAATCCAGGAGCTAATGAATGGGTTGCATACAATAGGTCACAAGGTAGAGAACTGTGACCTAATCAGGTATACCCTAAACACGTTCCCTAGGAATACACTAGGGGCATCTATGGTAGATGCTTACAAGGTTTTCAGGGACCTCTCAAAAATTAAATTAGATAAACTTTTCTCAGAATTAGAATTGCATGAACAGACTAACTCCACCTTGGTCAAGAAAAGTATTGCGTTTATTGCAGGTAAATCCCAAGGAAAAGTCCTCAAGAAGAAACCTCAACCAGCACCCGAGTCTGACTCAGACATAGACTCAGAAGACAGTGAAGGGGATCGACCCAAGTTGGTTCAACTAGCACGGGACTACTACAAGGAGCTGAAGCACCAGACAAACAGAAAGAAAGCAAGCCGAAGAAAGGAAGATCCAGCTGAACCTTCAACTTCAAAAGGTAAAACAAATGTCACCTGCTACAAATGCAACAAGAAGGGACATTACAAATCAGAGTGCCCCAATCTGAAGGAGGCAAAGAAGACACGAAGGAAGAAAGCTCTTCAAGCCACGTGGGATAAATCTTCCTCCGAAGAAGAAGAAGAGGCCCCGCAATCAAATCTTCTTGCCTTAACCGCTTTGGAAGACATCGACACAGGGTCGGAATCGGAGCCAGACGACGGAAGGCTCACAATCTCGGAAAACGGCCAAATAACGGTAAGAGGCTATTCAGAATACGAACTTTCGAAGTTAATTTCATATTTATCTCGTAACTTAGCGAAAGCCAAAATCCAGGCCGAGTCCCTCAGACAAGAAGTAAAACTCCTGAAAGAGGAAGCCGACTCGAGATCCTTGACCGAGAAGGTTCAAGAAGGAAACCCTACTCAAGTTGAAAAGCTTGAGAAAGAGAATTCCTCCTTGAAAACTCAAGTCAAGGAGCTCAGAGTGGCTTTAGAACGATTCACTTCGGGTTCCAAGGGTCTTGATATGATCCTTGGAAAACAGAAGTCCGTTCTTAATCGATCTGGATTAGGGTATCGAACCAAGTCTAGGCAATGGTCTTATTATGCTGTATTGAACCAATCTAGAGCTCAAGTTCAAGCATGGGTCCCCAAGCTTTGCTTGAACAACCAAGCTGGACCAAACTAGTATTGGATCCCCAAGGACAAGATTCACATCTTGCCTAACCATTATCGAGGCTTTAGTCCAAGGGGAGCCAATATAAAAACAATTTTTATTAGATAAGTTTTATTTTATTTTACTTATTTTTTTTATTGTTGCATGCTTGCTTGTTTATTTACTACTGCAATTATCATGTTTAGATCTAGGACAGGTTAGACTAAGGACAAAATGACTTAGTTGAAATTTGAACAACCTAGTATTGGGTGGAGGTGAGATGATAGTATGTTACGGAAGCCTTTATAATAAGGTCAAGTATACTCTACTTGGACTGTTTAGTCTGGTGGAACTAGCCGAAGCTACCGATCCAAGACCCAAGCTAGTTAGACCAAAATCTTTCAAGAAGTAACTTGAAGATGAATTTTCTATAAAATGCTTTGTCAAGGAAAGGGTTGATGATCCAATAAGGCTACGGCCAAAGAAGGCCTAGTGCCTCGCCAAGACCTGGAAGCCAATTATTGAAAATCAAATTCACTTTACTATTGTCAGATTTGAATCTAACACAAATTTTAATTAATCTTAGATTCAAATATTTTTCAAACTCAATAAACTTAGCCGTATAACTTTTCAAAATTAATTCAAGTCCTTCAAAATTAACCATGCTTTTCAAATTAAAATCTTTGTTTTAGTCAAAACCTGTCTCACAAAACTTATAAGGTTAACATGTTTGATCACATAGAACTGGGTGAGATGTCTAGGACTTGATAGTATTTTAAAAACTTGAACTGTTCAAAATCAACTCTAATTTTATGTCAGTTTGAATATAAGCTTGATTGGTTGAGTCAACTGAGTCAAACCTAATCAACATAGTCAACCTTGGTTAACAGTCAAACTGGTCAATAGTCAAACCCCGGTCAACACGGGAGTCCGTGACTTGTCAGGCGCCTCAGACTTTATCTTCGACCAAGACAGCCAAAGCTGTCAACCCCGACACACCTGACCTGGGCGCCCGTAACCTTATGGGCCCCTATAGCTTTATCTTCATCCAAGGTAGTCAGATCTGCCAAAAGCAGCTGATCACTGACTCAGGCGCCCGTGACCTTATGGGCGCCGCACTGAACACGGGCGCCTAGCCCCTCACAAGCGCCCGGGTAACCCTATATAAAGCCTTCAATCCCTCTTCATCTCCCACACCAAACGAAATCATTCTTCATTCTTCTTCTTCCTAAGGCGCCCGAACGCTCCCTCCTTGTCTTCAAACGTCCCGCTTCGACAATGCCTCCCTGGTACTACTTTAATTATGCATTTAGAATTAATTTTCCTATTATAGCGCTTAGTAAATGCATAATTTTCTTTATCTATCTAGAAAACGTCGTGTTACCCAAGCTGACCCCGGGGCCGAACCTAGCTCGGATCCTAGGTTTCCAACCCTAGCCTTGTTTAACAAATTCTCATCCACCACCTACAAACCTATCAAGACGAGTTTCTTGAATAGGCAATTTTTTACTCAATCTTGCCCAGTAGCAATGGATGCTATAAATTTCTATCAATTAGACCATCTTGTCTACTGTACACATCCAGTAAATTCGACATTGTGTGCCGAATTTTACAACAACCTAGTCAAAATTGATGACCTGCTCTACTCTACCACCGTACAAGGCACTCCTCTCACTATTTCTCCAACTTTGTTTAATCGATTCCTCGGACTACGATAGTCACAATCAACCTTTTGTTGCTATCCTCCGGCCGACCCTCCCTTCGCTCCCCCCTATTCGCACATCAACCTAGACACTCTTTACTCCTACTTTTTCGGAGATGTGTGGAACCCGTTAGCACGGTGGTTTCAGTCCGTTGACCTCCGAGTCTAAGATTATGCTCTCTACAGAGTTATAGTTTGTTGTGTTCTCCCACTCACCACCCGAGATGTCGCGACCATGCGACCTTTTCACACTTTTCTACTCTACGCCATGATCCATCAGTTAGATATAGACGTAGGCCTCCACATGTTCCACACCATCATTTATGCATCGAGCGTATCTACTCACGATCGAGTACGAACGCCCTACTGTCATATTATCATCTCCCTCCTTCACTACCATGGTCGCGACATCACTGCTGGGGAGATCATCTCGATGACCGAGTTTGATGAAATCGGGTTTAGAAATTTCTCTTTAGAGGGAATAGACGTTTCGGCCACCGGGGTCCTATCATGGAGACGAGAGAGGGCTCGACGGCAGGACGACTCTGACGAGGAGGTGGAGGTAGACATGGCCGATCTCGCAACCGAGATCAAAGAGCACTTATAGGAGCCTCCTCCACTGACCACCGACTAGCGCATTACACTATTGCAGACGAAGATGCACAGCCTCAGGGAGGAGATGGAGGCCTGTCACACCGAGTATATGGAGGCCCTACAGAATGAACACAATGTGAACGAGGGCTACCACACTGAGTACTTGGACACCCTCCGAGCCGATCGAGAGACAAATGAGGCGCGATACAATGAAATGATGTCCTTGTTTCGGTCTTGGCAGCCTGGCTCATTCGACCCTCCGGGCCCTTCTTCATAGATCAGAGTGACGTCTTCAGCTGTCTCATTGTATTAGTGACTGTTTGACTGCCCCTACTGAGTAGGGTTGACTTATGCTTGACTATGGTTTGATGTTGCTGGTCCTCCTGTTGACCAGCTGACTCGTATGCATTTATCAGATTTACTTGTTGAGTACTTGTTTAATAAGTTATTAGTCTTATGCCATTTTACTTCAATTGCTACATCATATACCTCATAATTGAATGTCATGCTTAGTAGAATAGGACTACTCTACATGTTTTTTTTGGTTCACTTTCTTATCTGTTCATTAATCCTTTATGAAAAATCATTTCTTTTGAAAGTTAAAATGATTTTTTGACCTAGTTTTTTTTTTCAAAAACTTACCCCCTTCAAAACTAGGGTTTTTTTGCAAATAGACTTAGCTTAGGCCCTAACCCTAGAACTGCATGCACCTATACATCTAGAAGTCAGCATCTCACAAGCACCTTAGGGTAGATTTGATTGATAACCTAGACTGGGTTGAGATGCTTATGTCTATGCCTTGATTCAAGATGCTTTAAGTCAGTGCATCTATAGTAATTGGAGCAATAAATACCAATTGAACAGCAATCAGGTTAAGTGTCAAGCTTAGAAAATCTAACTTGAACAGATCACTTAACTTGACTAACCCTAGCGAAAGCTACTGTTTATGACAGTTAGTAAGTAGCTAATTGGGTTAGACAGGACCCGAAAAAGAATGATTTAATTTGGTTTGGTCCAGTTTATGCTTATTAGAGTTGGTTCAATACAGAACTTAATTTTTTTTTGCTCTAATTTTTTCGTTGCTATAATTAGTTTTTTTTTATATATGGCAAATGGGGAGAGAAAGGAAAGAAGAAAAGAAATGTTTTCACAAAACTTTTTCAAAATTCTTCAAAACATTTATCTCCTTTTTCAAAAAGTAAAGCAAATAACAAAAATGCTTTAAAATGTTTTTCAAATCTAAACATTTCAAAAATTAAAATTTTTCTAAGTATGGAAAAACTTTTTCTGAAACTTTTCCAAGTATAATATGAAAAACTTTTTCATGAAATTTTTCTAAGTATGAAAAATTTTTTCTGGAAATTTTTCTAAGTATGAAAATTTTTTTCTAGAAATTTTTCTAAGTATGAAAAACTTTTTCTAGAAATTTTTCTAAGTATGAAAAACTTTTTCTGGAAATTTTTCTGAGTATGGAAAAACGTTTTCTGAAAATTTTTTAAGTATGGAAAAACTTTTTCTGAAAATTTTCTAAGTATAATATGAAAAACTTTTTCTGGAAAATTTTTCTAAGTATGGAAAAACTTTTTCTAAAAGTTTTCTAAGTATGAAAAAACTTTTTCTGAAAATTTCCTAAGTATGGAAAAACTTTTTCTAAAAATTTTCCAAGTATAATATGAAAAAAAAATTCTGAAAATTTTCTAAGTATGTAAAAACCTTCTGGAAATCTTTGCTTGCAAAGATCTAAAACACTTAGAAGATTTACAAAAACCCACATCTCTTTGAAAAAATTCAGGGGGAGAATTTTCGTTTCAGGGGGAGGAAACTGAATATTGTTAATTCATTGCTTGTTTTCTATTTTTAACTTAACTTTTTGAACCGTGTTGCCATAAATCAAAAAGGGGGAGATTGTTGGTGCAGGAAGCACCTAAGTCAAACCTAGGTTTTGATAATGGCAAAGGGTTCAGAAATTAAGGTGTTAATGTGATCTAACAAGGTTTACTAAGTGTGCAGGAAAAGTCCTAGGTACTCTAGGCAAGAAGTCCTGGCAAAGGGATGGATAAGAAGTTCTGGTCAAGGACTGGGTAAGAAGACCTGACCAGAAGTTGGACAAAGAAGTCCTGGTCGAGGACCGGGCAAGAAGTCCTGGCGAAGGGCTGGGCACCAAAGACCTGACCGGAAGTTGGGCATGAAGACCTGGTCAGGTGGATTGGGCAAAATTCCAACCGGAGGAGCCGGTTGGCAAAAGGTAAACTCTCCTGAGAGAAGTAGGTGAGGACGTGTTCCCCGTCGAGGGAACAGTAGGAGTCGGTTCGACCTAGGGTTTCATTTGGGAGACCCAAAGTCAGAACCAAGACAGCTTAGGTTGTAAATAATGGCTAACATTTTTGCTTCTTTTTGTTTTGGAACTAACTTTAGTTGCAAGGATCGAAGGACTGGTTTTCTGCAGCTGAGGTGCCTCACTGGGGCTAGGCGCCCGGATGGATACGGGCGCTCCAGTTGAAGGCTAAACCAAAGCAAGCAAAGCAAAACTGCCACGAAGCCTCTGGACATACTCAGCTCAGACGCCCGAGACCATACGGGCGCCCCCATCAGCTCAGGCACCCCTGTGAAGATGGATAAGCGCTAACCGAGCCTGCGAATAAGAGATCCCGCAGGAAAGACCACGTGTAGGCGCCCCCATCGACACTGGCGCCCCCATGGGTGCTATAAAAGGGGGTTCACCCCCAAGGCTTCGAAGAACATCGCTCTCAACGCTCCAAGCACTTTCGTTCAAGCACTATGCTCCGACAACCTCTGACTTCGAGATTCCAACGCCGACGACGACCCTCTGCTCTGAAATTCGATCCACCTCGGGTGTCGGTAAATTTAAATTACGAAAGTGTTGTTAATTCAATTTCCAATTCTATATCTGTACTGTCAAGTTGTAAAAGATTTTTCGAATATAGAATTGCCGAAAGTAAACGGTCAAGGACCGTGGGCCTTGGAGTAGGAGACGACCGCGACTCCGAACCAAGTAAAACCAACTTGTGTTCGCGATTGGTTTATTATTTCTGTTGCGTATCTTCTCTATTTTTCCAAAAAATTTGATCTCGATATTCACCCCCCCCCCCTCTATCGAGTTTCTACGATCCAACAGCCTCATGTATGCTATGTTGTGTACGAGACCAAATATCTGCTTTGCCGTGGGCATGGTTAGCATATATCAGAGTAATCCAGGATAGGAAAATTGGACTGCGGTAAAGCATATATTGAAGTACCTGAAAAGGCCTAGGGATTATATGCTAGTTTACCAGACAAATAGGGATAACATTCAGTAAAATTAGATTGGGATAACAGTAAGTCTACCTCGGGGTATGTGCTTACTTTAGGAGGTGGAGCCATAGTATGGAGGAGTATCAAGTAGAAATGCGTTACAGACTCCACCATGGATGTTGAGTATGTGGCAGCCTCTATGGCGGCCAAAGAAGCTGTATGGCTCAGGAACTTCATGATGGACTTGGATGTGATTCCTGGTTTGCCTAGAGCTATCACAATTTATTGTGATAACAGTGGTGTAGTTGCAAACTCGAAGGAACCACGAGCTCATAAGGTAAGTAAACACAAAGAGCGCATGTACCACCTGATACGAGAGATCGTAAAGCGAGGAGAAGCTGTTGTCGCCAAGATTGCATCAGAGGATAACCTGGCAGCTCCTTTCATTAAGGCCCTTCCAGCGAGAGCTTTTGATTGGCATGTGGAGGGAATGAGAGTCAAATGTATGGCAGTTTGATGGCAGCATAGTATTTTAGTATAAGTGGGGTTGTATACTAAAAGCCTAGCTTTTGTATGGACATCTACATTTTGGAATGAGAATCACATGATCATTGTTTGCATTTTATATTTGATATATATATGTTATTGTCTATTACTTTACATTGTAGATAACATGGTGTGAGGTACCATACAGAAGATCATATTATCAACCCCTTGTAGAGTATAAGTAGTGGCTCACAACCGAGATGGTTTTGGACAAATCATTGGTATGGTTGTAGTGTAATTTGGTATTGGTCTATCTTGATCATAGAATTACACTAGTACACTTTGTGTGTATTGAGCAGGACCGATATAGAGATGATTCGATTTATACTGACTATATGATCGAATCAGACCTCATATATTATGTTGTACATGCTCTTAATCCTGATATAATAACGGGCACATGTACTTAATATCTATTTCTTTAATTTACCAATGAGCGAGATTTATTTGTTAAATCAATAGGCCCGGTAAATTGAGAAATAATATTATTTACATGGTGTGTCATTGATTATAGAAGGAAACCGTGTCCTAATGCGTTAGGATGATGATATCCCATTGAGGAGCTCATAAAGTATATAATGTAAATCTTGTAGGTGGACTTGGTCCGACATGATAATAAGGTTGAGTGGTACTACTCATGGAGAAAGATATTAATTAATTAAATTATCAGTAATTTAATTAATTAATGGACATACGAGATCATAAACACGGGGAGATTATGTACACATAATATGGTGGAGCCTATATTTAAAATCTGAATTAACCGAACCGAACCGAACCGAACGAATTTTAAAATTCGGTTCGATTAATTTGGTTTTCGTTTTTTTTTTCAAAATTCAGTTCAGTTTTTGGTTAATTGGGTTTTGAATTTTGTAATTCGATTAAACTGAATAAGAATATTAATTTAATTATTTTATTTAAAAATATAATTAAATAAATAAAATCTTATTTTTTTTATTAAAATCGAATAAAATATTAAAATTTCAGTTAAACCAAATTAATCGATATTTTATTGGTTCGGTTTTTTCGATTTTTATCAAGAAATTCGGTCGGTTCGGTTATTTTGGAAAATATCAGTTTATTCGATTTTCGGTCTATTTGGTTCGGTTCGGTTCGGTTCGGTTCGGTTTTAACCGAATACTCACCCCTAGGGGTTAGTGAGGTAGTTCAATGATAACCCTTTAGTGGATTGGGTTATCCTTAATGGATCGGGCTTTGGATCCATTAGGAGGCCAAGACTCAACTCCTCCTCATGGTCCTTATTGTAGCCTATATATACCTCATGAGTCATGAGACCAAGGCATCTAACACAAGCCTAAGCCTCTTTCTTTTCTCTTCTCTCCTCCTCTCTCTCTCCTAGGGTTTTCGGTGCCGCAACAAAGAAGGAGAAAGGCTCGGTGGGGAAGAAGGAAGAATAGCTCATCAACTTCTCTTCTCTTCTTCTTTCACTTCTTTACCTTAGGGTGCACGTAACAAGGAAGGAGAGGGAGTGGTCAGCGGCAAGGAGGCTTCTCTTTTGGCGCCGACGGCAAGGGAGGAGGAAGATAGTTGGCTGGCGGGGTTTGAAGCAAGAGAAGAAGCCTTCTTTTCTTCTTCTTCTTCTTCTCCTTCTTCCTCTCCTTTCTCCTTGGTGGTCGGCGGCAAGCAAAGGAAGGAGAAGTTTCTTCTCCTTGGTGACCGACGGCAACAACCTTGGGCTAGGGTTTTGCGCAAGCAAGGATAGAGGAAGAAAGTGCCTTGGTGACTTTGTTTCCTGGAAGATCGTTGCTCACACGACGTTCAAGAAGATGATAGGACATAAGATAAAAGATCGCGAGGTAAACAAAAGGTATAATTCTTGTTTAGTTCTTTCTTGTATCTTGTTTTCATTGTATGTTGTTATTTGTCATGGACTCCGAAGACAAACACAGAAACCGGTGATCTATTCATTGTCTATTCCGTGGCTAATTGGTTAGATGAGTTATATTGCTTGAACAACAAGTTTGTTCAAGTGATCACTCATATCAATTAGTACGATGATGAACGGTTGCTTGGGAAACTTCTTTCCATCTGGATTTGTTTTAATCAATAAAATTTAATTCAGGGGCATGGAGAGGATTCCCATGTATAACCAAAACCAACATTTACGGCGCGCGGGAGTGGCCACGGCCTGTGGGCGCCAGCAGCAAGAGCCACCGGAGTTTTAGAGGGTGAGAAAAGAGAGGGGAGAGAAAGGTACCGTCAGTGTAGGAGTCGCACGTGCACCGTCGCCAGCCACCCGAAGCCCCAAACTTCAGATCTAGGGCAAAGGGAGGGGATGGGAACTTTTAAAAAGTTATTTTGGGATGAAATAATTTTCGTCACAAATTTCATCCCCAATTTTGAGAAGAAAACCTGTTTTCGTCCCCAATTTGGGGATGAAAACCTATTTTCATTTTAAATTTAGGGATGAAAATAATTTTCATCGCCAATATTGGGGACGAAAATAGGTTTCGTCCCAATGTTGCGACAAAATTTGGTTTTCGTCCCAAATAATAATTAAAATGATATTATAAATTTCTATAAATAATTTTAATTCTGGGACAAATCCACACATTCATCCCAGATTTGGTGATGAATTCACAGATTCATCCCAGAATCTGGGATGAATCCTGAATTCGTCCTAGAATTAAAATTAATTATAAATAAGTAAACTGAGTCTGAAATTCCACCTAGAGATATCGAAATTAGACGAATCGGTTCCTACATGTTCGTCTACTTCTCCTGAATTTATAAGTGCTCTTAAATATCAATTTGAAATAGTATATCGAAACCAATGATTTTTTATCCAAATTTGATTTTTTAAATAGTTTCATGTTAAAAAAACACATCAATAAATATATTTCACCTCAATAATGTTTGATAACATTTTTATAATCAAGAGAGCTACACAAACACATAGAACTAGTTTCGTATCATTCTAAACTCTCTCTAACGTTAATTTGTAACTCTAACTCATATTCAACTCATGATCAGCTGTATATACATTTACAATTAAAACATTTACATATTTAACTTAACTATCAATACAAAAAAAATTGGATCAAAATATGATGTATGAGGATATCCATATTATTAGGAAAAGGGACGAACATGTAGGAATTGGTTTCGTATAATTCTGATATCTCTAAGAAGGGTTTCCAACATGGTTAAATTTTTATAATTTTTTTTCATTCTAGGACGAATCTTGGATTCGTCCCAGATTCTGGAACAAATCCATAAATTTGTCCCAAAATCTCGGGCGAATCCAAAGATTCGTCCCAAATCTGGGATGAATCCACAGATTCGTCCCAGAATCTGGGACGAATCCAGGATTCATCCCAGAATTAAAATTAACTATAAATAAGTAAATTGAGTCCAAAATCCTACCTAGAGATATCAGAATTACACGAAATCGATTCCTACATGTTCGTCTACTTCTCCTGGATTTATAAGTGTTCTCAAATATAAATTTCAAATAGTATATTGAAACCAATGATTTTTTATACGAATTTACTTTTTAAATAGTTTCGTGTTAAAAAAATCACATCTATAAATATATTTGACCTTAATAATATTTGATAGCATTTTTATAATCAGGAGAGCTATACAAATACATAAAACTAGCTTCGTATCATTCAGAACACTCTCTGACGTTAATTTGGAAATATAACCTATATTAAAACATTTACATGTTTAACTAAGTTAACTTAATTTAAAATAATAAATATTAATTTGATCAAAATATGATGTATGAGGATATCTATATTATCAGGAAAAGGGAACGAACAAGTAGGAACAGATTTCGTGTAATTCCGATATCTCTAGGTCGGATTTCGGATTCAGCTTACTTATTTATAATTAATTTTAATTCTGGGATGAATCCAGGATTTGTCCCAGATTTTGGGACGAATCTACATATTCGTCCCAGATTCTAGGACGAATCCATAGATTCATCGCCAAATCTGGGACTAATATACAGATTCATCCCAGAATCTGGGGCGAATCTAGAATTTGTCCAAGAATTAATTATAAATAATAAACTGAGTCTGAAACTCTACCTAGAGATATTAGAATTACACGAAACTGGTATTTATGTGTTCGTCTACTTCTCCTGAATTTATAAGTGCTCTCAAATATCAATTTGAAATAATATATCGAAACTAGTGATTTTTTATCCAAATTTGATTTTTTAAATAGTTTGGTATTAAAAAAATCTCATCCATAAATATATTTGGCCTTAATAATGTTTGATAATATTTTTATAATCAGGAGAGCCATACAAACACATAGAACTAATTTTGTATCATTCTGAACTCTCTTTAACGTTAATTTGTAACTCTAACCTATATTAAACTCAACTATATTTATAATTAAAACATTGTTAACATAATTAAGATAATTTGAAATGAAAAAAATATTATAAATTAGATCAAAATATGATGTATGAGCATATTTATATTATCAAGATAAGGGAACTAACACGTATGAATCGATTTCGTGTAATTTCGATATCTCTAGATAAGATATCTTACTTGATTAAATTTTTATAATTATTTTTTATTCTGGGACGAATCCTGGATTCGTCCCTGATTCTGGGACAAATCCACAGATTCATCCCAGATTTAAGGACGAATCCTCGATTCGTCGCTGATTTATAAAACTTAATTATAATAATTATTATATTTTTAGGGAATTCTATGATGAATTTATTATTCGTCACAAATTTTGCGATAAATAATAAATTCATTACAGATTCATTGTAGAATTAGCAACGAATATTTAAATTCATTGCTGAATTGCAACAATTTTTGGGACGAAAAATATTTTGTTGCTAAATTGTGACGAACATATTTTGTTGTTAAGTTCGTTCCTAATTTGCGACAAATATTTTTTTTGTCACAAAATTTGTTGCAATTTTGGGATGAAAAATATTTGCCCCAAAATTTCGTCCCTAAATAATTAATTTTTTGTAGTGTCTTTTGTTACTTAAACAGTTATTTGCTTATAACAAATTACATTAATCACCTTAAAATCATTACAATCCAAGTAAATACAACTACAGCGATAGCAAATCTAAATTTCATATTCAGTGAATATATTTCATTACTCAACTTCATAGTAACAGAGTTGTTCGCATCATCCAAAAGATCATTGCAATCAACTGCACCTTCGTAACTATTAGATTTCTTCAATTTATTAATCTCCATCTATAATTTTTTATTATCCCTCTTCAGATTATTAATAATTTTCTTGGATCTCTTTGAAAATTTTGGGTCATGCCATAAGAAGAAGTCATATCTCATTTCCTAAATATCGAATAAACTTAATAAAAACCTAATAATTAAAAAGCATATAAATACAATTGATTTTGAAACAATTTTATATAAAGAAAACTTATTCTAAATTTTAGACATGAAAAATAATATCTTTCTGGATTAGTTTCCTTTTATGACGTCCAAAGAGTAGCTCTTAACCTGTAACAACATAATACACAGGGAGTTTTTGTTGGATCGAGAAGAACAATAGAGGGGAGGTGAATATCGTAAAACGTTTCGGATTTAGAGAGAGAATGCACAGCGGAAAATTAACACGAAAACCAAACACGAACACAAGCGATTTTACTTGGTTCGGAGTTGCGGTCGGCTCCTACTCCAAGGCCCACGGTCGTTGACCGTTTACTGCGGGCAATTCTATATGTGGGCAAAAGTTTACAGAGAGATATTACAGTTGTAAACTGAAAATTAAAAATTAAGCTCTTTCATTACCGACTCCCGGTGTGGATTGTACTTCTGAGCAGAGAGTCGTCGTAGGCGCTGGAATCTCGAGATGGGAGGTTTCTGGAGCAGAGCGCTTGAGTAGAAGAGCGTATTGGCGTTGGAAGACTGTGTTGAGAAGCCTTGGGGGTCGAGCCCCTTATATAGTGAGTCTGGGGGCGCCTGGGACGTTGGGGGCGCCCTCCACATGTCACTTGATCCGGCAAACTCTCGATCAACCATTATCCCTCCAGGATCGGGCTGAGGTTTGACGGGGGCGCCTGGGACGCAGGGGGCGCCCGGGTTGACTCGGTCCGCTGGCTTCTCGCTGAGTTAAACTCTATCCGCTTCGTTGGTGTAACGCCCCAAAATTTCCCATATGAAATATTATCATGAAATATTAGGAATTCATAAATATGAAATATTATGGAATTCATGAAATAGTATCATGAAATATTATGAAATATTATGAATTCATAAATATGAAATATTATCATGAAATATTATGAATTCATAAATATGAAATATTATGGAATTCATGAAATAGTATCATGAAATATTATGAAATATTATGAATTCATAAATATGAAATATTATGAAATTCATGATATATTATCATAGAATATTATGAAATATATGAATTCATAAATATGAAATATTATCATGAAATATTATGAAAATATTGTGAAATCATGGAATATAATTAATATTATGAAATTTCATGATGGGCTTGGCTTAATGGGCTTTGATATGGATTAGTGCAAAATGTGATAAAAAGGAGGAAGCAAGAATTGAACCTTGAACCTACTAGGTGCACTCACCATGTCATAACCAATGAACCAAGCAATGTTTCTTGTAGAGGGAATAAGAAACATGCTTGTTAAAAGCTAGGGAGGTGAAGAGACATGTCTTTTCATGAGAAAAGTATAAATAAGGGAAGTTAGAATAACTTCCTCTTTCTCTTCTTCTTCCTCCCCTCATCACCGAAATTCTCTTCTTCTCCCTCTCCATTTTCGAAAAGTAAACCCTAGGGTTTTAACCCTAGGGAATTGGAAGGAAGAAGAACCCTTTAAGGTTCTTGCCTTCTACTAGGGCCAAGATTGCTAAGAGAAGGCAAAGAAGGGAAATACTCACCTTCCTTCAACCAAGGGCACCTTAAGATCTTAGAGAAGTAGAAATCAAGCGAAAGGATGTAAGTATCCCCTCGCCTGCAGTGTAATAGTTATAGTATGTTTTCTCCTTGATTGTTTTAGGAAATGGGGACTTTTTCCCCTTTGTATGTTTCGGCCACCCCCCTTGAGGGAAGGCCTTGGTTCTTTCCTTGATACATGAGAAGACTTTTGAGACTTAGAGTATATATGTGTGATAATTTTCTTCATGATGGCATGAACAAAGGAAGAAAAAAAAACTAGGGTTTCACCCTTGGAAGGTTTCGGCCACCCCTTGAGGGAAGGCCTTGGTTCCTTTTTGGTTACATGAGTAGACTTTTGGAACTTAGGATATATGTATATGTGGTTTATGCAAATTGTTGTGAACAAAACCTAGGGTTACACCCTTGTGAAGGTTTCGGCCAACACCTAAAAAGGGTACCTTGGTTACCCCTTGATACATGAGTAGACCTTTGGAACTTAAGGTATATGTATATGTGTTTTTCTTCATGGTGTTATGAACAAAATTGTAGGGTTTTGTTCTTGAAGGAGTTTCGGCCACCCCCCTTGGGGAAGACTTTTGGTTCCTTTTTGTTACATAAGTAAACCCCTTAGCACTTAGAGTATATGTGTATATGTATCCTTCAATGTGTTGTAAACAAAACATAAGGTTTAGAACTTGGATGGGTTTCGGCCAAGGCCTAGAAAAAAAGGGGTTAGTGAGGGTTGAATTATCCTAAAATATATCCATGTTTAATGTATTGTAAGATAGTGTATACAAGGTGTTTGTATGAATGTATGTGAGAATATTTAGTTCAAACCCTAATTTTCCCTATGCTTAAGTTTCGGCCAACCCTAGAAGGACTAAGGTTTAGGGTTGTATAATTATCTCATGATATGCTTTATGTTTAATAAGTTGCATGAATAATATGTGAAGGCTAAACTACCCTACGGGACATGATTATGTTTAGCAAAATAATATGTATGTGCATGTATGAAATATGATGTATGTATGAACATGTATGGAATATGATATATGTATGAACAAGTATGAAATATGATGTATGTATAAACATGTATGAAATATGATGCATGTATGAACAAGTATGAAATATGATGTATGTATGAACATGTGTGAAATATGATGTATGTATGGACATGCATGAAATATGATGTATGTATGAGCATGCCTTATAGCCCATGGGGCACACTTATGAAATTGCATGTGATATGTTAAAATGCTTGAAGGGATACTCAAATAAGTATGGGATCAAGAGCACCCCTTATGTTGTGTGGTGTGTCCCTACGGGATCATGAGCACCCTTGAAGAGTGGTGTGTCCCATAAGAGTGAATATGGAGTATTCCTTAGCATATATGTAACAGCATGATAAGTATTTTACTTTTAAGTTGTGTACCCGACTCGTAAGGGGGGTCGTTAAATAAATCCGAGGTGCATGTTAACGTGGCTCCGGTAGGACAGAAAGGTCCTGCTCTAATGACTTGGTGGCTCGCTACCCCAATTCATTAGGGAACGCGCAATAGTTTCCGCGCGATAGTTGGTACACAACAGGGCCCAATATGATATGGATGTATTTTTAAGTAATACCATTATGGAATTGTTTTGAAAACATTCATTGAAAGCATTTGTTATATGTGAAGAGTATGCTTATGGTACTTGATACTGCATGCTTAGAAACTTAGATGTTTAATATGCTTTGATGAACTTATACTTATGATTGATTATGTGTACATGTTATATTCCTTCGCACGGATTTTGCGAGTAGGACAGGATCCTTACTAAGCATTTTGCTTACTAGTTTATGCGTTGTCTTATGCTGCAGATAACACTTAAATGGAAGGAAGAGGCAGGAGGCTGAAGATGTGTGGGGTGGTGGCTCGGGAAGAAAGATTTCTATATCTACATATTTATGCTTATGTTATGCTCCTTGACAATAAGTATTAGTGATTAGGATTGACGTGGCATGATAGTGTTTACCTTGGAGGTCTCTTATACTTGATTATGTTATGAGTTACATTACTAGTGATGTTATCATGTTATAGAATGACATTTGATAATTTTTGCAAGCATGCTTAGTACCTAGTTCCCTTAAGTCCTTGCATTGTTGTTTTAATGTCATGCTAGAAGATAGAAATAGAAAAAAAAATATATTACTATATGATTGAATGGACGTAACCCCGCCCCGAGAGTAGATATAAGGGCGGGCGTTACAGTTGGCCTTAGCCCAGGGCGCCCGAGGCATCCGAGGCGCCCGGGAGCACGGGGGTGCCCCGCCCAGTGAGCTTCCGAAGTGTTTTCTTACTCAACTCTTGTTTGGCTTTTACCTGGGGCGACCGGGACCTTCCGGGCGCCCAACCTAGCTACTACCTCTCTCCTTTGAGGCGTTCTGAGCTGCAGACACTAGTTCCTTCGGTCCTGCATCTAGGGTTAGTACCAAACATGATAAAGCAAGTATGTTAGTGAGTCTTACAGCCGTAGCTGTCTTGGTTCTGACTTTGGGTCTCCCAAATGGAGCCCTAGGTCGAACCGACGCCTACTGTTCCCTCGACGGGGAACGCATCCTCACCTACTCCTCTCAGGAGAATTTATCCGTTGCCAACCGGCTCCTTCGGTTGGACTTTTGCCCAGCAGTCCTTCGCCAGGTGCCTAGGAGTCCTTCGCCAGGTCTTCGTTACCAAGCAGTCCTTCGTCTGGTGCCTAGCAGTCCTTCACCTGGTGCCTAGCAGTCCTTCGCTAGGTTTTCAACTCCTAGCAGTCCTTCGCTAGGTGCCCAGCTGCCCGTCGCCAGGACTTAGGGTTTCAGTGCCTAGCAGTCCTTCGCTAGGTGCCTAGCAGTCCTTCGCTAGGTGCCTAGCAGTCCTTTGCTAGGACTTCAATCTGCACATCAAGTAGCATGTTAAATAAACATAACATCTTAACCTTTTGAACCCTTTGCCATTATCAAAACACATGTTCAACTTGGGCGCTGTCTGCACCAACAATCTCCCCCTTTTTGATTTATAGCAACCCGATTCAAAAAGTTAAGTTAATCAAGACAAGTGATATACCAGTTTAGTTTCCTCCCCCTGGAAGGAATCTCCCCCTAAGTTTTTCAAAGGTTCGTGGGGTTTTGAAAAATTTCTAAGTCAAAATAATGGAATTAATCTTTCAAAACTTAGATAATTTTTCAAAAGAAATTTTAGAAAAATATTTTCCAAAAAGAATTTGGTTGGGCACTTTGGAAAATTTATACTTAGAATAAAAATTTCTAAAATATCTCCTGAAGGTACTTTAGAAGCTTTATACTTAGAAACTTTTCTATTAGAGAAGTTTAGAAATAAGTACTTAGAGATATTTTGAACATAACTTAAGTTTAAGTACTTAAAAAAACTTTTGAAAACTGCTTGGGTCAAGTACTTAGACATAATTTTGAAAAATGGTTTAAGTCAAGTACTTGGAAATTTTGAAAATAATTTAGGTTAAGTACTTTTGAACATAATTTAGGTCAAGTACTTTGTGAAGTTTTGAAAATAATTTAAGTTAAATACTTTGGAAAATTTTGAAGAAACTTAGATTAAGTAAATTTTTGAAAATTTTGAATTTTGAAAAATTTTAAAGCTTCTCTCCTTTCCTATCTCTCCCCCTTTGCCATATATCAAAAATAAAGTAATATAGCAAAAATAAATTGCATGACAAAAAAATAATGTGCTGTACTGAACCAAATCAAGATATAAACTGAACCAAGCCAATTTCAATTATCTCTTTAGGGTCCTGTCTAACCCAATTAGCTACTTACTAACTGTTATAAATAGTAGTTTTCGCTAGGGTTAGTCAAGTTAAGTGTTCTGTTCAAATTAGATTTTCTAAGCTTGACACTTAACTTGATTACTGTTTAAGTTGTATTTAGTGCCCCAAGTACTGCAGATGCACTGACTTAAAGAATCTTGAATTAAGACAAAGACCTAAGCATCTCAACCCATTCTAGGTTATCAGTCAAAAGTACCCTAAGGTGCTTGTGAGATGCTGGCTTCTAGATCTATAGGTGCATGTAGTTCTAGAGTTAGGGCCTAGGCTAAGTCCATTTGCGAAAAAAAGCCCTAGTTTTGAAGGGGGTAGTTTTTCCAAAAAAAACTAAGTCAAAAAATTAAAAAGAAATGCCAAAAAAGATTTTTCAAACTAATTAAAAGCTGATTTTGAAATCAAGTAAAGCAGTTTTAAAATTATTTTAGAAACTGATTTTTCAAATCAAATAAAGCACAAAAAAATAAAAAGTAGAGTAAACCTATTCTACCAAGCATAATCCTAACTGCCTTCTTAGTGAGCTGAACTCAGACTCAGGTAGGGGTTTGGTGAATATGTCAGCTAAGTTAGATTTAGAGTCTACATGCTTAAGGACTATTTCACCCCTGGCTACATGATCTCTTACAAAGTAGTGTTTAACTTCTATGTGTTTAGTTCTAGAATGTTGGATTAGGTTCTTAGTTAGATTAATTGAGCTTATATTATCAATGAAGACTTGAGTTTGGGTGTAGTTAAGCTGAAAGTCCTTAAGAGTGTGCATCATCCATTGTAGTTGTGCTACACACTCTCCTAGGTCAACATACTCAGCTTCAGTTGTGGATAGAGTTACACAGTGTTATTTTCTGCTGCATCAACTTACTAGACTATTTCCTAACAGTTGACAGCTTTCACTTGTGCTCTTTCTATCTAATTTACAACCAGCGTAGTCAGAATCCGAGTATCCTGACAAATCAAAGGTTGAGGTCCTAGGATACCAAATCCCTACATTTAGAGTGCCCTTAATATATCTTAGTATTCTTTTTAGGGCTGCTAAGTGCGTTTCCTTAGCACAGGTTTGGTATCTAGCACACATTCCTACAGCAAAAAGGATATTAGGTCTGCTTGCTGTAAGGTACAGTAGACTTCCAATCATACTTCTATAGAGTTTAAGGTCTACTGGTTTACCATCAGGGTCACTATCTATTTTTATATTGGTAGCCATGGGGGTACTTATGCTTTTAGAGTTATCCATTTTAAATTTCTTTATTAACTCCTTAGCATATTTGGATTGATGGACATAGTTTCCATCCCTAGTTTGTTTAATTTGTAACCCTAGGAAAAAGTTGAGCTCACCAACTAAGCTCATTTCAAATTCATTTTCCATTATTTTAACAAATTCTTTTAAGAAATTTGAGTTAGTAGATTTGGGCAATAAAGATTTCTTTTCCTAAGGTTTTAATAAATAGGGTTGAATCGATTTGTCCTTGTTTAAATTCTTTAGAAATTAGGTAAGTTGATAAGCGTTCATACCAGGCCCTAGGTGCTTGTTTTAGTCCATAAAGTGCTTTAGTGAGTTTGTAAACATGGTCAGGTCTTTCTAAGTCCTCAAACCCAGAGGGTTGTCCTACATAGACCTCTTCCTTAATGAATCCATTTAGAAAGGTTGACTTTACATCCATTTGGTATAGTTTAAATCCTTTATGGGATGCAAAGGCTAATAACATCCTAATGGACTCAAGTCTAGCTACCGGGGCATAGGTTTCATCATAATCTAACCCTTCTACTTGACTGAATCCTTTTGCTACTAATCGGGCTTTATTTCTGACTATTTCTCCTTGATTATTTAGCTTATTCCTAAAAACTCACTTAGTGTCAATGATGGATTTGCCCTCAGGTTTAGGTACTAGTTCCCAGACTTGGTTCCTCTCAAATTGGGCTAACTCTTCTTGCATAGCTATGATCCAATCAGGATCAGGTAGGGCTTCCTCTATAGTCTTAGGTTCTATTTTTGAAATCATTGCTATCTAACTGAGGTTTCTATAGGAAGACCTAGTTCTGACTCCTAGAGTTGGATCACCCACAATTTGATCAGTTGGGTGACTGAGTCTGGGTTTCTTGGTTTTTCTGGAACTTGGTTCAGCCTCAGGTCCGGCTGATCGATTTGGTTCAATATTTAATTCAACATTTGGTTCAATAGTTGGTTCAATTGACTCACTAGTTGGTTCAATAGTTAGTTCATTTAAGGGTTCAATTAAAGGTTCAACAGTTTGTTCATTATCTTCTTGATCAGTATTTGATGAAGTTTGATTTGGATTATCAGATTTTGGGTTGATTTCTTCATCAAATATTAGATTTGTAGTTTCTTCAATTTTCTTAGTTTGTTTGTTGTAAACCCTATAGGCTCTGCTTGTTGTTGAATATCCTAGGAAGATGCCTGGGGTTGACTTAGACTGGAATTTACCTAGATAGTCCTTGGTGTTTAGGATATGGACTTTGCACCCAAAGACCCTTAGGTAGTGTAGGTTTGGAAGTCTATGGTAGTATAATTCATAGGGTGTTTTATTGTGTCGTTTGTTAATTAGGACCTTATTTTGGATGTAGCAAGCCGTACTAATTACTTCTGCCCAATATTGGTTAGCTAAGTTGAATTCATTGAGCATAGCCCTAGCGGCTTCCTGTAGGGTTCTATTTTTCCTTTCGACTATCCCATTTTGCTGGGGGGTTCTAGGACATGAAAAATCGTGTATATACCCATTTACCTTACAAAATTCCTCGAACCGTTGATTTTCAAACTCTCCCCCGTGGTCACTCCTAAGTCTTTTGATTTTAGTATCGTTTTGATTTTCAGTTAACTTACAAAAGTCATTGAATAGGTTTAGGGTTTCATCTTTGGTCTTTAGAAACCTAACCCAGGTAAACCTAGAGTAATCATCAACTATTACTAAGCAGTACCGGTTTCCGCTTAGTGACTTGGCTTCATGTGAATCAAATAGGTCAAGGTGCAGGAGCTGAAGTGTGGTTTGAGTTAGATCAGACTGAATTAGTTTGTGATTAGACCTGGTTTGTTTACCTTGATTACATGATTTACATATTATGTTTTCATGGTTTTTAATTTTAGGGATACCTTTAACTAGGCCAAGTTGGGTGATTTTTGAAATAATTCTTAGATTAATGTGACCTAATCTCCTATGCCAGAGGTTTGATTGTTCTAATTGAGTTAACATGCATTTGGGTACTAGGGGTAGGTTTATAGTGTAAACATTATTTTTTCTAGTGCCCTTAAGCATGATTTCTGAGTCTTGCAGGTTTCTAATCAGGCAGTTAGAGTTGGTAAAGGTAACTACATAACCAGTATCACACAATTGACTTATGCTAAGCAAGCTAAATTTAAAATTTTCAACCAAAAGAACTTTCTTAATAACAAAGTCAGATTTAAGTTCAATATTACCTGACCCAATCACCTTGAGTGTAGCATTGTTGCCAAATTCTACTGAGCCTAGGTTCTTGAACTTGAGTTTGGTGAATTTCAATTTATCTCCAGTCATGTGTCTGGAGCACCCGCTATCCAACATCCATTGGTCCAAATCTTTATGTTCCTACACATAAAGAGTTTTGTTGATTTGGATCCAATTAGAATCAGGAATAGCCTAAATTGATTTTCACAACCTAGTCTGTCTCACCCAAATCTAGGATTATCAATCACGTTAGCCTTATAGGTTTTGTGAGACATGTTTTAATAGATAGAATTATTTTGAAAAATTATGATTTATTTTGAAAAAGTTAAATTAATTCTGAAGACAGTTGATCTTGAGTTTATTTTTAAAAAAATGTTTGAATCTACAATTAACTGAAAATTTGTGTTACATTCGAATTTGACAAAGAATAATTTGAATTTGAATTTCAAAAATTGGCTTCCAGGTCTTGGCGAGGCACTAGGCCTTCTTTGGCCGTAGCCTTATTGGATCATCAACCCTTTCCTTGACAAAGCCTTTTAATAAAATTTCATTTTCAAAATTATTTTTTGAGAAATTCTGGTCTAACTAGTTTGGATTTTGGATCGGTAGCTTCGGCTAGTTTCACCAGTCTAAAAAGACCAAGTAGAGTATACTTGACCTTATTAGAATTGGCTTCCCTAATGTACTATCATCTCACCGCCACCTAATACTATGTTATTCAAATTTCAGTTAAGTTGGTTCAGTCCTTAAACTAACCAGCCCTAAGTCTAAGCATGACAAATTGCAGAAATTAAATAGACAAGCAATCAAGCAATTTAAAAACAAGAGTAGAAATTTATCTAACTATGAATATTGTTTTTAATTTGGCTCCTCCTGGACTAAATCCGCGATAATGGTTCGGCAAGATGTGAATCTTGTCCTTGGGGATCCAATACTGATTTGATCCAGTTTGTTTGTTCAGGCACAGTTTGGGTACTCATGCCTGAATTTTAGGTCTGGACTGGTTCAGTACAGCATAGTATGATCTTTGACTAGATTTGGTTCTATAGCCTAATCCGGATCGATTTAGAACCGACTTCTGTTTTCCAAGAATCATGTCAAGACCCTTGGAACCAGAAGTGAACCGTTCTAAGGCTGATCTAAGGTCATTGACTTGAGTTTTCAAGGAGGAGTTCTCTTTCTCAACTTGAGTAGAGGTTCCTTCTTGAACCTTCTCAGTTAAGGATCTAGAGTCAGCTCCCTCTTTCAGGAGTTTTACATCCTGTCGGAGAGATTCGACTCTGAGTTTAGCTTTTGCCAAGTCTCGAGAAAGATACACAATTAATTCGTTTAACTGATTTCTAGAAAAACCACTTACAGTTATTTCTCCATCCTCTGAAAATGTAAGTTTGCCGTCGTCCGGCTCCGATTCTGACTCGGTCTCGATTTCTTCTGAGGCGGTTAGTGCGAGCAGGTTCGACTGTAGGATCTCTTCTTCTTCGAAGGAGGAGGACTCGTCCCACGTTGCCTGAAGTGCCTTCTTCTTTCTCGTCTTCTTTGTTTCCTTCAGATTGGGGCATTTAGTCTTGTAGTGACCCTTCTTCTTGCACTCGTAACAGGTCACGTTAGGTTTATTCTTTTCATTTGAGGGTTCAACTGGTTCTTCCTTTCTTCGGCTGGCTTTTCTTCTGTTGGTCTGGTTTTTTAATTCTTTGTAGTAGTCCCGAGCTAGCCGAACCAGCTTAGGCCGATTTCCTTCGCTGTCTTCTGAGTCAAAGTCTGAATCAGACTCGGGTGCAGGTTGAGGCTTCTTCTTGGTTGTCTTTCCAGCTTTACCTGCAACTAAAGCGATGCCTTTCTCAGCCAGATTGCAGTTAGTCTGCTCATGCAATTCTAATTCAGAAAATAGTTCATCCAACTTAATTTTAGAAAGATCCCTTGAAACTTTGTACGCATCTACCATAGATCCCCACAAGGTGTTTCTTGGGAAAGCGTTAAGGGCATATCTTATTAGGTCACGGTTTTCTACCTTGTGACCGATGGTGTGTAGACCGTTTATTAGCTCCTGAATTCTGGAGTGGAGCTGAGCTGCAGACTCGCCGTCGTTCATCTTGATGGTATACAGCTTGTTCAACAAAAGATCCCTCTTGCTGATTCGGGTGTCAGAGGTTCCTTCGTGTAATTCAATTAGCTTACCCCAGAGTTCCTTTGCGCTGTTGAATGGATCCACCCGGTTCAGCTCTTCTTTGGATAGGCCGCATTGAAGAGTTTGAGTTGCTTTGGCATCGGCTTCAATTTCTTTTTGAGTGAAGCGTCCCAATCAGTGTATGATTGTTGTACTCCGTCAGCATTCTTCGGTATTTCCTGTCCGGACTGGATTATTATCCACATGTCCACCTGAGTTTTCAGGTGGACCTCCATCCTACTCTTCCAGTAGGAGAAGTCCTCTCCACTAAAGAGCGGTGGTCTTGCGGTACTGAAGCCTTCTTGCATGACCATTAAGTATTTACTGAAAAAGACAGAGAAAAGGAAAAAAATGTCCCAAGACTTGGTCTTGGATTAGCAGTGCGGGAACAAAAATAATTATCGAGTGGTGTTGCACCGGTCTCGATTAACGATAAAATTTCGAAGAAAAAATTAAAACAATTCGAAGAAAATTCGAAAAATTCTCAAATTGGTGGTTGCACCAAATTTGAGCTTCCCCGCTCTGATACCACTTGTTGGATCGAGAAGAACGATAGAGGGGGGTGAATATCGTAAAACGTTTCGGATTTAGAGAGAGAATGCACAGTGGAAAATTAACACGAAAACCAAACACGAACACAAGCGATTTTACTTGGTTCGGAGTCGCGGTCGGCTCCTACTCCAAGGCCCACGGTCGTTGACCGTTTACTGAGGACAATTCTATATGTGCGCAAAAGTTTACAAAGAGATATTACAGTTGTAAACTGAAAATTAAAAATTAAGCTCTTTCGTTACCGACTCCCGGTGTGGATTGTACTTCTGAGCAGAGAGTCGTTGTAGGCGCTGGAATCTTGAGATGGGAGGTTTCTGGAGCAGAGCGCTTGAGTAGAAGAGCGTATTGGCGTTGGAAGACTGTGTTGAGAAGCCTTGGGGGTCGAGCCTCTTATATAGTGAGTCTGGGGGCGCCCTCTACGTGTCACTTGATCCGGCAAACTCTCGGTCAACCATTATCCCTCCAGGATCGGGCTGAGGTTTGACGGGGGCGCCCGGGACGCAGGGGGCGCCCGGTGTTGACTCGGTCCGCTGGCTTCTCGCTGAGTTAACCTCTATCTGCTTCGTTGGCTTTAGCCCAGGGCGGCCGGGAGCACGGGGGCGCCCGGGAGCATGGGGGCGCCCCGCACAATGAGCTTCCGAAGCGTTTTCTTACTAAACTCTTGTTTGGCTTTTACCTGGGGCGCCCGGGACCTTCTGGGCGCCCAACCCAGCTGCTGCCTCTCTCCTTTGAGGCATTCTGAGCTGCAGACACTCGTTCCTTCGGTCATGCATCCAGGGTTAGTACCAAACATGATAAAGCAAGTATGTTAGTGAGTCTTACAGCCGTAGCTGTCTTGTTTCTGACTTTGGGTCTCCCAAATGGAGCCCTAGGTCGAACCAACACCTATTGTTCCCTCGACGGGGAACGTGTCCTCACCTACTCCTCTCAGGAGAATTTACCTGTTGCCAACCAGTTCCTCCGGTTGGACTTTTGCCCAGCTGTCCTTCGCTAGGTGCCTAGCAGTCCTTCGTCAGGTCTTCGTTACCAAGCAGTCCTTCGCCTGGTGCCTAGCAGTCCTTCGCCAGGTCTTTGTTGCCAAGCAGTCCTTCGCCTGGTGCCTAGCAGTCCTTCGCTAGGTCTTCAACTCCTAGCAATCCTTCGCTAGGTGCCCAGCTGCCCCTCGCCAGGACTTAGGGTTTCAGTCCCTAGCAGTCCTTTGCTAGGTGCCTAGCAGTCCTTTGCTAGGACTTCAATCTGCACACTCAAGTAGCATGTTAGATAAACATAATATCTTAACCTTTTGAACCTTTTGCCATTATCAAAACATAGGTTCGACTTGGGTGCTGTCTTCACCAACAGTTTTACCATGTTCATCATTCATGCATCTTCGAGTGAAAAATGCTGTTGATGAAGAGATGGCTGCCATGATTTTTTGTTCTTTTGCCCTGTTATTTTTTATATCAAAAGAACAGTGACAATCAATGATAAATAAGTGAGAATCACAGACTGTTGCATAGGAAACTAAGAAAACACGCCTACATAGAAGAGCAAGGAAATAACCCTATCATATGCTTTGTTAAACCCTCTTAACTTTCTCTATAAATTTACAATTGTTTTCATTAGCTAAGTATTTTTAATAATCATAAGCTTGTACTAAATCATGGCAATAGGAAGCCTTTCTAATACTCTAGTATCAGAAGATTTTTAATGTTCAGAAAATTGTTTAAAATTTATCTAAATATTTAAGTTCGTTGAGTGTGAGTCCTAACAATAAGAAAAACATTTTGATCTATGTTTCCCAAAAGCATGCTTCGACACCATTCTCTTTAGTCTATTATATAAACAACATAAGGAATGTATGTTATTATGATAATAATTTCAAGAAACCCTGTCAAAGGGGGCTTATCCCCACGTGTAAACCTTACCTAGCTAACATAGATGTTATATGTCATAGGAGATAAAAGGTTGCTCACCTTCAGAGGTCAATAAAAGGTTGGCTTCACTGGCGGCGTTGGTGGTGGCGAAAGGGTCGGCTTCGTTGGTGGCGCTGGTGGTGGCTTCGCTAGGGATCACTTCGTTGGTGGTGGCTTCGCTTGGGATCGCTTTGTCGGTGGTGTCACTGCAACTTCGTTGATTTAGGGTTTGGTTGGGATCATGGAAGAGTGGTGCTGGTGGTGGCTTCCCTAGGGATCGCTTTGCTGGTGGCGACATTGCGGCTTCGTTGATTTTGAGTTTGGTCGGGGTCGTGGATAGGGATGGAAACAGGTCAGACCAGACTTTTGCCTTAACAGGCCAGACCTGTATAGTAACAAAATGGCCTGAGCCTGGTCTATAGCTTGTTATAGGCTTTGTTCTTGGCCTAAGCCTGGCCTGGCCTACGGCCTGTTTAGAAAGTCTGTAAATTAAAACACTTTATACAGGCCAACAGACCAAAGTATTAAACAGGCCGAAAACCAACCTTAACATGTCTTGCATCATACATGCCTCAAAACATGTCTTGCATCATACATGTTTCAAACAGGTCAGACCTACAAATATATACATATGTATCTAATCTTAACAGACTCAGACCAGCCTATCAGGCTTGATAGTCTTTATATTGAGCTTGAGCCTGGCCTGATTAAGAAAATATTCTTTGAAACAGACCTGAATATTATCCAATTTCTAAATATGCCAGGCTAAATACAGGTCAGACCATAAACCCCTGATAGACCGTCTGACCTATTTTCATCCCTAGTCGTGGAAGAGTGGCGTGGTGGTTTCGCTGGGGATTTAAGGTTTGGTTGGGATCTTGATAAAGGAGAAAATTGGGAGGAAATCTCTTTTAGTAAAGAGAAAAGGCGAGAAGACGAGAGTTTCTTTTTCTTTGGGATCCGTGTGTTCCTTGTCACGCATTACTGTTGATTTTTTATTTTTTTTTACATTCTATGACTCATTCTTTGAGTTTTTCATGATATGACTAGAATTGTAAATTTGAGCTGGGCCTATCGAATTGGCCCGTCCCGCCAATCAATTTAAGCGGATTGAGTTAGAATTTAAATAACTAAAGTCCACCACGAGCTAACCCACCTAGGCCCGTGACCCACACGGGTCAGTCCGCGACGGGCTTGGGTTGACCCACGGATTGAGAACTACATGTTAATCAAGTTTTATGACAATTTATTATCTTTTTTTGTTATAATTTTGAAATAAAAAATAATACTTTTCATCATATGAGTACTCGTTTGTATCCATTTACATTTAAAAAATATATTTTTTGATATATTAGATTGATGAAATCTAAATATATGATTTTTTTTTTAAATTTTAAAAAAATATTTTAATGGGCCCGCGGGTTGACCCGCCTAACCCGCGACCCGCCTTGGATTGGGCCGGGTTGGGGATTTCCAACCCGCCTAGATGATGGGTTGACCCGTCCCCGCTGTGCCAAATTGTCGACCCACTACGGGCTGACCCGTCCCACCACAGATTGGCCCGTTTGACAGCTATAGATATGACATTCATGCTGCATATTATTTCTCAATATTATAATAGGGGAGATTTCAATTTATGATCGAACGCTCTCCTTTTTGGTCCATAATCAATCTAATTTTTTTTAATATAAATATATTCTATATAATACTTTTGACCTAATTAATTTTTTAAAAATTTATTTAACACTTTATAATAATTATAGTAATTAAAATAATTACATTGTAGCTCCTATGATAATATTAAAATAAATATTTTTAAATAAAAAATACGACAACCTTTCAAGAATTTAGTAATTAAGAGTTTTTAAAAATTTTTTATTAAATTTTAAAGTTTTTAAAAAGAATTTACTTTTAAAAAAATCATGTATCGGGATATTTTTAGTAGACATGAGTAGATATGCTATTCCAGTAATTATTTAGATTGAGGCCACCAAATTGAGTAAGAAAACGGCAATTACCCTCCGCTTTCTTGCAATTAGAACGGCGTTCTTGCAGTTACAAAACCAGATCCAACTCACGGTTTCAATTCCAAACCCTCTTCTTCTCCTCTCCCCTCCCCTCTCCTTCCGAGATCTCCATCCTTCTCCACTCCATCTCCTTCTCTTCTCCGGATCCGGCAGAAGAGTCCCCTTAAGCGCATGGCGAGGCGTTATGACAGCAATCCCTTCGAAGAGGAGGAGGAGGTTAACCCTTTCTCGGTGAGTCGAATTCGCCGTCGATCTTGCCGCATTGCTCTCTCTTGATTGACGAGTTTGTCGTTCTCATGTGATTCCTGTTTTTTTTTTTTTTTTTGAATTTCTTATCCCTCATACAGTGTATCTCTAATTCTATAAAGCGAAATGCATTATGAACAATTTGATCGGTTTTAGTTTGCCGACTCCGATTCGGAGAATGTAGTTGTTTGGTAGACGTGCTCGCGTCTTTTTCTTTCTATCTGGTTGTCGCCTTTTTTTTCCCCTTTGTTTGAAATTAAAGTTAAGGGGGCGTGGTCAAGTTTTCGAGATATTAGGTTTTTGAAACCTTCTGCTGGCTGCCGACTATATTTTAATTGGTTTCTGGAAGATTAGGACCTTGTAGATGTTTCTGGTTAATAGCTGCCATTCCAATTATATAAATTGAATCGTTATAGACGCTTATTTATTAGCGTTAATCTTTAACAGCCTGTATGCAGTGATTAGTCAACATCGAAATGCATGATCTATTATGCATACATTGTAGATCCTAGAAATGGTTCAGTTATACATTTTTAGACTGTTGGTTTGCAGCTAAACGATGCTGGATTTCGCCTTGAACCATGTATCCTGATTAATCAGAGTTGAAAGGGATAAATATTGTGTTGCTGTTCAAAGAAGAATTGTTACATCATATTTATATGTATGCTAAGCCATAATACTCTAACTTGATATGTGAGCTATGCCTGACTAGGCATGTAGGTCATGCTTAGCACCGATCTTTGTGCACGACACACACTTGGTATGGGTCATGTCAAGCACATCACATGTGCCAACCGTGCTTCACCTAGAATGAGCCTGTGCCTCTGGATGCGTCAAGCAGGGTCTTTAGCAACTCTATTCATTTAGCACATCTATTTGCAATATTATTGATGGGTGATGAGAGATCATACTGTTGTGATATGATTGATAGGTTGAGGTTAGCATTCGTTTTGATACAGAGTTGCAAGGATAAAGATCATTAACTATTACGCCATATATGTAGGACTTGATCATTATATCGTATAATTAAGTGCTCAATTTGGGACTAAACTTATTCAAGGAATGTTTAAAAAGTCTAGTAATTCTTAAAAGTATTTCGAATAATTCAAAAAAATCTTCTTTTTTCTTTTGGAAAGACTCTTCAACATGATTTTGTTCTTTGGCAATTTGTCATTGATGTAAATTATACATTGCTAAATGCATATGGTTATAGTCACTATACCTAGATTCAAGAATGTTCTTCATTTGCCCTCCGGGCAATGGTATAGCGGCAGAGCGCCTTCTTAGTTTCTCAGGCATCTAAGGATTGAGTTTCAGTTTTAGCAAATTAACAGATGAATTTCCCCTAATGGCGGATGACTTAAGAACCTTGGGCTAATGAGTTGCCCGCTGCGAGTGCTTCCCAATCTATCCTAGTGGTCGGTGAGAAACTTCTGTGGGGCTGGACTAGTCACCCTCAATATTAGTCAGTGTAAGCTGGATATCTAGTGCCAACTTAAAAAAAAAAAAGAAAAAAAAGAAGAATGCTCTTCATTTCTGAGATTATTTTTGTCTTTTAGACTCAATAATTTTCCTGATTAAAGTGACATTAAGGCTATTAGAAAGGAACACAGCAGAATTGAAGTGCTACAAAAATAGAGAAATCAAAGTGAACATTCGAAACTTAAAGTTTACTTAGTTTAATGAAAATTGACAAGTCAATATTCATAGCCAAAGGAGACTCAATTATATAACACTACCAAAAGAAAGTGACACAAACTTATGACTGTGAAACCTTACAAGTTCTAGTTCAAGGAACATGTCAATCTCACATGGATTAAACTAAATACCCTCATCCTTGGCTAAGTTCTTTCTTTGTAGGCTAGAGTGAACCAAAGGGACAAAGAGTAGAAACTTGAGAGGGAAGAAAAAGTTAACAAAATCAAAACTTAGCAGATTGTTGAATTATTGGTAGATCATTGACTTTGATACTATTCTGATTTGGTTTCGCAAAAGTTCTTGAAAAGGTTCTTTGAGTTTACTGATGTGAGATAAGAAGGGTACTCCCGTGAAGCATGATGGGCCCCACTTTGCTGTCAAAGCTAGCTGTAAAGTAATATGCATTATTAAAGTAGTATGTTACCTTTAGTCAAAGTTATGAGCTGGAAGGATTGGGTAGTCCTTTCAGAATCTTATCTAGCTTTTGAGCTGTAAAGCCTGAATAGATGTTAAAGGGCAAATAATTGAGGGACGATGGGGTTAACAGATCAACACCCGCCTCAATTCATATGCAACCTTCTCATCTATAAAAGGCAGGTTTGCTAAGGGGTTTGAGCACGCCTTGAGCAATCCCAAGACTCTCATTCCCAAGTATTTCAGTGTGCTAGGGTGCTACTAATCTCTGAGTTCTTACTTGGGTTTCTATTTCCAATTGAACAGATCTTCAATTGGAAATAGAAACCCAAGTAAGAACTCAGAGATTTATTTCTTGAAGAAATAAAGTACAAGCTTAGTAGCACACTAGCACACTGAAATACTTGGGAATGAGAGTCTTGGGATTGCTCAAGGCGTGTTCAAACCCCTTAGCAAACCTGCCTTTTATAGATGAGAAGGTTGCATATGAATTGAGGCGGGTGTTGATCTGTTAACCCCATCGTCCCTCAATTATTTGCCCTTTAACATCTATTCAGGCTTTACAGCTCAAAAGCTAGATAAGATTCTGAAAGGACTACCCAATCCTTCCAGCTCATAACTTTGACTAAAGGTAACATACTACTTTAATAATGCATATTACTTTACAGCTAGCTTTGACAGCAAAGTGGGGCCCATCATGCTTCACGGGAGTACCCTTCTTATCTCACATCCAATCCGTCGGATGCGCTGGCCTTCTTGAAAGAGGTCCCTCCTGCACTCACGCAGTTCTTCCAGATGCTTGTGGTAGTAGTTGTCAAATCCACCATTCTGGTGTCGCCGCCTGTTAAAGTCATATTCCTTCATCTGCATTATTAGTTCTAGCTCCCGAAGCTTTTCCATCACGTTCTCTATGGCTTCATCTTCAATTTTTGCCATCTGGTTCCTTTTGTCGTGATCTTCCTTGAAAAAGATCTGTGACAAAGTTTCATGGATAAGATTTTCATACCTTAGTAGTAATGGAAATCTGGTGGAACTGGATGCTTCATCCATGGCATCAATAAGGATTTGTTCAAGAGAATCGCTAAGAGTGGCCAGTGTTTCTGGTTCTTCTATTAGCCGAGAGAGTGTGTCTGCAAGAATATTAAGTTTACCATCTATATGTTCAAAATTTACCCTCACTCCTGTGCCTGTTATATAGTCGGTAAACGCGAGCCATCTGACCCTTGAGGGTTTATTCCTGGCAGTCTTGTACTCTTGTTGTGGAAGCTAATAATAGCTTGGCAATCTGTTCTCAGTGTTATCTCCTTCTTATCCATATAATGAATTTTTAGTGCTGTCATGGTCTCCATGGCTGCATAAATTTCAGCATCAATTACTGATTTGACAGTTGGAAATTTACCATGTGCATAAGCACATATTCGCTCCATGCTCTTAGGGTCATATTTAGTGGGCTTCTATTTACAAATACCACCCCAGCCCATCATACTCCCATCTGTCTCCAGAACTATATAAGCACTTTCAGGAGGTATCTCTAGATCTGGTAACTGATTAACTTGGGCTTTTATTTCCTTGACCAAGGCCCAGTCCGAATTTTTCATTCTCTTGTCTCCATGGGGTGAAGTCTTTCGTAGAGAGGCCCAAGTTTGGAACTTAAATTTGGAATATATGTCCGAGCATAATTTAAAATACCTAACCAGGATCTGAGCCCTTTTTTCTCCTTTAGCTGCTCATCCTTGAATTCTGTTATCTTCTTGATGATATGAGGCTGCAACTTAAGTTTTCCTTCACCAATTTCAGCTCCGAGAAATTCAATTTTTGGAACCCCAATCTTGTATTTAGTTGGAGAGAGTACCAAACCATGCTTTTCACAAATACCAAACATTATTTCTAAATGCTTAATATGCTCCCTCTCTGTATTTGAAAAGACCAAAATATCATCAATATAGACAGAAATAAATTCTTCAGTACCTTGAAAACATTGGTCCATTTTTCGCTGGAATATTACTGGTGCGTTTTTTAAACCGAATGGCATTACAAGCCATTCAAATAAACCAGATGGACAAATAAAGGCCGTCCATTCAATAGAAATGGGATCCATTGCGATCTGATGAAATCCAGACTTCAGATCAAATTTAGAATATATTTTTGAATTCCCTACTTTCTTCAGTATGATATTGATTCCTGGGAGACTGTACTGATCTTTGTAAGTATTATCATTTAGCGTCTTGTAGTTGAAAACCATTCTTTCCTTGCCCTTGGTTTCCTTACCAGTAGTCGGATCAATAGAAGTTCCAGATTGTACAATCATTGCCATTGTCCTATGTCTGCTTTTGCTTGGTCGGATTACATTGAGTTTGAGGAGTGCGTCCACATGCCTTTTAAAGGCTTCCTTAAGCGCTGGTGAGACGTTGGTAAGTGGCTTATCTTGAATGGTAATGTCAGGATTAATAATCTCTATTTTGCACAGAATACCATTCTTAGCCCAATGCTGAAGGGGGTTTTCCCCTATATATCCCTGCTCTTTTAATCTATTAAACAAAGAGCTATGCTTGTTTAAAATATTCTGATTGGAAATAATACCAGCGAAGTATACTTCTTCTTGGAGTTGAATATATTCCATTTCATCTAGTCCCAGCTCCTCAATTGCAGCCGCAGCACTTTGATTTGTGGCAATTGTGGTAATATTTTTGTAGAAAGTAACAGCATTACCTTCTATTCTGACTCCTCCTTGCATACTCCGTATGAAGTTGCATCCAAGCA
>JAGFNQ010002682.1:229111-315695 GCA_024364735.1 Boesenbergia rotunda
GCACATGTAGTTAGCTTGCAAACTGGACAATGGCCCCATGACCTTTGGTTTGTAATTCTTCTGCAGAAGATGCACTTGATGAATTGGGAATTTATTTCCTGGTTCAGCTGCCATTCATGGTTACATGCATATTGCTCTTCTGGTATATCTACCTGAACCTGCCATCCTTGGGTTTCCCCTATTAGTACAAATAAAGTTTCAGGTAAAGAACTGGTTACCAGGCTGCAATAGTGCTCCGTATCATGCTCTCCTTCCGATATACTACAGATTGCATCACTATCTGTTTCCTCAGGATCTATTGATACGACATCAAATTCTTCAGGCAGGTCAAGCTCACTTAGCATTGCGACTCGCTCCTTATTTCCTACCTTATTCCTGCATTCTCGAGCAAAGTGTCCTTCCTCACCACAAACAAAACATTTGCATTTGCGTACCTTTGCTCTATCATTCTGATATTTCTTTTTAATGACCCGAACATGGGATTTGTGAGGCTTTTCTTTGTAGGATTTTGCTTTTCTTAGTCCATATCTTCTTGTAGGCTTCTGATAATGATATGGAAGAGGTATTTTAGAACAGAACTGAAGATCCTTTAAACTTCTCTGAAGAGATGCTTGTTTACACATCTCCATTAATTCCTAGTAAGCATGATGTATTCGGGGCAGTACCCCAATCGTATTTCCTCGATGCTTCTCCTGGAATTTCTTCTCAAGGTAACTTCCGATGAGGGGTGGCATTTTTCTATAGAATTTGCTTGAAAGCTCCTCATTTACGAACATCCGCCCAGTTTTGGCTGCCAATACTTTATATTCATTCATATATGAAATTAAATCTCTAGTATCATGACATACCAGTCTTTCAAGGTCGAGGTAAGCCTGATTTTGTTCCACCGTAGATCCTGACGCTGGATCTTCTAGAGTAATTATTCCGCGGATCTGTGTTAATATATTCTGAGTTTCGTCTGCCATTCCCACTAATTTGTCATACTGATCCGGGTACATCATTCTCCATTGAATGAAGGTCTTCTTTTCTGTTTCTCCCAAAAGGTTCTCAACATATTGCACCTTGGTTCTGTTATCGCTCCAGATTTTTGAATCCACCACATTGGTAGTAATTGATTCCCATCTGGAAATAACATCATGATATAAACCAATATTATCAGGGAGAACTAGCATAGCACCTGTTTGCTGTTGTGCAGATGGTAATGTCCAAGTTTCATTGGAATACATCTTCTGGATATTTTCGATTTTTGCACCGTAATACCCTGGATCATTATACACATTTGGTTCCTCCTTCTTGATGGTTGCGGGTGCATATTGAGGAGGTCCCATAGTGGAGTCTGGGTATGGATGGTACTCGGATATAGCTGATGTTGAGGCTAACAGGCTCTCATTGGGCCTTTGCTCCGGATAGTCCATCTCTATTTGTTCATCAATAGTAGCCACATATTCTTCTTGCAGATCGTCTGCATTCAAGTCAAAACTAGTGGTAACAGAATGATATTCAGTTAGAGAAGAAGAAGACTCATCTGATAGATTATCATCCCATGAGGGATTTTCAGGCTTGTATGTGTAATTATAATCTGGCTTCTGGGGGATTGCATATGACACATAATAGTCATATTTTTCACTAGGCTCACCCAGTGTATCCCATCTGGGATCGTCAGAAACTTTATTCTGGAAATAGTAATTGTCAGGAAAAGAATAAGGAGAAGAGCCTGGAAGTTTTCTTTCCCCATCACCTTCCACAAATGGATTGATCCATTCCTCCTCAGAGAGCGTATAGATATGCTCAGATGGTTGCCATGGTCGTCTGTTGCGACGTTGTTGTTCCAGATGTTGTTGTTCTTCACAATATTTTTCGACGGATATTTGGCCGTCCAATAATTTTCAGAAAGGATCATCATAATATTCTTTAGTTCTGGACACAGAAGGGTTATCTTTGTGGAGAGTGGTTGGCCAATATTCTTCAACTGGTGTAATATACTCATGTGGTGCCGCATAAATAACCTGCTTACCCTTTTCAGCGGGTTCTGGATAATCATACTTAGTGGGTTTCCATTTACAAATTCCGCCCCAACCCATCATACTTCCGTCTGTTTCAAGGACTATATAAGCATTCTCGGGAGGTATCTCTAGGTCTGGTAACTGATTAACCTGGGCCTTTATTTCTTTGATCAAAGCCCAATCTGAATTTTTCATTCTCTGGTCACCATGAGGTGAAGTCTTTTCATAGAGAGGCCCAAGCTTAGAACTTAAGTTGGGAATATATGTCCGAAACCTGACTGGCCCCCGCAAGAAAGGCAATGGCTCTGCTGGTTGGACTCCAGTAGTCAACCTCCCGAAGGCCTTGGTAGAAACGATCGCCGAGCGGACCATACAGATGAACCTCCCGAGCCGACGCCCGGGGCTCGGTGTCAGGTGCCTCATAGCCCGTAGTACGGTCGGCACGAGATGACATAACTGTAACGACCCGGAAAATCTTCTCAATATTTTCTTTAAAATATTGATCATGTCTAAATAGTTTTGAAGGAATTTAGAGATACTAGTATGAACCTTAGCCTAATTATCCATAATTTCTCATTTAAATTGAGAAGCTAAGTACTAATGGGCTTTTCTAAGACCATGGTTATTAGTGGATCTTAGGTGAAATTTAACATAAATATAAATAGGTTTTAATTAGGAATATTAGCATGATCATGGGTGAATTTTTAGGAAATTTTCGAAAATAAAATAAAAATAAAATAAAATAAAATAGAAAAATAAAGTGCATGCACCAAGGATTGAACCTTAGACCTATGGTACCACCATGCATGCACTAACCAATTCACATAGCAAGGGAGTGCTAGTAGAGAATGAAGTGGATTTTGGTTAAGGCTTAGGGAAAATGAAGAGTCATCAAGGGAAGAGACACCATGACTCTTCACTTGCCCTCCTTAATGTGGTATAAAAGTGGCATGGGAGTTACATTTTCCCTTCTCCTCTTCATTTCTTCTTCTTCCTCCTTGCTCTAGCCGAAACCACAAGGGCTCTCCCCTTAGAAAAAAAGTTCCACCAAGGACTCTATCTTGAAGACTCAAGGCTCTCTACTAGGCTACAAGGGCTAAGGAGAAGTTTGGAGTCATAAAGGCTCTTTCTACTTCTTTATTCAAGGATTAAATCCAAGATAAGGGAAGGTAAGACCCCCTCACCTGTTGTATGATAGCTTCCAAGTTATTTGACATGATCTAAGTCCATATTGGCATGATATGTTGGGAAAAATCCATGAATAGGGCTTGTGAAGGTTTCGGCCAAGCATGTTTTGAGGCCAAAAATCATTTTGAAAACCCCTATTATGTTTCCTAATGTTTATTCATGATAAGTTAGCATAAAAGTATGATTTTGGAAGTTTTTGTAGCACCCTACAACTCCCTAGGGTTTCGGCCACATCAAGGTTAAAAGGCTAGGGTAAACTCCAACCTTTCCAAGCATGATTAGTATGTTTCTTATGATGTCTTATGGGTAATAATGGTGATTTATATGAATTTTTCTATGGGCTTGTTACCCTTCTAGGGTTTTGGCCAACACCTAATTTAGGCCTAGGACTTAGGGTTAAGTCCTATCAAGGGTTCAAATGGCTTTCCATGGCATGATATGTAAGGTATGAGATGTTAATCATGACCTAGGCAATTTTTCTATGGACTCACACCCTTTTAAGGTTTCGGCCAAGACCCAACCCTAGGGTTTGGATTGGGTTAGGGTCTCAAGGATGCATGTTTATAAGTTACCATGATGTTAGTACATAATTAAGCATGATGTAAGGATCTTTATATCACAAAAAATCTTAGTTATGTGTTATGTAACATGACCTTGTATGTTAGATTTTATGTTATGCTTTACTCATGAATATTCAGATCATATACCATGAATAGATGTAATTGATGTAGGAGTATATTACGATAAATAGAATGATGCATGTAGAAGGTTAAATGCTTACAATAGATGTATGTGTATTGAAGGTCTATGCATGTCCTATGATGAATGCCATGCACTTAGGAAGTATACATCATGTCCCTATGTATTTTACCATGCATGCTCTATGATGGATAGTAGGATTTTGTATACTAGATGAAATATATCATGTATGAAGTGCATGTTTATTTATGTATCATGAGCATGCAAGCTTTGTGAACCAAGATAATGTTTATGCCTGGAGACATGATTATGCATGTATGTTATGTTTTATGAATAGATGATGGTTATGCCTTAAGTATGAATGATAAGTATGAATGATGAAGGCATAACGATGATGTGAAATAAGTATGAATGATAAGTATGAATAACAAGTATGAATGATGAAGCATGCATAGTTATTTTATTTTTTATGAATGGGCTTGTACCGGACCGAAGTAAGGGTCCAAGGGATGGGCACCTTAAGAACGCCCCGGTTCTGGACTACCGAAGCTGTCCACGGTTCTGGGACTACCGAAGCTGTCCAACAGGGATGGGCACCTTAAGAACGCCCCGGTGTTTGGAACTACCGTAGCTGTTCTACCCTAGTAGGTCGGGGCTCGCTACCTCGTATTTACTTAGGGATGCGCGCTTATGATGTATGTATGTGGTACAAGCCGGGGACCCAATGATGTTATGTTTATGTTAAGCATTTAAAAGTATGATTTTAAATTAAGCATCCTTATGTAGTAAATGCATTTGACTCATGCATTCATTCATGTTATGCATCACGCCAGGGTAAGTATATCTTATGCTTATGCTATGTTAAGACTATGTTCATGTATGCTAAGAATGATGTCATGATAAGTATGTTTCATGTTCATGTATACTAATAATTATGCCATGATAAGTATGTTTCATGTTCATGTATGCTAATAATTATGCCATGATAAGTATGTTTCATGTTCATATATGCTAAGAAAGATGTCATGATAAGTATGTTTCATGCTCATGTATGTTAAGAATTATGCTATGCTAGGTATGTTGTGGATTTATGTTTATGTTATGAATCATGCTATGTTAGTTGTTCATATGGTTATGACTTACGCCAAGATTATGCTTATGCTTTATGTTCAGAATTATGTTATGTCATATACTTGATATGTTTATGTTTAAGTGACGTATGGTTTTAGTGAGTAGGAAAGGGTCTTACTAAGCCTATGTGCTTATAGTCTTATTTTCCTCGTACCGCAGATTAAGCAAGAAGTTACTAAAGGAAGCAGCAGGAGGAGGTAAGAGCATGTGTGTGTGTGGCAGTGACTTGGCAAAGGATCCTTTTATTTGCACATATTGCATGTCTTGGGTTTTGGAAATGCCTCCTTAGATTTTATGCTATGTTTATAATGGCTATGCCTAGTGAATGACTTAAGACTCATGATGCTATGTTTACGGATAAGTTACTTGCTACTTATGATGATGATGAATAAGTTATGGAATGGTTAGGGTATGATGTCATACATGTCGTTAATATGCTAAGTCTAATGACACTAGGTTCATGAATGATAAGTTTAGGCATGTATAGATGTTTCATGTATTAGTTGCATGGTTAAAAGCATGTGTAGAAAAAAAATTTATTCCGCTGCATTAAGATGTTTTTATGCACATGTATGTTTAGCGTAACGACGCCTTCCTCGCCACACCATAAGGTGTGGGAAAAAGGCGGGCGTTACAGGTTGGTATCAGAGCCGTTGTCATCTCACTACACACACATCAAGCATTCTTCCTGCCGCTTCCAAGTAAGTACCTCTCTGCATATTTTATGATAGTAAGCACTTTTAGGGTACTTTATGATTCTAGAATATGCAAGTAAGGATGATACCTATGATTCTAGAATATGCAAGCATGAATGATGTTTTATGATGAAAAGTACTTTAGGATATGTGACTATGAACGATATATATATATATATATATATATTTTATGAATCAAATAATTTAGAATTTAATATGGAGGGTAGGAATAACGATAACTCATATTATCCACACTTGTCCTTCATGAAGGAAAGCATGGCTAGAAGACAGAGTAACAGACTGAATGAGACCACTCCCTCGCCTGATCTGGTGCAGTTAGTGACCCAACTTCAGCGTCAAGTCACTGAACAGCAGCAAACCATTAATACCCTGATAAACCAACAAGAAAATTCTACTACTCCTCCGGCGAACCAGACCGCTATACCTGTTGCGCCTACGGTTACGCAAACTCCTCCGTCAGGCTCGACCACTGTAGCACGACAAGAGGCTTATCTGATCCAGTGGTTGAGGCTGAAACTGGAAAATTTCTCGGGTATTGGTGAACCGTGGGATGCGCAAGCGTGGTTCAAAATCGTAGAGAGTAAAATGGAGCTGCTGGACTGGCCGGAACATGAGAAGATTAAGTGTGCATCATTCTGCCTTTTTGGGGATGCCAGAATGTGGTGAGAAAGAGTCAAGGCCAAGAGACAGGTGAACCAAATGACGTGGTCAGACTTCGAATCAGAGTTCTTCGAAGAATTCTTCAATATGCGTGTCACAAACAAACATTACGACGAGTTCACGGAATTTCGACAGGGCAGCCTCTCGATCAATGAAGCTGTGAAGAAATTTAACCGACTGGCTCGTCTATATCCTGAGTTGGTTCGCACTGAGAAAGAAAGGGTCCGACTTATGTTAAAGATGTTGCGGCCCGAAATAGCTCTAAACGTGGTCGGCGGAGTTAACAGACCGCAGACTGCAGAGGAGCTGTTTAGTAGTGCCCTACTCACCGAACATTACCTGAACAATATCAACCAACAAAGGAAGGCAGTAAATGAAAGGGGTCAGAAATCTCAGAGTACAAACGCAAATTGGAAAGGGAACCAGGGTGGTAAACGACAGCCATGGAACAACCCTCAAGGGGGCCCAGCAAATAAACAGTCCCGGTTTCCCCTGTGTGCTACATGCGGGTAGATGCACCCCGGTGAATGCCGCAAAGGTACGAACCGGTGCTTCATCTGTGGAGTGGAAGGGCACATGGCCTCTTACTGTCCCACCAAGAACCAGGCACCTTCCCAACAGCTTGTTCAGTACCAGGGTGCACCCGCGAAACTACATTATATACAAGCGGAGCCGGAGAGTACCCTGATGAGTCAAGAAAGATTGGAAGCCCCACCAACTATGGCAGATGCCAGGGTTTTCTCTATTACTAAGGAGGATGCTGCGAATGCTTCAACGGTTGTCACAGGTCAGATACTTATTTACAGTCAGTATGCTACTGCATTATTTGATACTGGGGCAACGCACTCGTTCATCTCTACATTATACACTAAGAAGATAGATATGTGATAACCACCATTTTTGCTGATTATTTTAGGCTCTAAAATCCATGTTTGATCCATATTTTATATGCTTAAGTTTGCATTTGTATTAGGTTTCATGTATTCCCTTCATTTTCGCTTCTAATTCTAATCTTTGTATATTTGGGATATTTTTGGCACTAAATTCGGATATTATTTTGTAGGCTTCAATTGATCATGGACCTAGATCAAAAGTGGGTCAGACTTGAGTCAGCATTGGATCCAGATTGAAAGGATCAAGCATCGGATTATTAGGAGCCGTCCATTTCAGAGAACGGCTAGATCTGAGCCATCGGTCATCTTCTGGTCAATCCGAGTTCAACATAGAATCAATCATGACCAGAGATCAAGATCTGAAAATTTCAGCCAAATCAGAAGTGATCTGACCGTTGGATCGAGCTCAATATGTTCTAGACCATCCGTTCAAGAAAAGGGAAGATCTGGACCATCCGCCACTAATCTGGTTAATCCGAGCTGGGAACAGGTAGATCAGGACCATTGATTGAGATCTGTGAAGTTTGGTTCAAATCTGAAAAGATCTGACCGTTGGATGAAGCCAAATCGATCTCAGCCGTCCGTTGCTAATGGATTAAATATTGGGTTGGCTGAACCAACTGAAGCTGGCTTGGCTGAGCTGTTTGACTGAACCAAGTGCTGATTGAACCCAAGCTGGATTGAACTCAGGGCTGAAGCTGACTGAACCAAAAGGCTGAATCAAAGGGGCTGACCGAGCCGCTGAAGTTGGCTGGGCCAACTGAATCCACGCGCAGCCAAACAAAAGGGACACATGCAGAGCTAGGGCACGGCATCGACTCCACACGCAGGCCAGCGGCGATCTTCTTCTCCTCCATCTTCATCGTCGCCGCAGCTAGGGTAGCGGGTTCGTGCCCTAGTCGCCGGAGCTTCGATCAACTGAGTTGAGGGGTTCCCGACTCATTCATCCACCTCCGCCGGCGTCTCCACCATTTCATCACCGCCGCAAGCTAGGGTAGCGGGTCTGTGCCCTAGTCGACTCAACCATCGCCGGCCGGACTTCCTCTCCATCACCAACGCCGCCGACCACAGCTAGGGTTCAGGGGTTCCGAACCCTAGCTGATTCCATCGCAGCTTTCTCTCGGGTTTGAGGGGTTCCCGACTCGATCGAGGCTATCATTCACTCCACTGCCGCAGTTCCTTATCAGCATTACAGCAGTTTCTCTTTTCTTAGATTTCACAATTTCTTCTCCGAATTTCCAGTTGTTCTTATCAGCAATTGTTTTCCAATTCCAGTAGATTTCCTTTGCAACATTCTTTCGGGTTGAAGGAAGTGACGAGCCTTCGTCCGAACCAATTCAGTATTTCTTCAGCAATTTTTCTTCATTAATTGTATTTCTTCACAGCTTTTCCATTGCAGATCTCCTTTCAGCAATTTCAATTCCTTCTCAGCAGCTTTCTTCACAGCGTATCAAGCAGTCGGCACATTCCTCTTCACAGCATAGAAATTTTTCTTCACCGCAATGTTTGTAATAGATGGATTTTTCTTCACAGCAGATCAAGCTTCCTTCCATTACTCAGCCGCAATTTTTCTTTACCTTAGCAACTCTTCACAGCACAGAATTGTAGGATTATTGGCATGTTTCAATTTGATTCAAATGTTGATTGATCGTAATTGGTGAATGTTGGTGATAGTTTGTTGAATGTTTGTAATAGATGGATCTTTCCATTTCAATTTGAACTTACTTGAATGCCATTTGAAGCATGCCTAAATTGTGTTTGATTAAATGTTTCTTAGAACAAAACTTTCAATTGTGATGTTTCTTAGTTGTTTAATCTTTGTTCTGTATTGCTCTTTCATTAGTTTTAATGTTCTTGTCTTTATTTAAATGCAATTAAGTTAGATCAGTCTAGATTTCTTCAATGCTATAGTTTTGCTTCATGTTTAGGTTTTATTGATGCTTAACTTCTTGAATGCCTCTGTCATATTGGCTTTCTTCCATCAATTAGAACTAGATTTTCCTACTTGCTCTGCTATTCATTTCGTAGTCCTAGCTCTTAAATCCAAAACCCAGTTTCATATCCCGAAACCCAAAAGCAATAAGATACGATCTTGAGATTTATCTTGTACCAACTACATTCGTTGGGAGACGACTCGAGTTACTCTATGCTACATTAGTTTAGAGGAATTTGGTACTTTAATTGTATTTGAAACCGTAACGCGACAAAAACGGTTATCAAATTTGGCGCCGTTGCCGGGGAATGTAGTGGTGCTTGATAATTCTATCTTTTGATTTTGTTCTGATTGCTTTATCTTTTATATACGGTTGCTGCCATTTTTCTTGTTTGATTTGTGACAGGGCTGTAAGATCAAAATGTTTTCACCAGAGGACTGTAAAGAGATCAAAAGTGCACTGTCAGAGTTGAAATTTTGGTTGAATCATTTGAATCAACAAATAATCAACAGGCCTTCATCTACTTACCAGCCACCATTACAACAATTCGAGCCTTTTCAGCAACCAAGTCAATTTTTTCAGCCACAAGATCAACTATCATTTCGAAATTTTCAACAGTTTCAGCAGGGGCAGCCACAATTTCAGAGCTATCCGCCCCAATTTGAGCAACCATATCAGTTTTGTCAGCCTCAAATTCAGCAACTACAATAATTTCAGCCACCACAACAATTTCAGCAAGTGCCACAGAATTTTCCACACCAAAATCAGAACTTTCAAGGCTACAACTCCCAGCAAAGTTTCCAAGAATATCTGCTCTCCATAACCTCTGATAGCTGCCAAGAATATCAGCCCTTTAATCAGCCTCAACAGCTATGTTTTCAACCAAATCAGCAAGCTCAAAATTTTTAGCCTACTTCATCCTTTCAAAATCAGTCAAGGAGCTATGCTAACCAAGGATGCTTTGAGAATCTTAATGAGAATGAGGCACAACAACAAAGAATTGAGGAGATTTATCAACTAGTTGTACAATATCATCAACAGTAGCAAAGGCTTCAAGACATAGAAAGAGGCGGTGGACAAATTGCTAGTCAAATGAATCAAATGCAAGTTCAAGGTGACCCTAGTGCAGGGCCAAATCTTTCTTTAATGGATCTTGCAATTTTAGAAGAAGAAGAATAATAATACATTAAAGTCTGGGCACCTAGAGCATGCATTCCTCAGGAGACTCCTATTCAAAATCCAATTCCAAATTTTTCAACTCCAGAAGAAGAAATTGAAGCTCCACAGGACCATTCTAGACTTTTATTTTCTGATGATAGCATTATTGATGGTCCTAATTTTTTTGACACTGTTGTTGCAGATATTACAGGAGAAGCATGCAGAGGAGATGATTCCACAGGTGTAGGGGATTGCACTAAGCCCCAGGGACCACCACAAGATTTAGATGATGAACCAGAAAGTGTAGGGACTTGCATGGTGGAAGCAAGCACCCAAGGATCACCAGTTGATTGTCCACCAGAGCCTGAGGCTGAAGAGGAGCATGTACTTGACCAGGAGGAAGCCATGGATACATCTACCCTTGTAGAACCTCCAGGTATTCTCCAGCACGCTCAGGTAAGTATTTCTCCCCTTTCTTCAGAAAAATGCAGTGAGGTACCTAGTGCTGATGTTATTGATTCTGATGAATTTATTGATATACCTTGTGTAGAGATTGTTTGTGAAAATCCAATAGAGGTACCAAACATTGATTTTATTGATCATCATGCATTACTTGACACATCCATTGTAATTATGAATAGTGAAATAATTTTAGAGGCACCCATAATTGATGTTGTTTTCTATGATGAATCTTTTGATACATCTTTTGTGGATATGACTAGTGAAAATTTTTTAGAAGTGCCTGAAATGGATGTTATCTATTTTGATGAGTCTCTTGTTATATCTTATGCTGAGGTTGAATGTGAGAAACTTTTGGAAATATCTGAGATTGATTTGATTGGCTGTGATACATTGCATGATACACCCTTAATTCAAAATAATTGTGAAATTTCTATTGATGAGCCAGAAATTGATTTCTTTATTTGTGATGAGTATATGGATGCAAATTTGGTAGGAAATAATTTTGAAAATTTCATTGAAATACCAGAAATTGATTTAATTGAATATGATGCAGTTGTGGATTCATTTAATGCAGAGACTGAATTTATATCATTTCTTTCTGACCCTGTACACTTGAGAGAGGTATTACATTGTTTTGCAGGGTCCAGAAGACTTCAGGAGTGGGTGCTCCAACTGAACAGACTTCAGCCTCCTGGAAGGACTTCTGAAAGGCATAAAGAAGGAGGAGATGATTTTGCTTTAATTCGAAGAACTCCATTCCTTCAGTGGATTTTAAACCTGAATCAACTTAGGCCACCAGAGCAATTTTTTGTGAAGTTCAAGTGTGGGGGAGTCCTAATTCTCCCAGCCACCCAGACTCCTCCACTACCAAGATGGAGGCTGCTTCTGGATAGGCTCCGTCCACCAGAATAAAGGGGAGTTTGTTCCTTTACTTTACTTTTCTTGTTTTTCTTTATGTTATACTCGCATGTTTGTTTACTTTTATACTTTGCATTTATACTTTGTTTTCTCATTTTGCATTTTGTTTGGCTTTGAATAAATCTTGTTTGATTTCGAGTTGTATCTCCTTACATGTTCCTTTATTATGCTTTGAGAATCATAAAAGAGAGTTAAGTCTGATTATCGAGTTTTGGTTTCCTTGGTATGCTTGGGGATATTAATTGCATTTAGTCATTTGTTGTGGTGATAGACTCTATCTTGTTAGATTAAGCATGACAGTTTTATTGTTCACCTAGTGAGGATGTTGCCATGCCTATCCTTAATCCTCTTATGTGTGATAGCATTAGTGATACTTGACACTCTAGAACTTGCTTTGATTCTTTTTGAAATTACAATAGCATAAGCTTACGTGAATATGATGGAGGCAATCTTTCTTGTTGAACTTTTAGTTTTCCTCTCCTTTGTTATTGTCACTACTGGGCATTTCACCTATTGCTTTCATATTTCATTGTCTCTACTTTATCAGATCTTTTCATTGTCATTACATTTTCACTGCCATATCTTTATTATTCTATTCTTCCTTGGAGCATGCATGAGAGCATAAGGTGATTGCATGATGAGTTACATTTTTATTTCTCTATTATCAGCCTCTATTATTGTGAGTTTTAGATGTTATCATGCTTTACTATCTTGCCCGAGACGGTCAAATTTTAAGTGTGGGGGGGAGACAAGTGTATATGGACGAATGCTTATGTGAAAAAAAAAATCTCTCTTTGAAAACAAGAAAAAGAAAAAGAAAATCTCTCTATGTGAAAAAAAAAGAGAGATAGAAAAAAATAATAATAAAGATGAAAAAAAATGAAAAAAAAAGAAAAAAAAATTCCTCAAGCATTCGAGTTGTATTAGTGATGAACAAAAAGGAATATTTTCTTGATGTGTACTCTTTTGATATTATTGTTTAGAGAAATTCAAGAGTTTTGTTGTTAATTCCTACATGCACTTTGAGAGATGTTGTAAATTGTGGTTGTGTAGTGCATTGAGAATGTGAAAGGAGAATTTTGAGTGTTGGAGGTTTGATTGAGTTATTTACTTTGGACTATTATTTGATTGTATCATCATGTTAATTACCCCAATGCTCCCATCTTCTCTTTGATCTTCTTTCATGCTCTTTATGATCTTTTTGTTATCTATCATTCTTGTTCTCTTGTTAAGAAAATGATTCCATCATTATTTATTGAAAAGACCTCTTGATTTGTGTACTTATGTTATAGTAGTGGAGAAGTAGAAGATAAGCAAGCATATGGTAGTGCAATGTCATGAATGTTTTGAGAGAACTCCACTTCCATATCTGTTATTTTTTGTGAGCATCAGTGCATATATCCATCTTGTGAGGTTTTTGTCATGCTTAGTTTATTCAAGTTGATGAAATTACCATGCTTTTGATTTATGTGAGATTTGGAACCATAAATACATAGATTCTTGAGACTTGATGATCCTAAGTAACTTTCTTTTATTATTTCTTAAGGTATTGATAGGGGATGTAATGTTTGGGAGATATGCTATTTTCTTTTAGTTTTATTTACTTGTGCGAGACGCCCAAGAATAAGTGTGGGGGAGTTGATAACCACCATTTTTGCTGATTATTTTAGGCTCTAAAATCCATGTTTGATCCATATTTTATATGCTTAAGTTTGCATTTGTATTAGGTTTCATGTATTCCCTTCATTTTCGCTTCTAATTCTAATCTTTGTATATTTGGGATATTTTTGGCACAAAATTCGGATATTATTTTGTAGGCTTCAATTGATCATGGACCTAGATCAAAAGTGGGTCAGACTTGAGTCAGCATTGGATCCAGATTGAAAGGATCAAGCATCGGATTATTAGGAGCCGTCCATTTCAGAGAACGGCTAGATCTGAGCCATCGGTCATCTTCTGGTCAATCCGAGTTCAACATAGAATCAATCATGACCAGAGATCAAGATCTGAAAATTTCAGCCAAATCAGAAGTGATCTGACCGTTGGATCGAGCTCAATATATTCTAGACCATCCGTTCAAGAAAAGGGAAGATCTGGACCATCCGCCACTGATCTGGTTAATCCGAGCTGGGAACAGGTAGATCAGGACCATTGATTGAGATCTGTGAAGTTTGGTTCAGATCTGAAAAGATCTGACCGTTGGATGAAGCCAAATCGATCTCAGCCGTCCGTTGCTAATGGATTAAATATTGGGTTGGCTGAACCAACTGAAGCTGGCTTGGCTGAGCTGTTTGACTGAACCAAGTGCTGATTGAACCCAAGCTGGATTGAACTCAGGGCTGAAGCTGACTGAACCAAAAGGCTGAATCAAAGGGGCTGACCGAGCCGCTGAAGTTGGCTGGGCCAACTGAATCCACGCACAGCCAAACAAAAGGGACACACGCAGAGCTAGGGCACGGCATCGACTCCACACGCAGGCCAGCGGCGATCTTCTTCTCCTCCATCTTCATCGTCGCCGTAGCTAGGGTAGCGGGTTCGTGCCCTAGTCGCCGGAGCTTCGATCAACTGAGTTGAGGGGTTCCCGACTCATTCATCCACCTCCACCGGCGTCTCCACCATTTCATCACCGCCGCAAGCTAGGGTAGCGGGTCCGTGCCCTAGTCGACTCAACCATCGCCGGCCGGACTTCCTCTCCATCACCAACGCCGCCGACCACAGCTAGGGTTCAGGGGTTCCGAACCCTAGCTGATTCCATCGCAGCTTTCTCTCGGGTTTGAGGGGTTCCCGACTCGATCGAGGCTATCATTCACTCCACTGCCGCAGTTCCTTATCAGCATTACAACAGTTTCTCTTTTCTTAGATTTCACAATTTCTTCTCCGAATTTCCAGTTGTTCTTATCAGCAATTGTTTTCCAATTCCAGTAGATTTCCTTTGCAGCATTCTTTCGGGTTGAAGGAAGTGACGAGCCTTCGTCCGAACCAATTCAGTATTTCTTCAGCAATTTTTCTTCATTAATTGTATTTCTTCACAGCTTTTCCATTGCAGATCTCCTTTCAGCAATTTCAATTCCTTCTCAGCAGCTTTCTTCACAGCGTATCAAGCAGTCGGCACATTCCTCTTCACAGCACAGAAATTTTTCTTCACCGCAATGTTTGTAATAGATGGATTTTTCTTCACAGCAGATCAAGCTTCCTTCCATTACTCAGCCGCAATTTTTCTTTACCTTAGCAACTCTTCACAGCACAGAATTGTAGGATTATTGGCATATTTCAATTTGATTCAAATGTTGATTGATCGTAATTGGTGAATGTTGGTGATAGTTTGTTGAATGTTTGTAATAGATGGATCTTTCCATTTCAATTTGAACTTACTTGAATGCCATTTGAAGCATGCCTAAATTGTGTTTGATTAAATGTTTCTTAGAACAAAACTTTCAATTGTGATGTTTCTTAGTTGTTTAATCTTTGTTCTGTATTGCTCTTTCATTAGTTTTAATGTTCTTGTCTTTATTTAAATGCAATTAAGTTAGATCAGTCTAGATTTCTTCAATGCTATAGTTTTGCTTCATGTTTAGGTTTTATTGATGCTTAACTTCTTGAATGCCTCTGTCATATTGGCTTTCTTCCATCAATTAGAACTAGATTTTCCTACTTGCTCTGTTATTCGTTTCGTAGTCCTAGCTCTTAAATCCAAAACCCAGTTTCATATCCCAAAACCCAAAAGCAATAAGATACGATCTTGAGATTTATCTTGTACCAACTACATTCGTTGGGAGACGACTCGAGTTACTCTATGCTACATTAGTTTAGAGGAATTCGGTACTTTAATTGTATTTGAAACCGTAACGCGACAACAACGGTTATCAATATGTCTCCCCAAGTTCTAAACTGCAAGTTCTTAACAACCCTGCCTTCGAGAGAAATAATGACATCCACTCACGTGCTGCGTGCGGTGCCAGTCGGAATTGCGGGAAGAGAACTTTACTGCAATCTGATAGTACTCGACATGCAGGACTATGATGTTATAATGAGAATGGATTTTCTGAGTAAATACGGTGCTTCTGTCGAGTGTCGTAAACGAAGGGTGGTCTTTCAACCCGAGGCAGATTCCACGTTTGAATTTATCGGGGAGCCAAGCAAAAGGACCGGGAAATTCTTATCGACTCTCAAAGCGAGGAAGATGTTAGACAAGGGATATACTGGTTTTCTAGCACATGTGGTTGACGTAGGTCAAACAAAGGATCAGAAGTTGGAGGATGTCAGAGTGGTATGCGAGTACCCAGAGGTATTCCCGGATGAGTTACCGGGATTAGCTCCTGATAGAGAAGTGGAATTAGATATCGAATTAGTTCCTGGTACTAACCCGATCTCCAAGGCACCCTACCGTATGGCGCCGGTGGAATTAAAAGAACTTCAAGAACAGCTACAGGAGTTGCTCGATAAGGGACTTATTCGTCCTAGTCATTCCCCATGGGGAGCTCCGGTACTGTTTGTGAAGAAGAAAGACGGATCTATGCGAATGTGCATAGATTATCGAGCACTGAACAATGTAACGATCAAGAACAGGTATCCCCTTCCGAGAATAGATGACCTATTTGACCAATTAAAAGGAGCTACCGTGTTCTCGAAAATCGATCTGAGGTCTAGTTATCATCAAGTCAAAGTAAAACAGGATGATATTCCGAAGACGGCCTTCCGAACAAGGTACGGGCATTTTGAGTTTGTTGTCATGCCCTTTGGCGTGACCAATGCTCCTGTGATGTTTATGGACCTTATGAATCGGGTATTCTCGTCTTTTCTCAACAAATTTGTAATCATCTTCATCGACGATATCCTTATTTATTCAAGAGATCAAGAAGAGCACGCCAAACATCTGAGAATAGTACTACAGACTCTTCGGGAAAGATAACTGTACACCAAGTTCTCCAAATGTGAGTTTTGGCTTGACCAAGTAGGCTTTTTGGGCCATATTATTTCCAAAGACGGGGTTATGGTGGACCCAACAAAAATTGAAGCTGTGAATAATTGGAGTCGGCCAAGGAACGCCAGTGAAATCAGAAGTTTTCTTGGGCTGGCGGGCTGTTATCGGAAATTTGTGGAGGACTTCGCAAGAATTGTAGCCCCTCTAACAGCTCTCACCCGGCAGGATAAGAAATATGAGTGGACGGAAAACTGCGAAAGGAGTTTCTTGGAGCTAAAAAGGAGACTTACAAGTGCTCCAATTCTTACCCTTCCGGAAAGTAACCAGGGCTTCGATATGTCTAGCGATGCCTCCCGACTGGGACTTGGAGCTGTGCTTATGCAGAATGGTAAAGTCATTGCCTACGCCTCTAGGCAACTTAAAGAACATGAACAGAATTACCCCACCCACGATCTAGAATTAGCCGCTGTGGTCTTCGCTCTTAAGATATGGAGGCGAGCGCAGTGTAGGATTTATACAGACCACCAGAGCCTACGGTATTTCTTCACTCAGAAAGATCTAAATATGAGACAACGCCGGTGGCAGGAGTTGGTAAAGGACTACGACTGTGAGATCTTCTACCATCCAGGAAAGGCAAACAAAGTGGCCGATGCACTCAGCCGGAAGTCAAGTGCCACCTTGATGTCCATATCTAGATTACCCCGACCACTCGAAAGGGAAATTATGAAGTCTGGGGCCGAGGTCATCTCTGGATGGCTTTATACCATGACATTATCACCGACACTGTTCGAGGACATATTGGACAAACAAGATGGTGATCCGAGCCTTCCGAGAATCAAACAGGAGATCCTAGAAGGAAAGGGTGATGGTTTTCATGTCGCCAATGGGGGAGTACTCTATCTTAAGGATCGTCTATGTATTCCTAATGATCCGGAGCTGCGGAGAGCGATATTAGTAGAAGCTCACGAAACCCCTTATTCGATGCACCCGGGATCCACCAAGATGTATCAAGATCTGAAAGAGAAATTCTGGTGGTCCGGTATGAAGAGAGATGTGGCTCAGCATGTTGGCACTTGCCTGACCTGCCAACGAGTGAAGGCAGAGCACCAGCGACCCAGAGGAGTTCTGCAGCCACTTCCGATTCCAGAATGGAAATGGGAAGATATCTCTATGGATTTTATTTTAGGACTTCCCAAGACTACAAATGGATATGATGAGGTATGGGTGATTGTGGATAGGCTGACGAAGTCTGCTCACTTCCTAGCAATCAAGATGACTTATTCGATTGAGCAACTGGCTCAATTATATGTTAAGGAGATAATCAGACTTCATGGAGTTCCCAAGACCATCATCTCAGATAGGGATGGTCGCTTTACTTCACATTTTTTGGAGTGTGTCCAGAAGTCCCTCGGCACTAAATTACGATTCAGTACAGCTTTTCATCCTCAGACTGATGGGCAAACTGAACGAGTGAATCAAGTGCTGGAAGACATGTTACGGACTTGTACTCTGGATTTCAAAGGGAGCTGGTGCCGATATCTATGTTTAGCGGAGTTCGCTTACAATAATAGCTACCAAGCTACTATCGGAATGGCACCTTATGAAGCTTTGTATGGGAGGAGATGTAGGTCTCCGATCTGTTGGTACAAAGGTGGTGAAAAGAAGGCGATGGGGCTCACGACGGATCTCATCGACGACACCACCCAAGCTATACAGAACATTCGACGACGGATAGAAACTGCACAGAGTCGGCAGAAGAGTTATGCAGATGTCCGGTGTAGGCCACTGGAATTCAATATTGGGGATCTAGTATTCCTCAAAGTGGCTCCGATGAAAGGGGTGACAAGATTTGGGAAGAGAGGAAAACTGAGTCCGCGATATGTGGGACCGTACCTGATCCTGAAAAGAGTTGGCAAGGTGGCATATGAGCTAGAGCTGCCTCAGGAGATGTCAGCTATTCATAATGTGTTCCATGTGTCAATGCTTAAGAAGTGTATTCCCAATATGGACCAAGTGATCGAGCCACAGACAGCAGAAGTTCAGGAGGACCTAAGTAATGAAAGCCGACCTATCTAGATTTTGGATCGGGAAGTCAAGAAGCTAAGGAACAAGGAGGTGCCCTTAGTCAAGGTTCTATGGCAAAGTTAACGGTTCGAGGAAGCTACCTGGGAACGCGAGGACGAGATGAGACGCAAGTACCCAGATCTATTCTAAGTTCAAGGACGAACTTTCACGAGCTATGGGGGATTGTAACGACCCGAAAAATCTTCTCAATATTTTCTTTAAAATATTGATCATGTCTAAATAGTTTTGAATGAATTTAGAGATACTAGTATGAACCTTAGTCTAATTATCCATAATTTCTCATTTAAATTAAGAAGCTAAGTACTAATGGGCTTTTCTAAGACCATGGTTATTAGTGGATTTTAGGTGAAATTTAATATAAATATAAATAGATTTTAATTAGGAATATTAGCATGATCATGGGTGAATTTTTAGGAAATTTTCGAAAATAAAATAAAATAGAAAAATAAAGTGCATGCACCAAGAATTGAACCTTGGACCTATGGTACCACCATGCATGCACTAACCAATTCACCTAGCAAGGGAGTGCAAGTAGAGAATGAAGTGGATTTTAGTTAAGGCTTAGGGAAAATGAAGAGTCATCAAGGGAAGAGACACCATAACTCTTCACTTGCCCTCCTTAATGTGGTATAAAAGTGGCATGGGAGTTACATTTTCCCTTCTCCTCTTCATTTCTTCTTCTTCCTCCTTGCTCTAGCTGAAACCACAAGGGCTCTCCCCTTAGAAAAAAAGTTCCACCAAGGACTCTATCTTGAAGACTCAAGGCTCTCTACTAGACTACAAAGGCTAAGGAGAAGTTTGGAGTCAAGAAGGTTCTTTCTACTTCTTTATTCAAGGATTTAAATCCAAGATAAGGGAAGGTAAGACCCCCTCACCTGTGGTATGATAGCTTCCAAGTTATTTGACATGATCTAAGTCCATATTGGCATGATATGTTGGGAAAAATCCATGAATAGGGCTTGTGAAGGTTTCGGCCAAGCATTTTTTGAGGCCAAAAATCATTTTGAAAACCCCTATTATGTTTCCTAATGTTTATTCATAATAAGTTAGCATAAAAGTATGATTTTGGAAATTTTTGTAGCACCCTACAACTCCCTAGGGTTTCGGCCACATCAAGGTTAAAAGGCTAGGGTAAACTCCAACCTTTCCAAGCATGATTAGTATGTTTCTTATGATGTCTTATGGGTAATAATGGTGATTTATATGAATTTTTCTATGGGCTTGTTACCCTTCTAGGGTTTCGGCCAACACCTAATTTAGGCCTAGGACTTAGGGTTAAGTCCTATCAAGGGTTCAAATGGCTTTCCATGGCATGATATGTAAGGTATGGGATATTAATCATGACCTAGGCAATTTTTCTATGGACTCACACCCTTTTAAGGTTTCGGCCAAGACCCAACCCTAGGGTTTGGATTGGGTTAGGGTCTCAAGAATGCATGTTTATAAGTTACCATGATGTTAGTACATAATTAAGCATGATGTAAGGATCTTTATATCACAAAAATCTTAGTTATGTGTTATGTAACATGACCTTGTATGTTAGATTTTATATTTTGCTTTACTCATGAATATTCAGATCATATACCATGAATAGATGTAATTGATGTAGGAGTATATTACGATAAATAGAATGATGCATGTAGAAGGTTAAATGCTTACAATAGATGTATGTGTATTGAAGGTCTATGCATGTCCTATGATGAATGTCATGCACTTAGGAAGTATACATCATGTCCCTATGTATTTTACCATGCATGCTCTATGATGGATACTAGGATTTTGTATACTAGATGAAATGTATCATGTATGAAGTGCATGTTTATTTATGTATCATGATCATGCAAGCTTTGTGAACCAAGATAATGTTTATGCCTGGAGACATGATTATGCATGTATGTTATGTTTTATGAATAGATGACGGTTATGCCTTAAGTATGAATGATAAATATGAATGATAAGTATGAATGATGAAGGCATAACGATGATGTGAAATAAGTATAAATGATAAGTATGAATGACAAGTATGAATGATGAAGCATGCATAGTTATTTTATTTTTTATGAATGGGCTTGTACTGGACCGAAGTAAGGGTCCAAGGGATGGGCACCTTAAGAACGCCCCGGTTCTGGACTACCGAAGCTGTCCACGGTTCTGGGACTACCGAAGCTGTCCAACAGGGATGGGCACCTTAAGAACGCCCCGGTGTTTGGAACTACCGTAGCTGTTCCTACCCTAGTAGGTCGGGGCTCGCTACCTCGTATTTACTTAGAGATGCGCGCTTATAATGTATGTATGTGGTACAAGCCGGGGACCCCAATGATGTTATGTTTATGTTAAGCATTTAAAAGTATGATTTTAAATTAAGCATTCTTATGTAGTAATTGCATTTGACTCATGCATTCATTCATGTTATGCATCACGCCAGGGTAAGTATATCTTATGCTTATGCTATGTTAAGACTATGTTCATGTATGCTAAGAATGATGCCATGATAAGTATGTTTCATGTTCATGTATGCTAATAATTATGTCATGATAAGTATGTTTCATGTNTATTTACCATGCATGCTCTATGATGGATACTAGGATTTTGTATACTAGATGAAATGTATCATGTATGAAGTGCATGTTTATTTATGTATCATGATCATGCAAGCTTTGTGAACCAAGATAATGTTTATGCCTGGAGACATGATTATGCATGTATGTTATGTTTTATGAATAGATGACGGTTATGCCTTAAGTATGAATGATAAATATGAATGATAAGTATGAATGATGAAGGCATAACGATGATGTGAAATAAGTATAAATGATAAGTATGATGACAAGTATGAATGATGAAGCATGCATAGTTATTTTATTTTTTATGAATGGGCTTGTACTGGACCGAAGTAAGGGTCCAAGGGATGGGCACCTTAAGAACGCCCCGGTTCTGGACTACACGAAGCTGTCCACGGTTCTGGGACTACCGAAGCTGTCCAACAGGGATGGGCACCTTAAGAACGCCCCGGTGTTTGGAACTACCGTAGCTGTTCCTACCCTAGTAGGTCGGGGCTCGCTACCTCGTATTTACTTAGAGATGCGCGCTTATAATGTATGTATGTGGTACAAGCCGGGGACCCCAATGATGTTATGTTTATGTTAAGCATTTAAAAGTATGATTTTAAATTAAGCATTCTTATGTAGTAATTGCATTTGACTCATGCATTCATTCATGTTATGCATCACGCCAGGGTAAGTATATCTTATGCTTATGCTATGTTAAGACTATGTTCATGTATGCTAAGAATGATGCCATGATAAGTATGTTTCATGTTCATGTATGCTAATAATTATGTCATGATAAGTATGTTTCATGTTCATGTATGCTAATAATTATGTCATAATAAGTATGTTTCATGTTCATGTATGCTAAGAAAGATGCCATGATAAGTATGTTTCATGCCCATGTATGTTAAGAATTATGCTATGCTAGGTATGTTGTGGATTTATGTTTATGTTATGAATCATGCTATATTAGTTGTTCATATGGTTATGACTTACGCCAAGATTATGCTTATGTTTTATGTTCAGAATTATGTTATGTCAGATACTTGATATGTTTATGTTTAAGTGACGTATGGTTTTAGTGAGTAGGAAAGGGTCTTACTAAGCCTGTGTGCTTATAGTCTTATTTTCCTCGTACCGCAGATCAAGCAAGAAGTTACTAAGGGAAGCAGCAGGAGGGGCAAGAGCATGTGTGTGTGGCAGTGACTTGGCAAAGGATCCTTTTATTTGCACATATTGCATGTCTTGGGTTTTGGAAATGCCTCCTTAGATTTTATGCTATGTTTATAATGGTTATGCCTAGTGAATAACTTAAGACTCATGATGCTATGTTTACGGATAAGTTACTTGCTACTTATGATGATGATGAATAAGTTATGGAATGGTTAGGGTATGATGTCATGCATGTCGTTAATATGCTAAGTCCAATGACACTAGGTTCATGAATGACAAGTTTAGGCATGTATAGATGTTTCATGTATTAGTTGTATGGTTAAAAGCATGTGTAGAAGGAAAAAAATTATTCCGCTGCATTAAGATGTTTTTATGCACATGTATGTTTAGCGTAATAACGCTTTCCTCGCCACACCATAAGGTGTGGGAAAAAGGCGGGCGTTACAATAACTAGGTCCAAGGGTCGGTTGGTCATGGCTCCAGCGGGACAAGGAGAGGAGGCCCTACGGACCTGCACTCCCGAGGAGCTAGCTCGGGTCAGAGGAGGAGCCGGAAGAGTGGTCACCTAGACAGAAGCCTCAGGAGCAGCAGGCGCAAAAGAAGAAGCCGCTGGGGGAGAGACCACCTTGGTCCTCTTCTCTGGGCGGGAGCCGGTGGTAGTCTCGGATGGGAGCGCAGGGTCAGGCAGCTGAGCCCTTCGGCGTCTGGTGTCCAGCGGTTGGTCATCCACGTCGACGATCTCGGGATCGGGAGCCGGCACCTCTCCAGTGCCCGAGGAGGGCGCGTCGGTAGTAGGCGCCGCAGGAGGAGCAGACGCTGGTGTGGCCGAAGGTTCACCATCTTGAGCGGCGAGTTTGGCGTCATCCAAAAGGAACCCCTCTTTTAGGGCAGCGGCCAACATCCTGTTACGAAGGAGATGCGGGGTTGCCGGAGAAGATGATTGGAGGGCAGGCGTCCACGAGAGTCGCCGAACCCCTAGCAGATCGAACAGAGGCAGCGGAAGGGCACCGGAAGGAAAAGGCAATGGAGACGATCACAGAGCCATAGCCTATATATAGGAGAAGAAGCCAACCCTAGCCATTCGATGAGAGCCCAGGAAAAAGACGGGATCGAATCTGGGCCCTCCGATTGGAGCCTCAGAAAAGCCCGAGGCGCAGTGGGGCGCGTGCGCACCCCCGGTGGAAGACGCTTCGCCGCCCGAGGAACCACTAACCGGTGGCGGGCGGTCGACACCCGAGGCACTGCTTACCTGTGGACATGTGGCCTCAATAATTAATGTGGTAATCATGGGGAAAGATATGAAGCAGCTCGTATCAAGAATATGGCAAATGTAACAGGTGAAAGGACATTGACCCGCCGGCCCGAGGATGGGCGCGGGAAAAGTTGGCCCGATCCAGACTCTCAGTGAATCGCAAGTGGGCAGGCTCCCACAAACCTCTTGGCTCGGCCCCCAGTCGGAAGCGTGGCAGCCCACGCTCCTTGGATTCAAGCCAACCAAACTTCCTGACTCTCGCCACCTCCTTGGCTTAAATCCTAGGATGCATGTGTGGCGACCCTCGATCAGACCGACCTAAGGGTTCTACCCTGAACTTCCTAATCCAGCGGTTCTACGTACTCGTCTTAGTTCCGGTCGTCATACCCTTTGCCATTTTTTTGAGTGGTCAGCACTTAGGCACTCACGCGCTCTAACATCTAACCTAGTCACTCGCGAAACCAAGTTGGTCAGTTATTCTCTTGCCCGATTCACTCTCAATTGCCCGAGTCGACAACACTTGGAAGCAAAAACAATCAAAGGAGCGTAAACGAAAAAGGATTTGTATTAAAAGGTAGTGCAGTACAAAACTAAGGCAAGCCTCTACAAAGCAACAGAAAAGAAAGGAAAAAAGCTAAGACCCGACCCTCACTTGAAGGGTCGGTGAACCTCCTCAGGCAGGTTCTGAGACATGATCGACATCTTAACTACGGAGACGGGCAGGTCGGGGGCAATGTTCCCACCATGCCTGAGCTTCTCGAACGTGTTGAGCATCTAGTGCTTCAACATGGCTCTAAGTCGCTCCAACACGTGCTGGGTGAACTCTACAGAGTTGACATATTCAACTCTGCGGGTGCCCCACTGAGGCGCCTCCTCTGACTTGTAAGCCTCAAATTCCGCCCGAGTTGCTTCCCAGGCAGCTTGTTGCTCGAACAGCCGACCCAGCTCCTCGGCATGAGCATGTTGCTCGGCCTCCCGACTAGCCAACTGGCCTGCTAGCGGGTTGACCTCCTACTCCTTGGCTGCTAGTTGCGAGCGCAGGGGCTCGGTAGCCTGGGTCACCTCCAGAAGCTCAGCCTGAGTCTTCTGAAGCTCCTCTTGCAACCGATCCTTGATCCTCCAAGCCCTGCGCTCCGTGTGATCAGCCTAGGCGAATCAGAGATGCGCTTGAGCTACCGCCGCATCAGCCGAAACAATCTGCGCCTTGGAGGTCCTGCTGCTCCTCCGAATGGGCCAGTCAGTCTTGAAGGGCGATCACTTTGGCCCTCAGGCCGTTCAGGGAGGCATCGTCGGAAGCCAGCCGGGTGTGACGGAGCGGGTCTTCAGATGCTCCACTCGCTGCTCTGTGCAAAATCGAGCCTTGGCATGAGCCATCATAGCTATGGTCATGCTGTAGCTCATGGCCTAGAACTATGATACATATAAAAAAAGGAGTCATTAGTATCTCAACTGAGGATAGCATAAGACAAAAACGAAAGTAACCCCGGTGTACCTGGGTGGCTGTTGCCATGAAATTGTCTGCACGGTTGCTAGGACCACGAAAATTGCTCTCTCAGAGACCGTAAAGGAAGTGGTCAGCTAGCGAGCCATGCAGTTGGACATCCTGCATCCGGATAGGGGTCGTGCCGCTCGGCACCTTCATGCTCATAAGGAGGTCAGAAAGCGAGGGCAGCAGAAGATGCATTAAGCGCTCCTCAGCAGGATCCCTCGACCGGGGAGAGGCAGGCTCCTCCGAGGATGCCTGAGGCATAGGAGATGACAGAGCGGGGGACTCAATCACAGGCTCCTTACCCTTCTACCTCTTGCTTGGCCGACTGGAGGACGCCTTCGTGGGATCGGTCGGTAGGGGCTCGGACTCGGTTGTGCATGCTCGACTCCTCCAAAAGATAAGAGACTGGTCATCCTCGGGGTCGGACCAGGAGACCTCCTCGTCGGCTGGCGGGGGCGTGGGAGAGGCAGGGCGCGTTGCCTCGGCGGCAGGGAAAGTCGCCTCCCGCCGAGCTAGCTGCTTGGCCATGCGAGCCTCTAGCTCAGCGTTATCTAGGCCATAGCCCTCCTCCAGAGCCGCTGACTGCATCATGTTGGCTACAAAATAAGCAATGGTTAGACGACCATAGACGGATAGATAAGGAGACAGGGAGCTTACCGAATGAAGCAGGCCGGCGAAGCGGCGCCGAGCTGAGCCTGAACACAAATAAAATGTCCTCCTGCAACAGATGCCCTCCATGAAAATGCCAACCCCCGATCTTGGAGAGGGCGGATTGATATTGGGGGAAGGATCGGAAATCCTTATGGAGAGGTGGGGGAGTAGGAAAGTTCACTACCCATCCGACCGGCCAATTCGGGGTCGGGACGGGGTGGATATAGAAGTATCGCTCCTTCCAACCCTTGTTAGAGGTCGAAAGTTTCGATAGGAAGGAAGTATGGGATCGGGCCTGGATAAAGAAGTCACTCAATTCTAGCCTTTTTAGGTAAAAGAAGTAATAAAAAACCTCGGGGCGAAGGGGAATTTGGTATAGAGTAAAGATGATGACCGACTCATAGAGGAGTCGGATGGCGTTCAGAGCCAGTTGAGATAGAGAGATTCGAAAGTAGCGACAGACAGAGGCAATAAACAGGTGGATCAGGAAGCGTAGCCCGACCTGCAGATGGTCCCGAGAGATGGTAATATAGGAAGGTGGAGGGGACGCAGGGCGGTTGGAAGAAGTTGGCAGAAGAAGAAGGTGGTCGAGCGGAATATGGTAGTCCGCTCGGATCACCTCAAGATCGTGGTGGTCGAGCTCGGACACCATGGAGGTATACCAGGGGGCCGAGGGGAGAAAAGAAGAGCCCATAGAAGGCAAACGAGGGGAAGGAAGCTAACCAAGAGAAAGTTCGCCGGAGAAGATGAACGGAGCAACACACTTCACCGGAACCCTAGCAGAGCGCAACAGGACAGCAATTCGATGTCGGGAGTAAAAAACGATGGTAAAAACCAAAGGGTAGAAGCCTATTTATAGGGCTCAAGAAGCAACGTCAATCGTCCGATGATGGGCCGGAAAGAAAGCACGAGCCGTCCGATCGGGCCCAGAAGTATCCCCAAGGCGGGGGGGCACACGTGCGCGCCCATCATTCGCCCATACAAGCAGCAGACCCCTCGTTGCTCGGGACAACAATGAGCAAAGGACATGTTGTCCAACCGTTAAATGCAGTAATTAAGGCGCAGGATACGAATTTACTCGGACATAATAAGGGCAAGAATCGAAAAGACAGGGTGATGTAACCGGTTTGGCCGATCGGGCTACACGCACACTAGCAATCACTAGGGTCGGCCAGAAAGAGCCAGGCCACTCGGGTGCGCCAGGCTCGCTCCAATAGGCAACAGTTCAATCAGTTAGACTCGACGCCTCCTTCGACTAGACTCGAGGGGGATGCTTATGATCCCGACCTTGCTTACAGGTAGCTCGACCAGCTCAGCCAGCCAACCTGGCGCCACGAAGACCCAGCAGAAGGGTCGATGAAGGCCTCACCCGAGGAGTTCCCGAACCAAGAACCCTCCCAAGGCACTAACCGACCGACCCCGGGTGGGATCGGGCGGGTCGATCCCGAGTCCCCCCAACTCGGTCCCCCAAGTCCCTTTTCCCGACCCAAGGCTGGGTTGGGCAATTCAGTCCTCCGCACTCCATCGATCGGATAACTAATAGACCCGAGACATGACGAGACAGACATAGCTCAACAAACCCCCAACTCAGGGCATACCTCCTATCTCTCAGCTCCCAGTCGGACGCGTGGCGGCCCACGATCCCTGGACAAGACCCGTCCCGATCCATAACACTCAAGCCCGTCGGTCGACACTCGGTCTTCGGATCAGCCCTCCCCTACGCCGCCCTTCATTAGTGCCTCCGGGGTACGACCATGACGTCGGGGTAATACACGTCTTACTCATTCATAACACACGTCGCGGACAGCCGCTGACTCTGTACGATTGCACTACCAAAGCGCCTCGCGCCATGCCGTGGCAAGGCTCTCCATGAGCTGACAAACATCACACCCCTGTCCTGTCGACATAGACAGGGTTGTCAGCTCCCCCAGCCATATAAGCCCCTCCTCTCCTCATTCCGCAGGTATACGCAATCGCACTCTACTTTACTCTCCTGCATTTCCTTTGCTCCACTATATTTCTTGCGGATACTGACTTGACCGTCGGAGAGCCAGACCGGGAAAAATCCCCGGCGGGTTTGCTAACGGCCATCTTATCGCAGGTCAGAGCCAGGTCAGCAGAGCTCGTGGCACTCGGGAGACCACCTCACCCTTAGGACTTCCACCTCGCATTGCGACAGGAATACATAAATTTAGATATTAATTGTTTAAAATTATGTCTAAAATAAGTTTTATTCTATATTTATTTTTATCAGTAATTTTAATTTTTTATTTGTTAAATTAGATTTGGCCAATAATTTTAATTTTTTAAGATTCCACCAATACTTTTTAATTTTTATAGATTAAAGTTATATTAATTATTTTTATTTTTACTGGTCAAAGTTAAATTTGATAGATAATTTTAATTTTTTAACTATTAAAGTCAAATATAATTCGTAAATTTTATTTATTTTTATTAAAATTTGATCCATAATTTTTGATTTTTTATTGATAAAAATTTAATTTACAGATCAAAATTAAGTTTGGATAATAAATTAAAAATATTTATTATTATACTTAATTGTTATTTTTTATAAAAATACTTTTAAAAGCCAAAAACATATTTAATATTACACTATTATTTTTTTAAATTTTATTTATTTTTTCTTTTTTCTTCTAGCATTATCATTTTTACACCATTATTATAGTGCTCTTTTTACTCCACATGTTATTACGCACACTCATTGTTTTTAATAATTCATTGTTTGTATTTACTAGTTAAATATTTTTGACTAAATAAATTTGATTGATAATTTATTAAAGTTAAAATCGATAGAAAAAAAAAGATAACTTGGTTCAGAAGCTCCCACTATTATGGGATCCCGGAGACAAATCTATTATATATGATGACTATATTTATAACTCGAAAATGTTATGGGCAATAATAATTTTACTGTTTACTGTTGAAACTTTTGTTCATTGAAGATATAAAAGATCAATATTCGTTTTTAAATTAGTAATTAAAATGTATAATAATAGTGCCAAAATAATTTATTACTCATTGCCAAATTATATTAATATTTTTAATATTTTATTGGTCAAGCTTAACATTATTTATTTAATTAAAAAATTCATTAGATAAATATATTATTTTTTAATAAATTATGCTTAAAAGTTTAACATAAGGTCATTATTTTCAATTGCATGAATAAGCTTTGACAATATATGAAAATGTCCTTTTAAATTTTACTAATAAAATTAAATATCTTTAATAATATTTTCAATATTTATTTTTTTAAAAAATATACCTTAATTTTTTTCGCGATCTCAAGAATGGTTGAGACCGCCTTATACATTTTTTTTTTATTATTTTTATTTATTTGCCAGGAGTATTCATGTTTACACCCAACTAATCCACTTGGTTGATCGATCCTACCCTACAACCTTCAACGAGAATCCCCATCAGTCAACGAGGATAAATTGTGGGACGGAGACACGTGGCGACTTCACCATTGATGATATCGGTACCCGATGGCCTGACCATGCCGCAGCCTGTGACGATTTTTTTCGTCAACATACTACGCGCTCGACCAGCGTGAAATTGAATCTGAAAAATAAAAGATCACCCGAATGAGTCATTACTAATCGCGCTATGCCCACAAGGACGCTCCTGTACATTCGATATCCTTTATCTTTTAATTTTTTACCTGTCTTATGATTATATTTTATATATAATGTCTTATATTCATTCTGGATATATATGAATTATATTTTCTCTAAGTACTTTTTCTACACCGAGTGCACCAATAATTAGAGGACGCAACCTCTCCATAGCAAATTTTTGTATGCACATGAGTTTTGGAAGCCTAATGAGAATTAGCAAGCCTAATGAGAAAATTAGTGGAGAAGTTATACATTCTGGCAGCTATACGACATTCTGAATCCTCTGACGTTTTCCTGTATTTACCTGAGAAATTCTAGAACTCCAACTTGAAGTCTGCATTTGGAAAGTATGACGTTGGATATCGCTCTCCTCCGTTCTCACGGATTGGCGATGGCTTTAGGCAATTTCTATAGTTAGTGTTCTCCATTGCAAGTAGTGAGCCAGCTGATATCGCCAAACATCTCGTCACTTATATTAATTGAAGTGCGAGAGAGCTTTTTCCATTGTCATCTAGCACTGGGAAATGGCGGCGCCGAGAGCTCAGCTACTGTTCATCATCCTTCTTCCTCTACTCCTCTTGCAAGGGAGAGTTACAGCTCAAGCTAACGCTACCACAGACCCAAGCGAAGGTAAGTGTAGATCCAAAACCTCTTCGTTATGCTCTTTGCCAATGTAGAACCAAACCATTTCTACGGTTTTCTAAAGCATTTTAAAGTCTTAGTAGTATCTGAATAAAACATTAATTTATGGTTTCAAGGGTGACCGTCGCTTTCCCTGACTATCCTATTCTCCAATATAATCATGATTGGAATGCATTGCCTTGTGACTTTGAGGCAGGGAGACAAAGCCGCAAGAACGCTTATTCTCTTGCGGTGTCATATTTTCGATAAAAAAAGAGTAAATAAATAAATAAATAAAATGGATGAAAGAATAGAGTGTCTTTGAAAGTTCTATAGCACAAGGTTCATGTGTGCAAATTCAAGATCCATATTGTATTAAATCCAGTTGATCTTGTGTGAATATTACAGCATATTGAATGTTGAACCCTTATTGGCCAAACAAACATTAATCAAATAACAATTAATATCGTTAGTGGATCATAGTGCTCTATCTTTCGCCTTCCATCCAAATCATCATTCTTCCTCTACCTTTTCGCCTTCTGATTATAGCATTCAAGTACAGTGTTTCAATTCACAACGATTAATGGGTACTTGATTGTTAATATGGCCGAGCTATTGTATCTTGAAAAACAAATGCCCGTTCAAACCTATACCACCGAAGAGAGGACAAATCTGTTTTTTAAAAAATTATAGTTATGACAAAAGACTTCGGTTGTGTTGAGCTCAATCGTTCTGAGTACTTCCTGACTCGGTTTTATCTCCCAAGCACCTCGAATACATTCAATGCCCATTGACTTTGATTCCCAAGCTCTTCGATTTGAGCTTGTGTTCTTATGAACCCATCCAGCTCACTTAGCGGCTCAGATAAGTTTGTAATTTAAATTTAAATTTTTTTTTTAAATTTGTAATATTGTATTCCCGACATTACCAGCCTTATGGACCACGAATTATCCAAGATAATATCTATGTAAAATGAAAAAAATAAGATTGAATCAGTGAAAATTGATAGGCAAGCAAGCTGTTTTTTGTTTGTTTTATTTTGGTGTAAATTAAATAAGGGAAATTGACATTATATTGCTTTGAGGTTTGTTTGTGGAACGCTGGGTGAACGACCAAGGGATTTCTTTCCTCTCCTTCATCTCATCCTTCTTCTTGTTATTAGGAAATGCAAGGGATAGTTAATTGATTGAGTTGTGAATTGGAATATCAACTAAGGTTCATATTCATGCTAAATGATATGCTCAATTAATGCTTGTAATTTCATGAATTGAAACATCAAGGATATATGTGAATTTCATGACAAATTGAGTGATTCGATGGGAATACAATCAAAATTTCACATTAAAAAATACATGAAAAAGATCATGAATTTATAAGAAAGAATATATCTCTATTGGTATATACCATAAAGTTTTTTGGATAGAGCTAAAAAACAAATTCACGAGGTCTTAAATTCAAAGCGGGCAATAGCGGACAATCATACTATTTGTGGAGATGTGTGATTTTTTTTTGGTCATCTTTTATATAATTATAACCAAATGAGTTTTTTTTTGTTGAAAACAATTGAATTTACTTTGTGAAAATGGATGCAGTTTCGGCACTGAACACTATCCTAGGAAGATGGGGTTTGAAGGCATCATCTGCTTGGAATTTCAGCGGTAACCCGTGCACTGGTGCGGCCATCGATCAAACGCAAATCCAGAATCTCAACCCGGGAGTTAAATGTGTCTGCACTTACAACAATAGCAACACCTGCCATATCACTCAGCTGTATGATTCTAAAATCTTTCTTGACACTTGTTTATAGTTCTTTTTGAATCCATCTATAAATTTTAGATTTCTTTACAAAATTGAATCAACCAAATAAAATCTACATGCATTATCACTCTTACAACTAATTTTTTGTGTTCATTCATTTGTGTGTTTGCAGGATAGTTTATGCCTTAAATGTGGGTGGACCTATCCCTCAAGAGCTGCAGAACCTACCCTACCTCTTTGATTTGTAAGAACTACTTGTTTTTCTAATATTGTACAATTCAATGTTTAGGGTGTAGATGGATTCGGCTTTGGCTAAGATATGTTTCAGATACTACTTCGATATATGCATGTGTCTATGGATGGTATTACTTTTACAAGATAGATAATAATCTTCTTCCCAACTACTTTAAAATAACATTATCTTATAAATATAAATCACTTAATCTTAAATTATCAGACAATACTACTAATACATCATGATAAGAAACAGAGTGTTGCAAAGAGTGATAGTAACAAGATGAGCTCTACTTTTGCAGAAATTTAGGGCAAAACTATTTGACGGGATCTCTGCCAGCTTTCTTAGGAAACTTGACTAACATGCAATACTTGTAAGTCTCTTCTGCACCTCAAGCATTGTTTTTCATCATCTTTGTATGTGATATATTCCAATAATTAACAGAAGTCTAGGTATTAATGCCTTATCGGGGTTAGTACCACCGCAACTTGGGAACCTTCGAAGACTCATCTCACTGTAAGCATTTTTTTCATACCTTCCCTAATATGTTGGTTCCTTCACTCTTCTCATTCTAATAACATGTTCTAAAAATGATCAAGAATTTAGAATTTCTGAAAACACAAGAAATGTCTATTGCAGGGCTATTTCAACGAATAACTTTAGTGGTTCAGTCCCTCTGAGTTTGGGAATCTCATAAACTTAGAACAATGGTTAGATTTTGATAAAACCTAGCTTCAATATGAAACCTCAATATTATGAAATTTAGCATAAAATTATTTCCCCCCCATCATTGCTAATTGGCAGTAACAATCTCATGTTCTCTTCTTTCTGAATGTTGATATGTAGGTATTTAGATAGCTCTGGACTTAGCGGTGAGCTACCGGAAAATTTATCCAATCTCAAAAATATGCAGATACTGTAAGTTCCTTGTAATGACCAATTTACATATATACAATATTTATAACCGCTACTAATAGTAATTCAATTTGCAATATAATTATTATTTCAGGTGGGCTTCAGATAATAATTTCACCGGAAGGATACCTGATTACATTGGGACATGGACAAACCTAACAAGCTTGTAAGATTTAGTAAATAATTCTAGAATGCTCTTTGTCTGATTAAATATTTGCTTTCACCAACATTTGTTGTACCTTAGGATATATACATGCAAAACATACTCCTCATTTTATTCTTGAAAAAGATAAATCATGTTAATTGTAACTATTTGGAGCTAGCAACATGTTAATCCTTCACTCTTATTACAGGAGGTTCCAAGGCAACTCTTTTCAAGGTCCAATTCCTTCAAGCTTTGCTAATCTAATTCAAATGACTGATTTGTAAGTGTTCATCTTGTGGTTCTTGTAGAACTACAAGACTTCCTATTGAACTGTTAGCTACATTGATAAGTGATAAAATCTAGAAGATTGAAAAAGTATATATTGTGTCTTCTTAACAAACTACTAAATTTGTTGATGCAGGAGAATAAGCGATATTGTGAATGGGAGCTCTTCATTAGACTTTATTGGCAGTATGACATCTCTAAGCACATTGTAAGATCCTGGTCAACTTTGAGTTTCACAATTAACCTTCACTTTCCTATCTTGTGATATCTTATATTTCTCTCTTATAGGGTACTAAGGAACAACAAGATTTCTGATACAATTCCATCGAGCTTTCAGCGATACAATGGATTAAATTTGTTGTAAGATTATTGAGCCATGTTGATACTAATATAATGAACTTAATATTTAGCAGAATTGTCCCATTTCAGCATTTTAGACCATCTATTTTATATTTCTCTAATATTTTCTTATACAGAGATCTGAGCTTTAACAACATAATTGGCCAAGTTCCTCAGTCGCTCTTCAATCTGAGTTCACTTGCTTTCTTGTGAGAAAAAGTTTCATTATCACTTCAAAATTTACGATCAAGATGTCAATTTGTTTAAATATTAAATGTTTCAACTTACCCCTTAAATATTTCTTTCGTTAGATTTCTTGGAAACAACAACCTCTTGGGTTCTTTACCTCTACAAAAGAGCACTGCACTAATGAACATGTATCATGCCTCTGTGTTTTTATGCAAATTGGTTTATTTCCATTTATTGAACTATTGATTGGAGTTCCATTCATTTACATGATCTTGTTAAAGTATGCCACTTTATTTTTTTGTAGAGATTTATCGTACAATCAGTTATCAGGAAGCTTTCCATCTTGGGTTGGCCAACGAAACTTACAATTGTATGTTGAAAGATTGATTTATTATTTTCACTACATATAACAACACTCATTTTAGCAAAATTTGTAAAATAGAACTTTTGCAAAGCTTATCTAGCATTAGTCTAATATATAAGTTTAGATTATATCACCTTAACAATTTCAATTTTGATCGATGATTGATAGGCTTGAAAGCACCATTTTCTTTCCTTTTTGCCTAAAGCTTGATGCTATTTTTTGTCCAGGAATTTGGTGGCCAATAATTTTGTGATTGATGATTCGAACAATAGGTTGTACGTACCATGTTTCCATGACATAGATAAAATTTCATATTTCTAATTTTCTCATAGAAAGATTCTTTTTCTCTTTGTGTTGACCATTCTACCACTTTGTTGTGCAGCAATTTGCCTTCAGGGTTGAACTGCCTTCAGCGCAGCATTCCATGCCATCGTGGTTCTCCGATATATGAGAAGTTATCCAGTCTTAGTATTGCAAAAAAATTGATAAGACGTTGTTGTGTCTCACCTAACCATTATCTTTCACTTCATATTCATCTTTTGCGATAGAGTGTGGTGGTAATAGAGTAATAACATCTTCTGATGGCACTGTATATGAGATTGATAATGCGAATCTCACAACTGCATCATACTATGTGACCGAGACAACCAGATGGGCTGTTAGCAGTGTTGGGCGCTTTATGGACTCATCTGCTCCTGCTTATGTGATGACTTGCCAATCTCAATTTCTGAAAACTCTGGACACAGAATTGTTTCAAACTGCAAGGTTATCTCCATCTTCACTTAGATACTACGGTCTTGGTCTTCAGAATGGAAAATATACTGTTAAGCTCCAGTTCGCGGAGATTACATTCCCCTGACTCGGCTACTTTCCAAAGCTTGGGTAGAAGGGTCTTTGATATTTATATTCAGGTAAAAAAGTCATAATTCTGACTCCAATAATTACACTTCTTTGATACATGATACAAGATGATCTAAAAGTGAACTAAGTTATTACTCACCTGGTTGTCTATTCTGATATAGGGTGATTTAAAAGAGAGAGATTTTGATATAAAAAAAACAGGCTGGTGGCAGATCATATGTAGCTGTATTGAGGGAGTTCACAGTTGCAGTTAGGGGTGAGTATTCGGTTAAAACCGAACCGAACCGAACCAAATAGACCGAAAATCGAATAAACCGAACCGACCGAATTTGTGAATCAAAACCGAGAAAACCGAACCGAAAAAAAATCGGTTAATTCGGTTTTTAACCGAATTAACCGATTTGACCGAATTTTTAAAATTTTATTCGATTTTAATTAAAAAACCAAGATTTTATTTTATTTAATTATATTTTTAAATAAAAATAATTAAATTAATATTCTTATTCGGTTTATTCGGTTTATTCGGTTTAACCGAATTACAAAATTAAAAATCGAAAACCGAACCGAATTAACCAAAAACCGAACCGAATTTCGAAAAAAAACCGAAAACTGAATTAACCGAACCGAATTTCAAAATTCGGTCGGTTCGGTTCGGTTAATTCGGTTCGAATCGAATTTTGCTCACCCCTAGTTGCAGTGATAGATAATTTCCTCAAAATTCATTTCTTTTGGTCTGGCAAGGGTACCTGCTGTTTACCAACCCAAGAATATGATAGCTCATTGATTCCAACTATGAGTGTGTCTCCTGGTAGTAACTTGCATGGCTCGTTGATTTCAGCTATAAGTGTATCTCCTGGTAGTAACTTACACAATTTTGGCTAGTTTTGTTTTTTTCGACAACTCCTGACATGTTAGTGTTAGTATGCAGACTTCACTCCTAGCGTATCCAACAGGTTACAGAGTTCAAAAAAAAACCGTGCCGGTTTGATTGTGGGTATTTTAGTTGGAGTTATTGTTTTAGGATTGTTGGCTCTATGTGGAATTATTTTCATGAGACAAAGAAAAAGATGGTTAAATGAAGAAGCAGACTACAAATACTCACTTACAAGTCTACTGCTATGAATTACATTAGTTAACTGATCTATCCAATTGTTTTGTGCTTGACAGTGTTGACAGGACTGGATGTGAAACGTTTTACCTTCAGTTATGCTGAGCTAAGGTCTGCAACTGAAGACTTCAGTTCCTCTAACAAATTGGGGGAGGGAGGATTTGGCCTAGTGTTTAAGGTTCGTCTTTTTTTTTTTTTGTATTTGTCATTAGCGCCTAACCTTGTATATTTTTGCAAACAAGTTTACTTCTCTGCATCATCTTGTATTGACACTCACATAATTTGGTTGGGCAACAAATTTTTTTAAGAGTGTTATACATAGGGTGAGCAAAAATTCGAAAAAATCGAATTAACCGAACCGACCGAATTTTGAAATTCGGTTCGGTTAATTCGATTTTCGATTTTTTTCTCAAAATTCGGTTCAATTTTTTATTAATTCGGTTCGGTTTTCGGTTTTAAATTTTGTAATTCGGTTAAACCGAATAAGAATATTAATTTAATTATTTTTTATTAAAAATATAATTAAATTAAATAAAATCTTATTTTTTTATTAAAATCGAATAAAATTTTAAAATTTCGGTTAAATCGGACCGATATTTTATTGGTTCGGTTTTCTCATTTTTTTATCAAGAAATTTGGTCGGTTCGGTTATTTTGGAAAATATCAATTTATTCGATTTTCGATCTATTCGATTAGATTTGGTTCGATTTTAACCGAATACTCATCTCTACTTATACATTTAAGTAATTACCTAAATGAAAGAACAATTCTTATTGGTCAACAATTTAATGGTAAGTGAAATTTGTTATTTACCGGATTTCTTACACTAAGTTACCAATTCTTTATCTGTAAAATAATAAGTTGGGCCAATTGAAGTAAATTCAACTAACATGCAGGGCATACTGAGCAATGGAAGAAAAGTAGCTGTTAAGAAACTCTCAACCACGTCTCACCATGGAGAGGACTAGTTCTTGGCAGAGATTGCAACTATATCTGCTGTGCAACTTCGAAACCTTGTAAAATTGCACGGTTGCTGTGTCAACGAAGAAAACCGGATTTTGGTGTATGAGTACCTAGAAAACGGTAGCCTTGATCATGTAATTTTTGGTACGTATGTTGTTATAGATGCTTAATAAATCATGGAAGGACACATGTATGAGTTTGAGTCCTGACTGTTGAGTAAATGTTTCTGCTGTTTTGAGTATAGGGAAGAGAGATTTACATCTTGATTGACCAAAGCGTTTCAATATATTATTGGGTGTAGCAAAAGGTTTAGCTTATCTCCACGAGGAATCAATTGTTCGTATTGTGCATAGAGATGTCAAAGCTAGTAATATTCTACTTGATGCTGATCTTAACCAGAAGATTTCAGACTTCGGTCTAGCTAAGCTCTACGATGACAACATTTCTCACATTAGCACAAAGGTCACCTGGTATCGATTTTACGCTATATAAATTAATATTTGCTAAGTATTAATATTGATTATGTCAAGTGGCTATCTAGCACCGGAGTAGCCTTCGAGGCTATGGTGTAGTGGTAGGGCGACTAGTCGCTTTCTTAAGTATCCGCGGTTCGATCCCAGCTACGACGTATTTGTAGAAATTTTTTCTCTAAATAGGGCGCGAACCCTGGGACGTTGGGCTTCTAGACCACCCACTGGGAGTGCTTCTCGATTTACCTTGACGGCCGGTAGAAAACTTTTGTGAGGCCGGGCCGGTCGCCTGAGGTTGGAAAAATCTCGTTAATCATTTTATCTGGCACCGGAGTATGTCCTGAGAGGACATCTTACAGAGAAAGCTGATGTCTTTATTTTCGGTGGCAAAAAAGGTGATTCGTTCGTCTCCAGCGCCCCGCTAACCCGTCCCATGGTCAACACGGAAAAAGTAAATTACGGTTGGCTATTAGCCCGGATGTTATGGCTAACACATGAGGAGGATGAGAAATGTCTTTACTTTCGGAGTGCTAGCATTGGAGGTTGTTAGCGGAAGGCCCAACTCTAATCGGCTTGATCACGGACACTTTACCTTCTTGAATGCGTACGTATGCACATTCATGTTAATTAGAGTGATAACTAAATCCCAACATTTTAAATCTGATAATTAATTTTACTAATTAATTTACTTGTTCCTTGAAATGAATTAAGGCTCTAGCCTTTTTTTAAGAAAATCTGATCAGTTGAGACTAGGGGTGAGTAAAAATTTAGAAAAATTGAATTAATCGAACCGAACCGGCCGAATTTTAAAATTCGGTTCGGTTAATTTGGTTTTTTAAAAAAAAATTTGGTTCGCTTTTTCGGTTAAATCGGTTCGGTTTCGGTTTTTGAATTTTGTAATTCGGTTAAATCAAATACACCGAATAAAAATATTAATTTAATTATTTTTTATTTAAAAATATAATGAATTAAATAAAATCTGGTTATTTTAATTAAAAATCAAATTAAATTTAAAATTTCAGTTAATTCAGTCGAAAACCGAATTAATCAAAATTTTATCGGTTCGGTAAGTTCGGTTTTTATAGAAAATTCGGTCAGTTAAAAAAAAATCGGTTAATTCGGTTTTCGATTTATTCGGTTCGATTTTGACCAAATGCACAACCCTACACATGGCTAAGCGTATAAAAGAAATTGACAAATTTTGACTGAATCATATGGATATATTAGGTTTCAACCATGGTCCGTTATATGTTGTTCACATCAAAATTCATTGAGTTAGTGTAATTCTGACCTTGATTTGCACCCCTCTTGTATTATATATGAGTATTAATGACATTTTTTTGATACGAGACCAATGACCTATGTGTCATATTTTTATTTATATTTTTCTAACAATCATCCACATAGATGGAAATAAAGTATATGAGATATTTCTACAATTGAGGCGTACATAGAATAGGTAGATGTTACCTTTTGAACTCTCGCTTGTAAAAATCTATTTGCTCACTGGTTGATCAATAGATATGATAATTTTGAATTATTTTTTCATTTGTGTAAGCTTGGACAAATCTAACCTAAGACTCTCCCTGATATAGCTTAGATCTTGTAAGTGTATTCGTTCATGGTCATGAATATGTAAGAAGTGCTCAGAATTATCTTCAATTCTCTTTGAAGATGTTTCAGGTCTTTCTCACATAGGTGATATTTCATGAGTATTTTTCATTATTCCACTATGATAATTAAAAGTAAGAATGTTTACCCTTCATCTAGTCACTAATTGATTGAGTCATTCCCTATTATCGTTTAGTATAGTTTGGTTATCCCTTTGAATCTAGTCCTTAGGGTCTTCGTTCAGCATAAGTTGAGTTTTCTTTACACTATACAGTTGACATCGACATTAATATCGCGATGAGCTTGCAACTAACACTCTGTTTAATTCTTTGGTTAGCGGATCTACTAGATTATCTTTTAACTGCATATATTCAATAGTGATAACTCTGGTTGAGAATAATTGTCTAATGATATTGTGTTTATGTTGTATATATCGAGATTTACCATTATACAAATGGCTATGTGTTCGATCAATTGCTAATTGACTATCATAATGATTAACGAGGTTTTTTCACCAACTCGGCGACCGCCGGCATCACGGAATTTCCACGACCGCAAGGGTATAATCGGGAAGCGCTCGCAGTCGGTCTAGAAGCCAGCGTCCCAGGGTTCGCGTCCATTTGGAGAAAAATTCCTGGCAAATGCGTCGTAGCCTGACGGGATCTGACACCGACCGAATACCTGGAGGATATAGCACTACCATACCTGATATCCGACCCGAATACCGATTAAATAAAAATACATATATACATTAAAGATTTTTTCCACAAAACCTACTAATAATTTGTATTAATGTTAGAAATAGATTATATATATGCTTAATCTATTTTTAAAATTATAGATATATATTTTTTTAACTTTAATGTTAATTATAATGTACTTTTGTTCAATGATATAATTGAATAGAAAGAAAAAAAATTATTATTATATAAGATATCCGATCCTTTAATGGATATGGGTATATCCAAAGGATATCCGATATCCGATGGGTATGGGTACGGAGGATATAGAATCCGACCCGAACCCGACCCATTGTCATCCCTAATTGTGAATGAAAAGGGAGGTGAAAAGTAAAAAGGTTCCATTGTGAATGAAACTTTAGTCTCACATTGGGAGTTTTAAGGCATATTGGTTGGTCTAAATTGTTTCACAAGCATGTTAGTTGTGAACAAAGGCATGGGGAGAGACTCTCTCACGCGTGGGTGCGCAGAGAGTGTAAATCCAGGGTCCGAATTTGTACTGAACCAAGTTGATTCGCGTGTGTGCATGACTTGCGCGCGTCAAACGCCGGACCGGTTGGGACAAAAATTTGTCCAAGCGAATAAACCAACGTTTTGCCACCTGGGAAATTTTTTGCTCAGATATAGCGGATGCATTAACTATTGATTAATACAAAATCGATAACCTCTAGACGTTTGAATCTGGTTAATTAACAGTAAATTACATTAATTCGGTCATTAATTACTACATGGGTCTAAGCCCTATATAAAGGGGTTGTAATCGAGAGCAAAAGAGATAGAAAAAAAGAGTAACAATTTTCTTCCACCTCATGCCCAAGTCACCGTGTGATCCCAGCTCGGTCGATTATATGTGGTAGCAATTGGGTACTTCTTCAATTCGCATGAGCAATCAGTGCTTCATTGTGCCTGTGGTCCCGTTGTTGTATCCTAAGAAGTAGACGTCTATCGGAACCTCAAATCAAATTCGGAGGAAGATAAATTTGTTTTAAGAAAACTGCACTATGCAGGCCTCTACAACTCTTCTTCTCCAGGTCGGGAAGTCTGGTTCGGGAAAACCGGGTCAGGAAATCTGGGTTGGGAGATTCGGTCAGGAATTTCAGCTCGGGAAATTCGCGTCGGGTGATTCGGCTCGGGAATTTCAGCTCGGGAGATTCGGGTCGGGAGATTCGGTCGGGAATTCCAGCTCGGGAGATTCAGGTCGGGAATTCCAGCTCGGGAGTCCGAGTTAGGAGATTTGGGTTGGGAATTCCAGCTCGGGAGATCGCTTCTGCATACAAGGTCACTCAACAGCTAAGTTGGAATTTTTATAATTTCAATTTATTTTTGAACTCTTCGAAAGTATATCTCCAACATTTAGTTCGTGCATGGTGAAGGCATTTTGATGCTTCAATGCATAAATTTTAGAATACATATCTATTCTGAATCTAGTTATTTAGTTCGTGCATAGTGAAGGCATTTTAATGCTTCAATGCATAAACTCTCATCTAAGCCTTGTAGAGGGATTGTTAGATTCAGTGAAAGGTTATGGGAGAACCGTTAAAATGATGAATATCACATTATCGTAAAAGATTCAGTAAAAAGTCCTAGCTAGGGAGCCTTACATAGTGTAGGAGACACTGTCGGAGATTTTAAAAATAAATTGAAATTATAAAATAATTTCAACTTAGCTATTGAGTGGTCTGAGCTGCCTTATATGCAGAATGCAAACTCCCGAGATGGAATTCCATAGCAAAATTTCTCGAACAAGACTTCCCGAACTGATTTCCTGAACCAGATTTCCCGAAACGGTCTTCCCGAGCCGGTCTTCCCGAACCGGACGTCCCAAATCGGACTTCCCGAATAGGACTTCCTTAACCGGACTTTCCGACCCGGAGTTCACAAACCCGGTCTTCCCGAACTGGAGAGGAAGAGTTGCTGAGGCCTGCGTAATGCAGTTTCCTTGAAACAGATTTATCCTCCTCCGACTGTGCTTCGAGGTTACGATGAACGTCTGTTTCCCAGGATACAACACCAGGACCATAGACACAATGAAGCACGGGTAATCCACCGAGCGGGGAACACACAGAGACTTGGGAACGAGATAGAAGACAATTGTTGCTCTACCTATATCTTTTGCTCTCGGTCACAACCTCTTTATATAGGGCTTAGACCCATGCAACAATTAATGACCGAATTAACATTATTTACTGCTCATTAACCATCTAGATCCAAATGTCTGGAAGTTACTGATTTTGCATTAATTAACAATTAATGCATCTGTTACATTTGAGCAAAAAATTTCGCAGATGACAAAACGTTGGTTTATTTGTTTGGATAAATTTTGCCCTGGCCGGTCCGACATTCGACGCATGCAGGTCGTGCATGCACATGAGTCAACTTGGTTCAGTACAAATCTGGGCCCTAGATTTGCACCCCTTGCGCACCCACGCGTGAAAGAGAGCCTCTCGCCATGCATTTGTTCACAACTAACATGCTTGCGAAACAATTTAAACCAACCAATATACCTTGAAACTCCCAATGTGGGACTAAAGTCTCATTCACAATGGTACCTCTTTACTCTCCTCCTCCCTTTCCATTCACTTATATCCAACAATCCCCCAAATGAATGGTAATAGGGTATGTGATAACATTCAACAGTTGAGTCCAGTATAGGACAGGTAGGTTTCACCCTTTGAACCTTCCCTTGTGAAGATCTGTTTGCTTACTGGCTGACAGTAGACATGATATCCTTGAACTGTGCTGCCGTCGTGTAAGCATTGACATATCTCACCCAGGACTCTCCTGATACACCTCAGTTCTCATGAGTGTGTTTGTTCTTGGCCATGAACATGCCTGATTCTGCAAGAAGTTCTAAGAATTGTGCCTCCAATTCTCTTCGAAGCGGCCCCACTTCTTTCTCACATAAGTGATCTCTTAAGAGTTTTCCACACAACTCTATTGAATCATTAAAATCCGCATGCTTAACCTCCATCCTTCACTGTTTCAATGGGTCGTTCCCTCACAGTGAGCAACTTTGTCAGTGCAGTTAGGTTGTCCCTTTGAAGCAAGTTCTTGGGATCTCCAGTCTGCATTGGTTGGATTTTCTTTGCACCAATATTTTCTACCGACATCAAACACATCCTTCTTAATGAACTTGCAACTAACTCTCGATTTAATCTTTTGGTTAGCGGATCCGCTAAGTTATCCTTTGACTTCATATAGTCAACAGTGGTATCTCCAGTTGAGAGTAGTTGTCTAATGGTATTGTGTTTCCGACGTATATGTCTAGACTTACCATTATACAGATGACTTTGTGCTCGGCCAATTGTCGATTGACTATTGCAATGTATACAAATTGCAAGCACAGGTTTCGGCCATCTCGATACATATTTTAAGAATTGTTGTAGTCATTCAGCCTCTTCACCATATTTGTCAAGAGCTACAAACTCAGAATCCATCGTGGATCTGGTTATTACAGTTTTCTTAGAAGATTTCGATGAAATGATTGCACTTCCCAGAGTGAATACATATCCGCTCGTAGACTTCGAGTCTTTTATGTCAGATATCCAACTCGCATCGCTGTATTCTTCAATAACAGCAGGATATCTCATATAGTGCAGTCCGTTTCCACGAATATATCTCAAGTATCTCAGTACTCTTGTTATCCCTTTTCAGTGCTCAACATCGGAATTACTAGTGTATCTACTCAGTTTACTTACTGCGTAGTCTAAGTCTGGTCTTGTACAATTCATCAAGTACATCAGACTTCTAATCACCCGAGCATACTCTACCTGAGAGACATTTTTTCTCGATTTTTCGATAGATATTGGCTTGTATCTATCAGTGTTCATGCTAACACAGTATCACCATTGATGAATTTTTCAAGAATCTTGTCCACGTAATGGGACTGACTAAGAACAAGTCCTTCTGCTGTTCTAAGAATTTTGATTCCTAGAATCACATCAGCTGGGCCCATGTTTTTCATGTTAAATCTTGAGTTCAATATGTCTTTAATAGATTTGATTATTTTATTATTACTCCCAATGATAAGTATGTCATCTACATATAAGTACAGGATGACAAAGTCATTTTCTGTGACTTTCGCGTATACATATTTATCACATTCATTGAGTTTGAATCCACCTTCTTACATGACATTATCAAATTTCTCATGTAACTGCTTTGGAGCTTGTTTCAAGCCGTATAACGACTTCGCCAAATTGCAAACCTAGTTATTCTGTCCTGACACAGAAAACCCCTCAGATTTCTCCTTGTAAATTTTTTCTTCTAAATCCCCGTTTAGAAAGGTCGTCTTATATCCATCTAATGAATTTCTAGGTTCCATAGAGCAGTAATGGCCAATAATATTCTAATGGAAGTTATTCTCGACACCGGAGAATACGTATCAAAGTAATCAAGACATTCTCGTTGTCGGTAACCTTTAATTACCAATCTGGCTTTATACTTGTCAATTATGTCATCTGATTTTATTTTCTTCTTGAAGATCCACTTGCAACCTAATGATTTACTCCCCGAAGGAAGTTTCACAAGTTCCCAAGTGTGATTTTGCAAGATAGATTCTATTTTAGATGCAATTGTCTCTTTCTAGTGAGGTCCCTTAGAAGATTTTACTGCTTCTGAGTAACTTTGGGGCTCACCTTCAAGTATGAAAGTGATAAAATTTGTTCCATAAAATTTTTTCACCCGAGCTCTCTTACTTTGCCTAGGCGCAGCCTCAACTGGTTAATCATCTTCTTCTTCCTCTAGTATTTTATCCACCCGTTTTGAGGAGCTAACATCTCTCGGGTCTTATATGGAATCACATGCTCGAAGATTGAGACATTTCTTGATTCTATTATCGAGTTTTTGTGTATATTTGGTAATTGTGACTCATATACACAAAACCGATACATACTACTGTTATATGCATATTCGATAAATATGCAATCAATAGTCTATGGTCCTTGTTGGTGCAGAAAGCATCATATCGAACCTTGTTTTGATATTGGCAAAGGATTCAAAGTTAAGTTTATTGGTGATCTAACAATGTTACTCAAGTGTGCAGGAAAAGTCCTAGCGAAGGGCTGCTAGGCACCTAGTGAAGGGCTGCTAGGCAACTAGCGAAGGGCTGCTAGTCACCAAGTCCTAGCGAAGGGCTGCTAGGCAACTAGCGAAGGGCTGCTAGTCACCAAGTCCTAGCGAAGGGCTGCTAGGCAACTAGCGAAGGGCTGCTAGTCACCAAGTCTTAGCGAAGGGCTGCTAGTCACCAAGTCCTAGCGAAGGGCTGCTAGTCACCAAGTCCTAGCGAAGGGCTGCTAGGCAACTAGCGAAGGGCTGCTAGTCACCAAGTCCTAGCGAAGGGCTGCTAGGCAACTAGCGAAGGGCTGCTAGTCACCAAGACCTAGCGAAGGACTGCTACGCACCAGGCGAAGGACAGCTCGGTATCCAAGACCTGGCAAAGGACCGCCTGGCAAAAGTCCAACCAGAGGAGCAGTTGGCATCAGGTAAATTCTCCCGAGAGGAGTAGGTGAGGACGCGTTCCCCGTCGAGGGAACAGTAGGCGTCGGTTTGACCTAGGGCTCCATTTTGGAGACCCAAAGTCAGAACCAAGACAGCTAAGGCTGTATAAACTAATATTTTATTGTTTTATTGTGTTTTGGACTAACCCTGGATGCAGGACCGAAGGAACAAGTGTCTGCAGCTCAGAGAGTCTCAAAGGAATGAGGCAACAGCTGACCAGGGCGCCCAAAGTGTCCCGGGCGCCCCCAAAGTGAACACAAAACATAAGTTGCAAAAACAGGTTTCGATAGCTCATCTTCCGGGCCCCCCATGCTCCCGGGCGCCCCCGCTGCTCCCGGGCGCCCCCAGTGCCTGCTGCCGAAGCACACCCCCGCGAAGCCAAGAGGATGAAGATATGACCCGGTCAATACGGGCGCCCCGAGCGCTCCGGGCGCCCCGGTCAAACCTGATCGCGATTTTGAAGGGATCAGATGTTAACCGCGCTGGAGACGGATCGACCGCCACGTGGGGGGCGCCCCCGACGTCCCGGGCGCCCCCAGGCCCTATATAAAGGGCCCTCGACCCCAAGGCTTAGCAACACTTCGAATCAACGCTTCTACGCTCTTCTGCTCTCGCGCCTCGCTCCGGAAACTGCCCAACTCGAGCCGACGACGTCCCGCTGCTCCGGAAAAAGTCAACCTACAACCGGACGTCGGTAAAAGAAGAGCCTTTTTAATTATTAAAGTTTACTGTGCAATAGTTGTAAATCAATATTTGTAAACTGTTTTTGCGCCTCATATAGAATTGCCCAAAGTAAACGATCAACGATCGTGGGCCTTGGAGTAGGAGTCGACCTAGGCTCCGAACCAAGTAAAAAAGTACTGTGTTCGCGTATTTGCTTTAATCTTCCGCTGTGCAATTGCTCTTTCCCTAAATCCGAACGATTTCTGATATTCACCCCCCCCCTCTATCGGTTCTCTCGATCCAACAGTCCTATCTTAATCCTTTACGGATCAGATACCAAAAATTTGGCAAGACACCCCTACACTCGTAAATATTTGTAGAATGATTATCTTCCATTCCATAACTCATAAGGGTTCTTATCTATTTTCTTTCGAGGAACCTTATTTAAAAGGTAATTAGCTGTTAACACAGCTTCCCCCACATGGAATCTGGAAGTCCAGAGCTCAATAGAAGAGCATTCATCATCTCCTTAAGAGTTTAATTCTTTCGCTCAGCAACTCTATTCTCTGAGGGTATAAGGAGCTGTTGTTTCATGTCTGTTCCCATGTTCAACACACAACTCAGCGAATGGTGATACATATTCACTACCTCGGTCGCTTTGAATCACCTTAATCTTCTTATTAACTTAGTTTTCAACCTCATTCTTGTAGAGAACAAATTTCTCTATAGCTTCATGCATCCTTATTTTTGAGAAGATACACATAATAATATTTTGTGTTATTATCTACAAAAGTATTGAAGTACCTATTCCCACCACGTGTTGGAGTACCTTTTAGGTCACATATATCGGTGTGGATTAGGCCGAGTGGTTCGTTGCTTCCTTCAACGTGTTGAAATGATGACCTTGTCAATTTCGCTTCAACACAAGTCTCACACTTGTGTTTTGGATCAAGGTGGAATGTCGGTATGCTTTACAGGTTTATTAATGTATGTAGCACATCGTAATTCATATGTCTTAGTCTACCATGCCATAAATGTGGAGACTTAAGCATATAAGTAGAAGAGTTCTCAATTTTATTTATCTTATGCCTAATGGTCATTACACTGAGCTTAAACATCCCATCAGATACATAGCCCTTTCCCACAAATATTCTATTCTTCGACAGTACAACTCTGTTTGACTTAAACACAATGTGAAAGTCATGCTTACTTAATAATGATCCGGACATTAGATTTTTTCGAATCTACGGAACATACAACACATTAATTAGAGTGAGGTCCTTGCCCGATGTCATCTTTAGCACCACTTTTCCTTGGCCCATGACGTCCTAGGTTGTTGAGTTCCCCATGAATAGTTTGTCTCCACTGATTTCTTCAAAGTTGTGGAGCAGTTCCTTATTGCAGCACACATGTCTGGTGGCTCCAGTATCGATCCACCATTGCCGCGGGTTTGAACCCACTAGGTTTAATTCGGAGACCACGACACAGAGGTCTTTTATTTCTGATCCCTCGTTCAGGTTGGCCTCCTGCTTCTTCTTCAGTTTTTTATATTCCGAAGATTTGTGACTAACTCAACCACAATTATAGCACTTCCCAGAGAACTTCTTGTTTACTCCTCCTCTGGTCCCATCTTGGAAGATTTGGAATTCTTCCGTTTCAAGCTTTGTCCATGCTCGACCACGTTGGCTTTCAGAGTAGCCTGAGAGAACACCTTTCTCTCTGAACCCTTGTTGTCTTCTTCGATGCGAAGTCTAACAATGAGTTCCTCCACGTTATCTCCTTCCGCTTGTGCTTCAGGTAGTTCTTGAAATCCATCCAACCGAAAGGCAGTTTCTCAATGATTGTTGCTACCTGGTGTTGATGCAGTCTGGCCCTGATTGTTGTTTTGGTGTTGACACCGATTTAAGTTTAGGTGGATGATTATTGATTATGATTAAGTCCTGATCGGGGATCAGGCATGGTATGGAAAATCCTAGTCAGGAGGGCTAGGTGTTGGAAAATCCTAACCTGGAGGGTTAGGTGTTGAAAATCCTAGTCTGGAGAGCTAGGTGCTGGAAAATCCTAACCTGGAGGATTAGGTATTGAAAATCCTAGCTTGGAGGGCTAGGTGTGTGAAAAGTCCTAATTCGGAAGAGGTGGGTGAAAAGTTCTAGCTTGGAGGGCTAGGTGAAAAGTCCTAACTTAGAGGGTTAGGTGCAAATTCCCATCTTAGAGAATTAGGTGAAAAAGTCCTGGCTTGGAGGGTCAGGTCCTAGCTTGGAGGGCTAGGTTTGGAAAGTCCTAATCCGGAAGAGTTGGATGAAAAGTCCTAGCTTGGAGGGCTAGGTGAAAAGTCCTAGCTTGGAGGGCTAGGTGAAAAGTCCTAACTTGGAGGGTTAGGTGCAAATTCCCAACCTGGAGGGTTAGGTGAAAAATCCTTAGCTTGGAGGGCTAAGGTGGAAGAGAACTTAGCTTGGAGGGCTAAATTTAAGTCCCTGGATCGGTCTGGTGATCGGTCAGGGAAGCTGGCACGCTGCCCTGTTGTGGATCGGTCTGGTGACCGATCCAGCAACGACTGATCGGTCTGGTGACCAATCAGGGAGCACACAGTGAGGTTGGGAACTTGCTGTACTGCTCCTGATCGATCCGGTGACCGATCAGGGAGTGTGTGTGTTTCACCCACTGCTTGGCTCCTGATCGGTCTGGTGACCGATCAGGGAGCGAACAGTGAGGTTGAGTTCCCTTGCTGATCTGCACCTGATCGATCTGGTGACCGATCAGGATCACTGTGCAGATCGTTCCGGAGAACGATCTAGCGTCGCAGGTTCGTCTCTATGATCGATCAGAACTGAGCCTGATCGGTCTGATCACGATTTGATCGGTCTGGTGACCGATCAGGAGGCTTCCTGATCGGTCCGGTGACCGATCAGGAGGTCTGGACTGCGAAGCTCAGAAATCGCCCAAGAAAGGGGTGGATCGGTCGGGTGAACGATGCACAACCTGGGATCGGTCTGGTGATCGATCCTGGAGAAGTCACAAAGAAATCGCGATTTCTAATCGAGCATTGGGGATCGATCAGGACGGAGCCTGATTGGTCTGGACCTAGCATGATCGGTCTGGTGACCGATCAGGGGTCGCTCTGATCGGTCCGGTGACCGATCACTTTAATTCAAATGCACTGTCAGACGCTCTAATCGCGTCTGAACGTATCCGATTTGCTGTCACTTACATCTGATATTTGATTTACTGTGTGATACGCTGCTCTAACACTCTGATTAAGCTGCAGGTGACAGGGGAGGATTCAAACACTCAAGGAGAGGTCAAAGGAGGCTTTCCTTGGAGTAGGTTTGTCCGATTCTCCATTTCAGGTTGCAACGGCCGAGCTGCAGACTGGAGCCGAGACTGGGGCTTGGCTGAGGGGATCTCAGGAAGACCAGAGAGGGCTCAGTGGTAGCTGGCGTTGGCAGTGTGGTAGCTGGAGGCTACGGAGGATGTTGTCACCTGATGCTGTGTGGAGAATCAAAAGCGCGGAAGCTGGCTTCGGGGAAGCAGAGTTCGAATACTGTCTTCTTGCTGCGCTTTGAGTTTTCCACAACAAGCTTGCTGCGTTCTTGAAGTTTCATCACCTTGAGCAAGCTACTGATTTCGAGAAGCAATCATCCATTACTTGAGTGCTTGAAGGAGAGAACAAGGAGCTGGGAGTCCGACAGTGGGAAGACACGAAGAAGGGTTCTTGCGTGAGATCGCCACTGGGTGGAGCTCAGGGAAGCTTGCTGTGTTCTTGTCCTTGCTGAGTGCTTGAGTAAGATCCTTCTTGTTGTTTCATTGAGCTTAAACATTTATCTGTGATTGAAACACTGTGGAGAGGTTTCTCCACCGAGAAGGAGGTTGCTTTATATCCGGTGCTAACCGGGGCTTGATCTGCCAACGATCAAGGAATCGCCCACCTTAAGGGCACGCCAAGGAGTAGGGGCAAGTTATCCCCGAACCTTGTAAACCCTCCTTGTTAGCAATCTTGCTAGCCGTGATTGTTTGTTCTCGGTTTCTGTTTTGGTTTACTGCATTGTTTTGTTGCTTTATTTCTTCCGCTGTGCTACTGATAAGATTAAGTGCAGAAACTTGTTACTTGCCAAAGATAAAAGTGATTGGCTATATTCACCCCCCCCCCTCTCTAGTCATCCCGTTTCCAACAAGTGGTATCAGAGCTTGGGGCTCTATTTACGGCTTAACATCCAAGAGTTAACAACAAGATGGCGTTGAGAGAAGGCTTCTCCACCACTCGACCTCCATTCTTTGATGGCTCTGATTTTCAGTATTGGAGATCAAAGATGGAATACTATTTGAAGATGGATATCCACACTTGGTTCGCGGTGAAGGAGGGATTCACCCCTCCTAAGGATGATGAAGGCAAAGAACTCGAGTCTTCACGGTGGACTGCTGAACAAACTCGGAAGAGTGAAGCCAACGCAAAGGCGGTTGTCACTCTACAATGTGGCATGAACAAAGAGCAACTCATTAAGGTTGGACCTTTCACAAGTACAAAGGACTTGTGAAACAAACTCATTGAGCTTCACGAAGACACCCGAGACTCTAGAATTGCCAAGAGGGACTTGTTCCTCAATCAACTCCAAAATCTCTCCATGAAGGAGAATGAGTCGGTAAGTGAGCTTCATAGCCGGTTCAAGGAAGTCCTCAATGGACTTCATTCAATTGATGAAAAGGTCGAGAATCGCGACCTTGTGAGGTATGTCTTGAAAGCATTTCCAAGGAATGCTTTGTGGTCATCCATGGTGGATGCCTACAAAGTATCCAAGGATTTATCTATTATAAAGTTAGATGATTTATTTTGTGAGATGGAATTGCATGAAATGGCTAACAAAGGTCCCAAGGAGAAGGGGATTGCCTTAGTTGCAGGGGATCGAACCAACAAGAAGAAGAAGGAGAAGAAGAAGGCGAAGGAAGTCTCTTCATCTTCATCCTCTTCCGAATCCGAGTCCTATTCCGAAGAAGATGGCAGTGACTCCTCTTCAAGCGAAATGGCGAACTTCGTGCGAAGGATGATGCGAAGGGATCGACGTTTCAAGAGTAGAGGTAATACTAGTGAATCCAAATTTGATAAGACTAATGCCTCTTGCTTTGAGTGTGGTAGGAAAGAGCATTTCAAGAATGAATGCCCAAAGCTTAAGAAGAAGGAGGAGAAATCCAAGAGGAAAGAAGAAAAATCCAAGAAGAAGAAGAAGGCTTTGAAGGCCACTTGGGATGAGTCATCCTCTAGCTCATCCGATGAAGAGAAGGAGGAGAAGAGCACAAGGCATGTGGCACTTATGGCTCTTGGAGAGGAGAGCAGTGATGAATCTGTTGGGAACGAGATGGCTAGAGAGGGGGGGTGAATATAGCCAATCACTTCTTCTTTGAAGAGTTATCAAATTTCTGCACTTGAAGTTATTAATAGCACAGCGGAAGTATGAAAACAAAACTTGCAGAAACTTAAACCAAAACCTAACTAGCAAGATTAGCAAGATCGTTAACAAGGAGATTTTACAAGGTTCGGGGATAACTTGCCCCTACTCCTTGGCGTGCCCTTAAGGTGGGCGATCCCTTGATCGTCGGCAGATCAAGCCCCGGTAATCACCGGATATGAAGCAACCTCCTTCTCGGTGGAGAAACCTCTCCACAGTGTGTTTCAAATAAGGATATAGTTTAAGCACAAAGAAACAACAAGAAGGATCTTACTAAAACTCTTAGCAAGGACAAAAACACAGCAAGCTTCCCTGAGCTCCACCCAGTGGCGATCTCACGCAGAACCCTTCTCCGTGTCTTCCCACTATCGGACTCCAAGCCCTTGTTTTCTCCTTCAAGCGCTCAAGTATGATGATTGCTTTTCAATAGCTTGCTCAGAATGATTGAAGAACTCAAGAACAGCAAGCTTGATGTGGAACACAACGCAGGAACTCAAGAGCACAAGGATCGAATCGTTACTAAACACCACAACTCCCGTTCCTTTTGTTTCTCCGCTAAGTACCAGATGATCTCATCTCCAGCAGCCTACAGCTGCCTCACTGTCAACGCGCCAGCTACACTGAACCCTAACTGAACTTCCTAAGCTCCCTCAGCCAAGCTTCAGTCAGCAGCTTCAGTCCTGCATCCAGCCGTTGCAACCTGTGTGGAGAAAGGGACAAACCTGCTCCAAGGAAAGCTCTCTTTGACTTCTCCTTGAGTGTTTGAATCCTCCCCTGTCACCTAAAACTTACTCAGAGTATTAGAGCAGCAAATCAAGCAGCATATCAAATATCAGAGGAAAGTGGCAGCGAATCGGTTGTGTTCAGACGCGATCAGAGCGACTGACAATGCAATTTGAATTAAAGTGATCGGTCACCGGACCGATCAGAGAGCCTCCTGATCGGTCACCAGACCGATCAGGCTGGTTCCAGACCGATCAGGCTCCGTCCTGATCGATCCCCAACGCTCAATCAGAAATCGCGATTTCTTTGAGATTTTCCTGGACCGATCACCAGACCGATCCCAGGTCGTGGATCGTTCACCAGACCGATCCACCCTTATATTGGGCGATTTCTGAGTTTCGCAGGCTAAGCCTTCTGATCGGTCACCGGACCGATCAGGCAGCCTCCTGATCGGTCACCAGACCGATCAGACTGGCTCCAGATCAATCAGGATCCGTCCTGATCGATCATAGAGAGGAACCTGCGACACTTGATCGTTCTCCGGAACGATCTGCACAGTGATCCTGATCGGTCACCAGACCGATCAGGAGCAGTTCAGCAAGGGAACTCAACCTCACTGCTTGCTCCCTGATCGGTCACCAGACCGATCAGGAGCCAGTCAATGGGTGAAACGCATACTCCCTGATCGGTCACCAGATCGATCAGGAGCAACACAGTAGGTTCCCAACCTCACTGTGTGCTCCCTGATCGGTCACCCGACCGATCAGTCATCGCTGGATCGGTCACCAGACCGATCCACGAAGGAGCAGCGTGCCAGAATCCCTGATCGATCACCAGACCGATCCAGGGACTCAAACTCAGCCCTCCAAGCTAAGTTTCCATCCACCTTAGCCCTCCAAGCTAAGGATTTTCCATCTAACTCTCCAAGTTGGGAATTTGCACCTAACCCTCCAAGTTAGGACTTTTCACCTAGCCCTCCAAGCTAGGACTTTTCACCTAGCCCTCCAAGCTAGGACTTTTCACCCAACCCTTCCGAGTTAGAACATCATCCAACCTAGCCCTCCAAGCTAGGCACCTGACCCTCCAAGCCAGGACTTTTTCACCTAATTCTCCAGGATGGGAATTTGCACCTAACCCTCCAAGTTAGGACTTTTCACCTAGCCCTCCAAGCTAGGACTTTTCACCCAACCTTCCGAATTAGGACTTTTCCAACACCTAGCCCTCCAAGCTAGGATTTTTCCAAACACCTAGCCTCCCAGACTAGGATTTTCAACACCTAACCCTCCAGGTTAGGATTTTCCATCACCTAGCCCTCCAGACTAGGATTTTCCATACCATGCTGATCCCCGATCAGGACTTAATCATAATCAACATGATCAACCTAAACTAAAATCGATGTCAACACCAAAACAACAATCAGGGCCAGACTGCATCAACAATCTCCCCCTTTTTGTTGTTTGACAATCCGATTTTAAGTTTAGGGATCTCAATCAATTTTCCAACTTTAGAATCATAGGGGAATCCAGATCCTCCCCCTACAACATGATCATTCTAAACTTAACCAATCCACACTCTCCCCCTTTGTCGAACACCGAAAAGGGGCAAGAGGGACTGTTAAGATTAAAACAAACTCTCCCTTAACCCTAGGGGTATCCCTAATCAACAAAGATGTGATAGTTTGTGGAAAATTCATACGATCTCATGTGAAAAAGATATAGCAAGACATAGCAATCACATGCATCATATGTGTATGAGGTATAAGATCACAGAACATGTCATAATATTCATAAGTATTAAGTAAACATGGCAGTGTAAGCATGAACATGACAATGGATCAATCATGCAGATCATAGTCATGATATCAACAATAGATATACTAATATCAGATAAGCATGTGAAACAAAGTCAGATAAGTCAAAACATAATCCTGGCATAACATGTAGTAGCATCATAAATAGTAACATCTCAAGCAAGATAGAATAAAAAGGTCAGGATGTACACATCCGTAAAAAACAACAAACATGAACATAGAGCGGTCAATCGTCAGCTGGATCATCGTCCGAATCATCAATGTAGATGATATCTCCTGGTGAAGGGCCACTGGGAGATGCACCATCTGGAAATGTATGATGATATCATTCTTCATACCATCTGTCCTGGAAGGAGTGCATCTCAGAGACATCAGAGGCTAAAACATCGAGACGGTGATCAAAAGTCTGAAACTCTGAGCGGACCTCCTGTCGCCAGAGCTCAGAGATATGCAATTCGTGCTTTAACTTCCGCTCTATCTCCGCTACTTGCCAGCGTAGATCAGGAGCCCACTCATCATAATCAACAGTAGTAGCTGGCACCCCCTGGTCATGGGCTGCTCTCGATAGCTCCCCTGCATGTCTGCGAGCCTTCCACCTTAGCCCCTGAGTCCTGAGAACAACGCCGGACTGAGCAAGCATGCGACGATCCAGACGGCAGTCCTGTCGGGTCATGGGCACAATACGACCCTGTGAAACATCGATGCCAACCGACGCCAGCCAGGCAGTGATGATGTGGCCGAATGGCATATAGACCGACTGGGATGAAGGCATACTGTGTACGATGATAGAGAAGTAAACCGAAGCCACTGGGTCAAAATCTAGCTGCTGATGCAACCCGTAAAGCATCAAGCAGTGGAACGGTCGAATCGCATCGAGATGTTTCGAGGTAGTGGGAAGGAGACAATTGGTGATGATTTTAAACAACACATAGTCAACAGGGGAAAGTCGAAGAGCAGGGAAAGTGGGAAAGGCCCGGGTGCGCTTACCAGAACCCTCTGGCCTGGGATGACCTAGAAAGTACTCGTAGATGGAATCGGGAGTCACTCCATCGAAAGGAACTGGAAGGGGATTAGGAGGAAAAGGGTAGAGAAAGAAATCATTGTTTGACCTGCGACACCCGAGAAAATCAGTGAAAATAGATCGATTGAAATCGAGATCGATACCAGCAACACGGGTTTTCCATCCCGTGCCCTCTCCACTCACCATGTTATTATAGAACTCAGAAACCAAATCAAGGTTGATCGGTCCTTCAAAGTGCAATATGGGTTGAAGATTATAAAATTCAATACATTGTTGGATTGTTGGACAGTGCTCATAGATAAAAGTTGGGTCTATAGTTCGACACGGCATGAGTTTAAAATTGTGCCATTGGAAATTGAGAGCAAGACCGATACTCTGAAATCGAGTATGTGGGGGAGGTGGAGGCCTTGGAGGAGATGTAGATGATGAGGAAGTCTTCCCCCTCGAGCTGACTTCAGCAATTTCCTTGCCCTTAGCAGATTTTCTAAGGGATTTGAATGGATCATACACATCAGAATTCAAATCATATGATAAGATTGATCATATACAACACGAGTTGATCATATATAAGATGAGACCCAATCAAAAGATAGATATGAAACAAGGAGAAATTTGATGAAAAGTGGGGTTATGGCAAAATATAGGGGTCACGGCGAGGATCAAGACACCACAGCAAGAACAAGAACAAAAATCATAATATGATTAGTTTCACAAACAAGGTTTTATGAACTGATTGTCAAGAAAATCAAAACGAACAACTTACTTAGGTGTCATTGAGAAGATTCTTGGATCGGAAGAACTCGTAGGGAGGAGCTCGGCGCAAGAGAAAATCGCAGACTGTTTCTGCGAGAGAGGAACGCGCGCGAGGCTGGAGAAAAACTTCACACTCACGCTCACGCGAGAAAGGGGAACACAAGGATAGCCTTCTTGCTCACAAGCAAGTCGCGCAGATGAGGAGCTTCGGCGCTAGGGTTCGGCGCTGAAGAAGGTTTTACGAAGTTAATTGGTTGGTGGATCGGTCCACCAACCAGAATTTAATGCGGTTGATCGGATCACCGTTCGATCTGATCGCGTCCAGACCGATCAGGATACATCCTGATCGGACTGGCCTGGTCCTGATCGGTCGGATGACCGATCAGACGCGCGCCTGATCGGTCGGGTGATCGATCAGGATATGATCAGTAGGGTCCAGAGAGAAACCTCTGAGCTCCCTGATCGGTTTGTGGACCGATCCCCACAGGGTGCCAGATCGGTCCGGAGACCGATCCAGGCTGGCTCAGAATCCTTGGTCAAAAAGTTCGGAGAGTCACTGCTGACTCTCTGATCGGTCTGTGGACCGATCACCACAAGAAGAAGCCAGATCGGTCCAGGGACCGATCAGCCCTATGCCTGATCGGTCCAGTGACCGATCAGGGTTCCTGATACGAACTGAAATGTTCAGTTTCAGAACTTCTGAATTTCTCAAACGATATTTGGTGGACTTTGTCGAACTTGTACATGATTCCATGACTAGAATTGATCCCTGAACAAGAATCAAAAGTCCTTATAGGTTCAACAAACACTTTGACCCATCCAAATGGAGTCAAACTCAATCAACAATCAATCAAGCAAATTTAACAAAATTTTGTTTCCAAATCCAAGTTTCCAATCAAGTTGCCTTGATTGGAATGTCCAAGTATGATCATGGATCCATATACACATATGTTATGCAATGGTTTTCCCCATACTTGGTCACCACCGTGATTATTATCTCGTTAACTTAATTCCTCAAGAGATGCAATGACATTTTGAGAAATTGAGTTAAACCTAACATCTCACCCCATATCTAGCAAACAAAAATATTTTGTTAAACCTTATAGTTTGTGTGAGATGTTCCCAAAGTTACCCAATTGTTCCCCAAAAATTTCGAAATCATCATGAAGGGTTTTGACCGCAATTTGAACATCATGAAGCGCGACACATTCCCAACTCCCGTCTTAGAAAACTAAATTCATTCTCGGGAAGTGGTTTAGTGAAAATGTCAGCTAGGTTTGACTTTGACTCTACATAAGAGAGTATGATGTTCCCCCTAGCTACATGATCCCTAATGAAGTGGTGTCTTACTTCAATATGTTTTGTCCTAAAATGATGGACCGGATTCTTGGTTAAGTTAATTGTGCTAATGTTATCACATAACACTTGCACACCCTTGTAACTTAATCCATAGTCCTCTAAGGTGTGGATCATCCACAACAATTGTGATATACTCTCTCCCATGGCGATATATTCTGCCTCGGTAGTGGAAAGAGCAACACAATGTTGCTTCCGACTCGACCAACTTACTAAGGACGAACCTAAGAATTGGCAGCCCCCACTAGTGCTTTTCCGGTCCAACTTACATCCAGCGAGTCGGAATCCGTATAGCCCATCAAATCAAAAGATTCGGTACGGGGATACCAAAGACCTACACCAATTGTGCCCTTGAGATATCTCAAAATTCGCTTAACAGCAATTAGGTGTGATTCCTTGGCGCAGACTTGATACCTAGCGCACATACCTACAGCAAATAGTATATCTGGTCGGCTGGCTGTGAGGTATAGCAAACTACCTATCATGCTTCGATATTGAGTTAGATCAACGGGTTTACCACTCTCATCATTGTCTAATCTTGTGTTTGTGGCCATGGGAGTGGTTACCTCTTTCGAATCACTCATATTGAATTTTCGAAGCATTTCATGTGTATACTTTGTTTGATGCACATGGATATCATCGCGAGTTTGCTTGATTTCAAGTCCAAGGAAGAAAGTCAACTCTCTCACTAGACTCATTTCGAACTCACTCTCCATGTGTCCAATGAACTCATTTAAATAGCCCTTATTGTTGGAGCCACAGATTATGTCATCAACATATACTTGGGCTACAAATATATTGTCACTATCTCTTCGTAGAAACAGTGTAGGGTCTATTTAACCTCTTACGAAACCCTTTTCAATCAAGAATGTCGACAACCGCTCATACCAAGCCCGGGGTGCTTGTTTAAGGCCATAGAGTGCCTTTTTGAGCTTGTACACGTGGTTTGGAAATTCGGTACTCTCAAACCCTGGAGGTTGTTCGACATAGACCTCTTCTCTAATCAAACCATTTAGGAAGGCCGATTTGACATCCATTTGAAATAATTTGAAGCCACGGTGTGTTGCAAATGCAAGCATCAATCGGATAATCTAATCGTGCCACGGGAGCATAAGTCTCATCATAATCAAGACCTTCAACTTGACTGTAGCCCTTGGCTACCAAGCGTGCCTTGTTTCTAATGATTTCTCCCTTGTGGTTTAATTTGTTTTTGAAGACCCATTTAGTTCCAATAATGGTGGTCTTCTTAGGTCTAGGGACTAAGTCCCAAACCTGACTCCTCTCAAATTGACCTAGTTCATCTTGCATTGCAATGATCCAATCGGGATCATTTAACGCTTCATCAATTTTTCTAGGTTCAATTTCGGAAATTAGAGCAACTTCATTAGTCTCATTCCGGAAGAATGATCTAGTCCTAACCCCTTGATGGATATCTCCAACGATTTGGTCTTGGGGATGACTAGAGGCTAATCTCGTTTGTCTTGGTGTTGGTGGTGCTTCTTGAACAGGTTCACTAGACACAAATTCAGCCTCAGGATCCGGCTGATCAATGGGTTGTCTAGGTTCACCGTCATCGGACTCATCACCATCAACAACACTTGGAATTTCATTCAAACTAAGTCCCCTTAGTGCAAGTTGAACTCCTTCTACATTTTCTGACTGGTCAATTGATTTCGGAATTTCTTCAAAAACCACATCAGAAGATTCTTCAACTAATCTAGACTTCTTGTTATAGACTCGGTAGGCATTGCTAACGAGGGAGTACCCGACTAGTATCCCTTCATCAGCCTTTGCCGTGAACTTTCCAAGGTGATCCTTGGTGTTTAGGATGAACACCTTACAACCAAACACCCTAAGATGTTTAACCGTAGGTGGTTTCCCAAACCAAAGTTCATGGGGAGTCTTTCCTAAAAACCTATGAATCAGGACTCTGTTTTGCACATAGCAAGCTGTATTTACAGCTTCGGCCCATAAGTAACTCGGGAGTGAGTACTCATTAAGCATGCTTCGTGCAGCCTCTTGAAGTGCACGGTTCTTCCTCTCTACAACACCATTTTGTTGTGGTGTTCTAGGAGTAGAGAACTCATGTCTATAACCCTTGTTTTGACAAAATTCTAGAAACCTTTGGTTTTGAAATTCACCTTCATGATCACTTTTAATTGTCTTAATTGTTAATGATTTCTCATTTTCAACTCTTCTACAAAAAGAAATGAAAATATCTAAAGTTTGGTCCTTATGTTTTAAAAAGAAAGTCCATGTATATCTAGTGAAATCATCAATGATGACAAAGCAATATCTACTTCCATTCAACGATATGATAGTACTACAATCAAATAGATCCATGTGAAGTAAATCTAATGCATTGGAAGTACTTACAGCGCTTTTACCTTTATGTGCAGATTTTGTTTGCTTACCCATTTGACACGCATCACATAATTTATCTTTTTCATACTTGATGCTTGGTAAACCTCGAACTAGTCCCTTGTTGGCCAACTTCCGGATGTTCTTCATGTTCACATGTGCTAGTCTCCGGTGCCAAAGAGTGGACTCTTCTTCTTTTGACATGAAACACTTAGCAAAAGCATTAGTAGCACTTTTAAATGAAACTTGATAAATATTGTCTACTCTTGCTCCTACTAGTACCGTGTCCAAGGTGTCATTTTGTCTAACTAGACATTGACTTGGTTGGAAGTCAATTGTGTAACCCGTGTCACACAATTGACTGACACTTAGGAGATTAAACTTCATCCCCTTGACTAGAAGGACATTCGAGATTCTAAGACATTCGGATATTTGAATGTCTCCTATTCCTATAACCTTAAGGCTACCATTGTTACCAAATGATACATTACCTCTACTCTTCTTGTGAAATGTGATAAACAATGATCTATCCCCGGTCATGTGTTTGGAGCATCCACTATCAACAAACCAAGTTGATAGATGCTCCCCCTCAAACATAACCTACACAATTCGAAAAATAGAAGTCTTAGGTACCCAAACCTTGGGACCTAAAGTATCAACTAAACATGACTTAGGCACCCATGCCTTGACAACTTTCTTTTGAATTTTGGGTGTCCTAGATTGTCTCATGTCAGTCCTAGACATGAGAGATACAAATGAGGGTTCCTTAGGACGGTAACAAATACCGGCCCTATTGTAGATTGCCCTTTGGGCATTGAGGATCATATCTAGGGTCTTAGAGCTATTTGAGAATTTCCCAAGAATATTCTTAAGCTTCTCAACTTCACTCTTCAATGATTGGTTTTCCTCTACTAACACATTATCATGTAAATCACTGATTTCCTCAACGTCCTTAGAGGATTTCAAGCTTACAATCTCATGTTTCAAAGATTTAATTTCATCTTCTAGTAATTCAACATGCAAGTCATCAATGTTATCATCCCTAGAAGCTTTCAATTGATTAATTTCTAATTGCAATGCTTTAACTTTGTTTTTGGATTTCTTAAGCATACTAGTTAAACATGCAATTGCTCTATTGCATTTTTCAAGCTCGGGAGAAGTTACCTCTTCATCATCCGAAGATGATGATGTCGTGTTTGCGGAGCTTGAAGATTCACCACTGCTCTCCTCTCCAAGAGCCATGAGAGTCACTTGTCTTGTGCTCTTCTCCTCCTTTTCATCATCGGATGAACTCGAGGATGACTCATCCCAAGAAGCCTTCAAAGCTTTCTTCTTCTTCTTGGATCTCTCTTCTTTTCTTTTGGATTTCTCCTCCTTCTTAAGCTTCGGACATTCATTCTTAAAATGCCCTTTCCTACCACACTCAAAGTAAGATGCATTATTCTTATCAAGTTTGGATTCACTAGTGTTACCTCTTCTTTTGAAACGTCGGTCTCTTCGCATCATCCTCCTCACAAAGTTGGCCATTTCGGATGAAGAGGAGCCGCTGCCATCTTCCTCGGAATTGGATTCGGATCCGGAAGAATATGAAGATGATGAGATCTCTTTCTCCTTCTTCTTCTCCTTCTTCTTCTTAGTGACTCGATCCCCTGCAACTAATGCAATCCCCTTCTCCTTGGGGCCTTTGTTAGCCATTTCATGCAATTCCATCTCACAAAATAAGTCATCTAATTTTACAATAGATAAATCCTTGGATACTTTGTAGGCATCCACCATGGATGACCACAAAGCATTCCTTGGAAATGCTTTCAAGACATACCTCACAAGGTCGCGATTCTCGACCTTTTCATCAATTGAATGAAGCCCATTGAGGACTTCCTTGAACCGGCTATGGAGCTCACTTACCGACTCATTCTCCTTCATGGAGAGATTTTGGAGTTGATTGAGGAACAAGTCCCTCTTGGCAATTCTAGAGTCTCGGGTGCCTTCATGGAGCTCTATGAGTTTGTTCCACAAGTCTTTTGCACTTGTGAAGGGACCAACCTTGATGAGTTGGTCTTTGTTCATGCCACATTGCAGAGTGACAACCGCCTTCGCGTCGGCTTCACTCTTCCTTGTTTGTTCGGCAGTCCACCTCCATGACTCAAGTTCTTTACCTTCCTCATCCTTAGGAGGGATGAATCTCTCCTTCACCGCGAACCACGTATGGATATCTATCTTCAAATAGTATTCCATTTTTGATCTCCAATATTGGAAGTCGGCGCCATCAAAGAATGGAGGTCGGGTGGTGGAGAAGCCTTCTCTCAATGCCATCTTGTTGAGAACTCTCGGTTGTTAAGCCGTAAACAGAGCACCTTGCTCTGATACCACTTGTTGGGAACGAGATGGCTAGAGAGGGGGGGTGAATATAGTCAATCACTTCTTCTTTGAAGAGTTATCAAATTTCTGCACTTGAAGTTATTAATAGCACAGCGGAAGTATGAGTGGGCTCCTGACCTCCGATGGCAGATTTTGGAGTTAGAGCATATGCTGCAGCACGAATTGCATATCTCTGAGCTTTGGCGACAGGAGGTCCGCTCAAAGTTTCAGACTTTTGATCGCCGTCTCGATGCTTTAGCCTCTGATGTCTCTGAGATGCACTCCTTCCAGGACAGATGGTATGAAGAGTGGTATCATCATACATTTCCTGATGGTGCATCTCCCAGTGGCCCTTCACCAGGAGATATCATCTACATTGATGATTCGGACGATGATCCAGCTGACGATTGACCGCTCTATGTTCGTGTTTGATGTTTTTGACGGATGTGTACATCCTGACTCTTGTCTGTTCTATCTTGCTTAGGATGTTGCTTGCTCACGTGATTACTGTTTGTCGATACTTGTTGATGCTATGTTATATTATCTGCATTTTTGATCCGTAGCTATGTTCATGTCTATGCTACCATGCTCATATGATACATATGCCTGTTTAGCCATTTGATATCCTTTTGCCATATGTGATCGTATGCTTATCAATAGTCAATCATATTCTTGTTGATTTGAGATACCCCTAGGGTTGAGGGGGAGTATGGTTTAAACTTATCAGCCCTTCTAGCCCCTTTTCGGTGTTCGACAAAGGGGGAGAGTGTTGGTTGGTTAAGTTTAGGTTGATCATGTTGTAGGGGAGGATCCTGATTCCCCTATGATTCTGGAGTTGAGGAAATGGATTGAGAATCCCTAAACTGAGATCGGGTTGTCAAACAACAAAAAGGGGGAGATTGTTGATGCAGTCTGGCCCTGATTGTTGTTTTGATGTTGACACCGATTTAAGTTTAGGTGGATGATTATTGATTATGATTAAGTCCTGATCGGGGATCAGGCATGGTATGGAAAATCCTAGTCTGGAGGGCTAGGTGTTGGAAAATCCTAACCTGGAGGGTTAGGTGTTGAAAATCCTAGTCTGGAGGGCTAGGTGCTGGAAAATCCTAACCTGGAGGGTTAGGTGTTGAAAATCCTAGCTTGGAGGGCTAGGTGTGTGAAAAGTCCTAATTCGGAAGAGGTGGGTGAAAAGTCCTAGCTTGGAGGGCTAGGTGAAAAGTCCTAACTTGGAGGGTTAGGTGCAAATTCTCATCTTGGAGAATTAGGTGAAAAAGTCCTGGCTTGGAGGGTCATGTCCTAGCTTGGAGGGCTAGGTTTGGAAAGTCATAATCCGAAAGAGTTGGGTGAAAAGTCCTAGCTTGGAGGGCTAGGTGAAAAGTCCTAACTTGGAGGGTTAGGTGCAAATTCTCAATTTGGAGGGTTAGGTGAAAAATCCTTAGCTTGGAGGGCTAAGGTGGAAGAGAACTTAGCTTGGAGGGCTAAGTTTAAGTTCCTGGATCGGTCTGGGAAGCTGGCACGCTGCCCTGTTGTGGATCGGTCTGGTGACCGATCCAGCAACGACTGATCGGTCTGGTGACCGATAAGGGAGCACACAGTGAGGTTGAGAACCTGCTGTACAGCTCCTGATCGATCCGATGACCGATCAGGGAGTGTGTGTGTTTCACCCACTGCTTGGCTCCTGATCAGTCTGGTGACCGATCAGGGAGCGAACAGTGAGGTTGAGTTCCCTTGCTGATCTGCACCTGATCGATCTGGTGACCGATCAAGATCACTGTGCAGATCGTTCCGGAGAACGATCCAGCGTCGCAGGTTCCTCTCTATGATCGATCAGGACGGAGCCTGATCGGTCTGATCACGATCTGATCGGTCTGGTGACCGATCAGGAGGCTTCCTGATCGGTCCCGTGACCGATCAGGAGGTCTGGACTGCGAAGCTCAGAAATCGCCCAAGAAAGGGGTGGATCGGTCGGGTGAACGATCCACAACCTGGGATCGGTCTGGTGATCGATCCTGGAGAAGTCACAAAGAAATCGCGATTTCTAATCGAGCGTTGGGGATCGATCAGGACGGAGCCTGATCGGTCTGGACCTAGCCTTATCGGTCTGGTGACCGATCAGGGGTCGCTCTGATCGGTCCGGTGACCGATCACTTTAATTCAAATGCACTGTCAGACGCTCTGATCGCGTCTGAACGTATCCGATTTGCTGCCACTTACATCTGATATTTGATTTACTGTGTGATACGCTGCTCTAGCACTCTGATTAAGCTGCAGGTGACAGGGGAGGATTCAAACACTCAAGGAGAGGTCAAAGGAGGTTTTCCTTGGAGCAGGTTTGTCCGATTCTGCATTTCAGGTTGCAATGGCCGAGCTGCAGACTGGAGCCGAGACTGGGGCTTGGCTGAGGGGATCTCAGGAAGACCAGAGAGGGCTCAGTGGTAGCTGGCGTTGGTAGTGTGGTAGCTGGAGGCTACGGAGGATGTTGTCACCTGATGCTGTGTGGAGAATCAAAAGCGCGGAAGCTGGCTTCGGGGAAGCAGAGTTCGAATACTGTCTTCTTGCTGCGCTTTGAGTTTTCCACAACAAGCTTGCTGCGTTCTTGAAGTTTCATCACCTTGAGCAAGCTACTGATTTCGAGAAGCAATCATCCATTACTTGAGTGCTTGAAGGAGAGAACAAGGAGCTGGGAGTCCGATAGTGGGAAGACACGAAGAAGGGTTCTTGCGTGAGATCGCCACTGGGTGGAGCTCAGGGAAGCTTGCTGTGTTCTTGTCCTTGCTGAGTGCTTGAGTAAGATCCTTCTTGTTGTTTCATTGAGCTTAAACATTTATCTGTGATTGAAATACTGTGGAGAGGTTTCTCCACCGAGAAGGAGATTGCTTTATATCCGGTGCTAACCGGGGCTTGATCTGCCGACGATCAAGGGATCGCCCACCTTAAGGGCATGCCAAGGAGTAGGGGCAAGTTATCCCTGAACCTTGTAAACCCTCCTTGTTAGCGATCTTGCTAGCTGTGATTGTTTATTCTCGGTTTCTGTTTTGGTTTACTGCACTGTTTTGTTGCTTTATTTCTTCCGCTGTGCTACTGATAAGATTAAGTGCAGAAACTTGTTACTTGCCAAAGATAAAAGTGATTGGCTATATTCACCCCCCCTCCTTCTCTAGCCATCCCGTTTCCAACACCTGGAAGGTTTCATTCAGAACTATACCTTCTGAGTGGATCTCGTGTAGGATCACCTAAAGCTCCTGGACTTAGTTGATCATTGTATTGGAGTCCACCATCTTGTAGTCCAGGAATCAACCCGCGATGACCTTCTTAGCCCCTATTGTTAGATCGTGTCGGCTTGCTAGAGGGGGGGTGAATAGTAATTTTTGATTTCTTCTTCCTACAAGGTTAGTCGCGAAATGGAATATACTAAAATAAAACTAAACTAAACTAAAACAAGGAAGAAACACACCGATGTACGTGGTTCGGAGATAAAACTCCTACTCCACGGCTGCTCGTAAGGTGGGCGATCCCTAATCCGTTGGTGGATGATTTCCCGGAGCACCTCCGGCTAGATCGCGTAGCTTCTTGTAGGTGGAGAAACCTCTCCACAACTCTTGGACATTACCTGAGCAAAGAAGGCTACTAATCCACTCTATCCAAGCAGATTTCGCCAAGAGCTCCCAGCCCAAACCGAGTTCTCTTAAATAAAACTCAAGGCTGAAAAAACACCCTACCAGTCGACTGCTCTCAGGGCAGTCGATTGGTCCTACTGAAAATCGACCGTTGCAAGCCTAACGTTCGAATTTCCAGCCGCTTACTAGCCACCTACCAGTCGACTACTCCCAGGGCAGTCGATTGGTCCCATATCGACTACTTTCTGTGAGTTTCTGTGACCTTTATCAGTCGACTGCCCCAAGGACAGTCGACTGGTCCGCCCTCACACCTAAGGTTTCCCTTCCTGAGTACACTTCTCTCAGCACTCAAACCCTAGGATTCCTCGAGTACAATCACTCAGCACTCGTACCCTCACGACTCAGCTGACTCCTCACCAGCAACCTCGACTATTGCCTTCGCGCCCTGCTCATCTTTGGCTTCCATCCCTCGGATGCACACAAGCCTCCAATTTACCTCCATGCTATCCTTCACGCATGTCTCGAATTCCGCACCCCTCGGCTCATCGTCCCTGCTATCCATGGTCCCTCGGGTGCACATAAGCCTCCAGCTTGTCTCCATGCCACCCTTCACCGTACCCGAAGTCGTCCAGCCACGTCAATATGTGTAACCTGCAATCCTACACACTTACATACACATATCAAATTCACAAGAGTAGACCTAACTTAAATCTTTTGCCCAAACATCAAAACACATGGTCACTCCGGACCATAGATTGACCCATCAATCTCCCCCTTTTAGATGTTTGGCAATACGTTTAAGCTAGGGAAAACAAATAGCAATAAATAGCAATAACAATGCTAAACAACCATTTGGACTTACGTTGCCAAGACTCCATCTCGGACTTACACCGCCAATGTATATGCAATGCAAACATGTATGGATCCTATCCCAAAGCATCCCCACACCTAACCCTTCCAAAGGTTGGGACTTTTACCAAAACGGGCTTTTTAAAACCTATCCCAAGGCTCCCCCTATATAGACTTACAAAAGCTTTTTAAGAACCTCTCCAAGGTTCCCCTTATGCCAAGAAAGGAGCAACAATGCTCCCACTTTACCTAAGCTCCCCCTAAATCTAGGGTTTCTTGCAAAGGCGTGTTTGGTTTCCCACTTAAACCCAACACTTCTCCCCCTTTGCCTAACATCAAAAAGATCCAACAATTTCCCCCTTATTGGACTCTTTAACCTTTAAATGATTATAAACATAGTGTATTAATCTCCCACAAGGTTCCACATTTGCTTCTTATCAATTGAACATTTTCCAATGGCTGAAAACCCCCACTCAGCCTATATCAGTCGACTGCCCCTAGGGGCAGTCGACTGGCACGTTGAAAAACCCAATTTCAGCTTTCTGAATCTAAATTCAGAAATATACCAGAAATTTCACAAATCTCCAAAAATTCCTAAATTTTGTGGAGACGTTTGTGGTATTCATACCTACTTGGGAAAAATACATTCAACAATGTATCTATCTCCATTCCCAAGTTTGACACAAAACCCAAAACTACCTATGAAAATTAAGGCATAGCAAACAATAGGCAACCTCCCCCTTTACCTATGCTCTCTCCCAATTTTCAATTCTCACACCCAACACCAAATTGAGTTATATCCAACTTAACATCATATCACTAAGTTAAGTTCTACCCAACTCAACACCATAATACCAAGTTAAGTTCTACCCTAACTTAACACCATCCATTCTTCCGTCAAGTTAAACCTAACTTAACACCCCAAGTTCTTTCCTCTTTGACACCATCAAAAAATTGCCCCAAGCAACCCTACCTCTAGTGCCAAAAAGAACTCACTTTATTTTTGAAGAACCCCTCAAAAATCAACATACAGATTTGTTGGTGCAGAAAGCACCATATCGAACCTTGTTTTGATATTGGCAAAGGATTCAAAGTTAAGTTTATTGGTGATCTAACATTGTTACTCGAGTGTGCAGGCAAAGTCCTAGCGAATGGCTGCTAGGCAACTAGCGAAGGGCTGCTAGTCACCAAGTCCTAGCGAAAGGCTGCTAGACAACTAGCGAAGGGCTGCTAGTCACCAAGTCCTAGCGAAGGGCTGCTAGGCAACTAGCGAAGGGCTGCTAGTCACCAAGCCCTAGCGAAGGAATGCTAGGCACCGGGCGAAGGGCAGCTCGGCATCCAAGACCTGACAAAGGACCGTCAGACAAAAGTCCAACCAGAGGAACGGTTGACATCAGGTAAATTCTCCCGAGAGGAGTAGGTGAGGACGCGTTCCCCGTAGAGGGAACAGTAGGCGTCGGTTCGACCTAGGGCTCCATTTTGGAAACCAAAGTCAGAACCAAGACAGCTAAGGCTGTATAATCTAACACTTTATTGTTTTATTGTGTTTTGGACTAACCCTGGATGCAGGACCGAAGGAACGTGTGTCTGCAGCTCAGAAATCCTCAAAGGAGTGAGGCAATGGCTGAGTAGGGCGCCCGGAGTGTCCCGGGCGCCCCCAAGGTGCATACAAAACAAGTCAAGTAAAAAAGGCTTCGAACAGCTGCTGGGCGGGGCGCCCCCGTGCTCCCGGGCGCCCCCGCTGCTCCCGGGCGCCCCCTGCGTCCCGGACGCCCCCATGCGCATGCATCGATCCAGAAGCCAAGCGAAGCCAAAGGATAGAGTTTGACCCGGTCAACCCGGGCGCCCCGAGCGCTCCGGGCGCCCCGGTCAAAACGGATCCCGAAGATAAAGGGATCAGACGCTGACCGAGGTATTGACGGATCAAAGGACACGTGGGGGGGCGCCCCCGACATCCCGGGCGCCCCCAGGCCCTATATAAAGGGCCCTCGACCAAGGCTTCACAACATCAATTAACTCGACGCTTCTACGCTCTTCTGCTCTCGCTCTGCGCCCCGGAATCCTTCCAACTCGAGCCGACGACGTCCCGCTGCTCCGAAAAAGTCGATCTACCCCGGACGTCGGTAAAAGAGCTATTTAAAAGTTTACTGTACTTAATTCTATAATCCATTGTAAACTATTTTGCGCCTAATATAGAATTGCCCAAAGTAAACGGTCAACGACCGTGGGCCTTGGAGTAGGAGTCGACCCAGGCTCCGAACCAAGTAAAAACGACTGCGTCTCTGTGTTATTATTTTTTATTTCCGCTGTGCACTTGCTCTTAATTTTCCGAAAAACGAATACCGATATTCACCCCCCCCCCCCACCTCTATCGGTCCTATCGATCCAACAAGAATTACCAGTCCACTGCCCCTGGGCAGTCGACTGATACAATCAACTTCTGAAATTCCAGCCTAATTTTAGAAACTTCTAGAAAATTCTAGAAAACCCTAAAAAATCTAAAAATTTGCAAGCAACCCTATCCTAGAAAAATATGGTTCCATGAAAAATATCAAATATGTTTGACTTTTGGTACAAACTCTAATTTCCTCAAACATGGTTATTTTGTATCAACTTTGAAACCTAAACATAATGTCATGTGTTTGCCACATCCATTCATTAATATTTCACACATATAACTACCTTCAACTCTCTCTTTTTCCTTATGTATTATTAATATGATAAAACCCCTTCTTCTTATCTCTTAACCCTAGATACATATGCACTTATCAATCTTTCTTGAATTACATGACATCAACAAGCCTCATTTCAGACAATTAACATTAAACCATGAAGTAAAACTTTATTCATGGAGTATGAAAGCATAAACAAGAATTTTAATCCAAAGCATATCCTATCATCCAATAACAATTTATGAACTTCAACCCATATAAGCAATATCAAGTCATGACCTAAACTCTCATAAAGTAACATGAACCTTTCTAATGCTTTCAATTTTGCAAGTTCCTATTATCCAATATGTCTTTTCTTTTTAACCCTATGGATCAGTCGACTGCCCCCAGGGGCAGTCGACTGATAAAACGAACAGAAGGTTCCCAGTGTCGAATTCATCTGGACCAGTCGGCTGGTTCTGAACCAGTCGACTGGTACCTGAATTTTAGTTTTCAGCCTATATTTAAAAATGTCTAATTAATCTACAAATCTATAAAAAAAATATGAAATTTCGTGGTGAGATTTGTGGAGGCTATGTCTACTTGGGAAAAATATGTTTTCAAACAAATCTACTCCGGATTCTAAATTGTATCATTGAAACTTATCCAAAAGTCCTAATTTTGGCCTCTCCTTGATGTATCTTCTCATACCTGACCATAATACATTTCTAGCACTGAGTTATATGACATTTACACATTAAACCCTAATTTTTATCAAATATAATCCCATTTTCATCTTTTTCTCTTCATAAATCTCCTTTTAATGTGCCAATTCCCTAGGATTAAGACTTACCTAGTCTCCCAAACCCTTTGGCACATTTCATAGTTTATCTAATCTCCTAGGAGAAAGCCTCCTGAGATCCATTTACCATGGATCCCAAAGACTCCTAGAACTCCCCTTTGAGCTCTTAGCCCTAGGCACCTCCCTAGGTGACTCAACCCACACTAGACCACACCAATGTGCCCCCGGTGATTCTTGATCTACACAATTAACCTCCTTAGACACCTTATCCTCGGTTAAGTCCTTTTTCTCTTTTAATGGCATCCCCTTGCCATTCTTGGACTTCTCCTTCTTGCCATAGTTATATGCTATCCTAACATACTTCTTTCCATTGACATTGGAGATCTTAGATCGGTATCCCAACCCCGATCTATCATTGTTGGGTTTTAGGCTATCCAACATCATATCTAAATCTTAGATCCAATCGTAAATCTTTCTAGGGTCTTTTCCAATTTATCAAGCCTTGCCCTCAAGGCTTGATTTTCCCTTTCTAGGCTTTTAACCCTAGAATCCTCATGTCCACTTTGGACATTCCTAGACCTACCCATCTTCCTAGACATGTGTCTCCCTTTTTGGGATTAATGCCTTGATCCTTAGGTCTAGCGGTCTTAGATTTTTCATGATGCATGACCTTCCTAGGTTTTGATCCACCTTGTTAATCTATTCTTATCATTATACTTAAATCCATGACTATGTACAAGCAAGCATTTTTCATTGATTCCAGCATGCATGGAGGAACTTAAATTTGAATTGCATTTTAATTTAAAGTTAGGGAGTACCTCCCTTACCCTTGTAGCTCCCCTTGATGTGAGCTTCTTTTTTCCTTTCCTCCTTTTCCCATCTTCTCAATTGCTCCATTTTCTTTAGCTCTCCTTTCCTTGGACATTTTGTGTGATAATGCCCTAGCTCTCCACATGTGAAGCATCTAATTTTCTTTCTTTTCTCTTGGGCTTCTCCATTCCTACAACCCATGTTAGATTTAAAAGAAATTGAAATGGGTTTAGGATTTACCTCCTTTTTCTTACCATTTGAACACTTGTCCTTATAGTGTCCCTTTTCATTGCACTCAAAGCAAATAATATGGTCTTTTATTCTTGCTTTGGTGGAGGTAGGAGCTTCTTCTTGCTCCGGTATTGATGAGGGTCTCTCCTCCCCCTCAATTCTTAATGTTGACACCTCTTCTTCTTCTCGTGATGAGGTGGATGATCTCTCACTTGATTGTGCCTCTTCACTTGATGAGGTTGACGATTCTTTTCATTTTTCTTCTTCTTGAACCATTTGACTTGTCTCCATGGGCTCTTGAGCTTGTTAGGGTTTTTATGGAATTCTCCTATCTTGTTCCATAGCTCATATGCATTGTGATACTCTCCTACACCACTTAACACATTAGTAGGCAAAATGTTAACTAATATCGAAATTATCTTCTCATTTGCCCTTGATTGACTTTGTTACTCTTTAGTCCAAGATCTAGGTCTAAGTCTTTTCCCATGCTTGTCTCTTGGAATTTCAAATGACTCTTCTATGATCATCCTACACTTCCGATCCATTCCAAGCCAAGTCTCCATCTTTATCTTCCAATAACCAAAATCTTCATGATCGTAGGATGGTGGTGTGTTGATATCATCCCCTAACTTGTCTTCCATCATATTTCTCCTCTAGCTTGTGCTCCCTTGGCGGTTATTCCAACAAGAGCGGTCCTTCACTCTGATACCACTTGTTAGATCGTGTCGGCTTGCTAGAGGGGGGTGAATAGTAATTTTCGATTTCTTCTTCCTACAAGGTTAGTTGCGCAAGCGGAATATACTAAAATAAAACTAAATTAAACTAAACTAAAACAAGGAAGAAACACACCGATGTATGTGGTTTGGAGATAAAACTCCTACTCCACGATTGCCTGTAAGGTGGGCGATCCCTAATCCATCGGTGGATGATTCCCCGGAGCACCTCCGGCTAGATCGTGTAGCTCCTTGTGGGTGGAGAAACCTCTCCACAACTCTTGGACACTACCTGAGCAAAGAAGGCTACTAATCCACTCTATCCAAGCGGATTTCGCCAAGAGCTCCCAGCCCAAACCGAGTTCTCTTAAATAAAACTTATGGCTGAAAAAACACCCTACCAGTTGACTACTCCCAGGGCAGTCGACTGGTCCCACTGAAAATCAACCGTTGTAAGCCCAACGTTCGAATTTCCAACCACTTACCAGCCACCTACCAGTCGACTGGTCCTAGGTCGATTACATTCTGTGAGTTTCTGTGACCTTTATCAGTCGACTGCCCCAAGGGCAGTCGACTGGTCCACCCTCACACCTAAGGTTTCCCTTCCCGAGTACACTTCTCTCAGCACTCGAACCCTAGGATTCACTGAGTACAATCACTCAGCATTCGTACCCTCACGACTCAGCTAACTCCTCACTAGCAGCCTCGACTATTGCTTTCGCGCCCTCTTCATCTTTGGCTCCCATCCCTCGGATGCACACAAGCCTCCAGCTTGCCTCCATGCTATCCTTCACGCATGCCTCGAAGTCCGCGCCCCTCGGCTGATCGTCCCTGCTATCCATGGTCCCTCGGGTGCACACAAGCCTCCAGCTTGTCTCCATGCCACCCTTCACCGTACCCGAAGTCGTCCAGCCAAGTCAATATGTATAATCTGCAATCTTGCACAATCACATATACATATCAAATTCACAAGGGTAGACCTAACTTAAACCCTTTGCCTAAACATCAAAACACATGGTCACTCTGGACCATAGATTGACCTGTATTGTAGTCCAGGAATCAACCCACAATGGCCTTCTTGGCCCCTATATCCTCCATCTTATATTTCTTGTCCAAGGACTCCCACAGCTCCATAGTCGTTCTCTTCGTGCTGTACACAGCATACAACGAGTCAGCAAGGCAGTTGAGGATGTAGTTTCAGCATAAGTACTCAGAATGAATCCAAGCCTTGACCTCAGCAACCTCAATATGCTTGGGAGGGTCATCCGTCAAGAACCAAGCTAGATTGAGCGTGGTCAGGTAGAATATCATCTTCTGCTGCCACCTCTTGAAGTTCAACTCAGTGAAGTTCTCTAGTTTTCCCCATGGTTGATTGGGACATTCCCAATCGGGGCGGAGGGGGTCTGGTGATGAGTCTATTTCACCTCAACACTTTCCATGGTCATCTCAACATAAACAAATCTGTTTCAAGATTGTAGGAGATATTATCGGAGATTTTAAAAATAAATTGAAATTATAAAATAATTCCAACTTAGCTGTTGAGTGACTTGAGCTGCCTTGTATGTAGAATGCAGACTCCAAAATTGGAATTCCAGAGCAGAATTTTCCGAATCGATTTCCCCGAACCAGATTCCGCGGCTTGGTCTTCACGAACCAGACTTCACGACCTGGACTTCTCGACCCGAAGTTCCCGGATCGGTCTCTCCAACCGGTCTTCCCGAACTGGAGAGGAAGAGTTGTTGAGGCTTACATAATGCAATTTCCTTAAAACAGATTTGTCATTCTCCAACTGTGCTTTGAGGTTACAATGGACGTCTGTTTCCCAGGATACAATAGCGGGACCACGGACACAACGAAGCACTAGTTGTTCGTGGCGAACTGAAGAAGTTCCCGATTGCTACCACGGGTAATCCACCGAGTGGGGAACACACGGATACTTGGGAACGAGGTGGAAGACAATTGTTGCTCTGCCTATATCTTTTGCTCTCGGTCACAACCTTTTTATATAAGGCTTAGACCCATGCAACAATTAATGACTGAATTAACATCATTTAGGGCAAAACGTTGGTTTATTCGTTTGGATAAATTTTGCCCTGACCGGTCCAACATTCGACGTGCATAGGACATGCACGCACATGAGTCAACTTGGTTCAATGCAAACTCGGGCCCTGGATATCCACCCCCCTGTGCACCCATGCATGAGAGAGTCTATTCCCATACATTTGTTCACAACTAATATGCTTATGAAACAATTTAAATCAAATAATATGCCTTGAAACTCCCAATGTAAGACTAAAATCTATTTCACAATGAAGTCTCTTTACTCTCCACCTCCCTTTCCAATCACTTATATCCAACACATAAAACCCAATCCAAGTGTCAGTGAGTTCTTGATGTTTTGGTTGATCATTCAAGCCTCCAACAATAGGTTTCATAGTGATCTTGAGTTAATGTATTTTACATAAATTTTTCTCCATAAATGGGGCACGAACCCTACGACGCTGGACTTATGGACTACTCGCCGCGAACACTTACCGATTTATCTTGACGGCTAATGGAAAATTTCCATGGGACCGGATCGATTGTCCGAAGTTCGACGTTATCCAACTTTTTTAATTATTTTTTTAGTCATGATCTTGAGTTATCTTCTTTTATCTTTTGCAAACGGATGGATAAGTTTCTCAAATAATGAGAGTTTGATTTTCACGCAATACAAATAATCATCTATTTGAATTGCTCAGGGTGTTGAGACATTTTTTGTGTCTCATATCTACTGTGGTCGACAATACAATGTAGTCATTCTAATTTTTTGAACAGGCATGCAACATGACACCCTTTTAATATTTTAGAAAAAGACTCCTTCCAATGAAAAAGAAAAGGATTGACTCCTTGAATGTTTATCAAGGCGAGTCTCACGCTTTTCCACTTGCACCCCAGTAGAAGTTGCACCCCAATTACACGTTGCCCTGCTGACCCCGTAAACTAGAGTCATTAGTCAATATCAAGGTCTTCAACTTTTCCGGGTACTTTCAATTTTTAATAAAGAAAGACTCGTTTACTTTGAATTCTTTCATATTTTTTAAAGTTACATTTAAAATTCAATTTATTTAAAAATTTATTTAAAAATTTGAAAAATTGATATGAATATCGAATTCTTTCATGAACAACAAAAAGTAAATCATCACCTCGGCAATCCTTATCCTTCGTTATCTACTGTCTATAAACAAGATAAAACAAAAGGCTTCATCTAAAGAATTAAATAACAGTAAATTATAGAAAACTCCCTAATGATTATTTGATTTTTGTATGTATTCCTTATTTGAGATTTTTTTTAGATCCACTCCCTAATAGATTGAGTATAGAAGAGTAAAAATTGAATATACATCAGTGGAAATTGAGTATAAAAGAGTAAAATTTGAGTATAAAAGAGTAAAAATCGAATACACAGTTTCTTGATGTGGTGGATATAACCTTACATACTCAAATTTCTAAGGGGACGCTTGGTATAAATTTGGCAATGGGAATGATAATGGGTTTGATTGAAGGGCTTATGGATTTGGTGATAACCTAGTGGGGGTGGGTTATGAAATCAAGGGTATCATATTCTTATTTTGATTCCGATTCCCATATACCAAGCATCATCAATGGAAATGAAATAGATTTCATTCTCATTCCCACCTTCTAAACCCGCTCACCAAGCGTCCCCTAACTTTTATACTTAACTTTCTTCAAATAATACTCACCAAACTGTCTTGTCAATCCCATCAAGGATTGCATGCAAAGAAAAACTTGAGTGGAGATTTCATGTAAAGATGAATTTGAGGATGGGGAGTTTATGAAAATTTTTCCTTGAAATAATCAATAGAATAATGATTGGGAGAGTGAAAATGAGAGAGTAAAAATTATAGTGAATGACGTGACACTTTACATGCACGATCTCTAACGGGTTCACTGTACCCCTAAGGTATAGTTTGATTCGGAACGGCGACCTTCGGCCATCGATAATGTCCAAACGATAATCGAATATGTACACATAAAATATCATATTATATTACGTTATTTACTATAATTTTTATTTTTTTCATTTTCGCTCCCCTTTATCTCTGATCAATGAGCCTAGCGCACTCTCACTCTTATACGGACCAACTGTATCGGCAAATTATTTCATATTTGTACGGATCAACTGTGTCGGCGAAGTCTGTCATGGGAATAGTGTGGAAGTTCACATTTCAATTTCGGAGAAAATGGAAACCAATATGCATATCAATTGACTAACCAAAATCTTCCACCGTGAGACACATGCACAGTTGACTCCAAACCAAGACTTTAATAACTGAAATAAAATGCTATTTTATTTATTTATTTTTTTAAAAAAAAGAACGTCCTTTATAAAAATATTAATAAGGATGTTCATGAAACAGCATGGAAATACCCGAGAAAGAATAGTACAACGAGCAGGATCCGGATGCCTTTTCCGACTATAAATACCGCTCCCTTCCTCTCCAGACTCTCCAGTGTTCCCATCCTCTTCTCTTCCTCCCGATCCACAGCGATGGCGTTTCCCCAATGGGCCGTAACCCTCGCCATCGTGCTCGCAGCCGCCGTGGCCCTTCTTCGGCGGAGGCGAGGCCGGAGCGCGCTCAACCTGCCGCCGGGCCCCCGCCCGTGGCCCATCATCGGCAACCTCAACCTTATCGGCCACCTCCCCCACCGCTCCCTGCACGCCCTCTCCCAAAAGTACGGCCCTCTCATGTACCTGCGCTTCGGATCGGCTCCCGTCGTCGTCGGATCCTCCGTCGCCATGGCCAAGTTCTTTCTCAAGACCCACGATCTCTTCTTCGTGTCTCGCCCCAAAACGGCCGCCGGTAAATACACCACTTACGACTACTCCAACATCACCTGGTCGCCCTACGGCCCTTACTGGCGCCAGGCCCGCAAGATCTGCCTTCTCGAGCTCTTCAGCGCCAAGCGCCTCGACTCCTACGAGTACATCCGGGTGGAGGAGGTGCGCGCCCTGAATCGCGCCATCTTCGCCACCGCCTCCTCTGCCTCCCTCGTCACCCTCAAGGACTACCTCTCCACCGTCAGCCTCAATGTCATCACCAGGATGGTGCTGGGGAAGAAGTACCTCGACCCCGCGGTGGCGGCGGAGACCAAGATTGTGTCGCCGGAGGAGTTCAAGGAGATGATCGACGAATTGTTCCTGTTGAACGGCGTGATGAACATCGGCGACTCGATCCCCTGGCTGGATTTCTTGGATTTGCAGGGGTACATTAGGCGGATGAAGAAGCTGAGCCGCAAGTTCGACAGGTTCCTGGAGCACGTCCTGGACGAGCACAATGAGCGGCGGCGGCGAGAGGGGGATGATTTTGTAGCCAGGGACATGGTCGATGTGCTGCTGCAGCTCGCCGATGATCCCAATTTGGACATCAAACTCGAAAGGCACGGCGTCAAGGGCTTCACCCAGGTACGTTCGGCACCACTCTTTCTCGCTCGAGCATTTGGTCAAACGCCTTCACCGCATTATGATTAGTTAATTAATGATGATAAATAATTCATCCGTGCAGGATTTGATTGCTGGTGGCACTGAGAGCTCGGCGGTGACGGTGGAGTGGGCCATCTCGGAGCTCCTCCGTCGGCCGGAGGTGTTTGAGAAAGCGACGGCGGAGCTGGACCGCGTGGTGGGCCGCGAGAGGTGGGTGGAGGAGCGCGACATCCCCAACCTCCCATACGTTCAGGCCATCGCGAAGGAGGTCATGCGGCTCCACCCGGTGGCTCCGATGCTGGTCCCCCGCCTCTCCCGAGAGGACACCCGCGTCGACGGCTACGACATCCCCGCAGGTACCCGGGTGCTGGTGAGCGTGTGGGCGATAGGTCGAGACCCGGCGGTTTGGGACCATCCGGAGGAGTTCCGGCCGGAGCGGTTCGAGGGCAGCACGTTGGACGTGAAGGGACATGACTACGAGCTTCTTCCCTTCGGCGCCGGCCGGCGGATGTGCCCCGGCTACAATCTCGGGCTCAAGGTCATCCATCTCAGCCTCGCTAACCTGCTGCACGGGTTCTGGTGGAGGCTGCCCGCAGGGAAGAAGGCGGAGGAGCTGAACATGGAGGAGATCTTTGGGCTGTCGACGCCAAAGAAGGAGCCGCTCCAGGTTGTGGTGGAGCCCAAGCTTCCGGCTTACCTTTATTAAGAAGATAATTAGTATTAAAACGTCCACGTGTGTGTGTTATTTAATATATATATATATATATATATAAGCTTAATTTATGCGCGAATAAAAATGATGTGTGTAAAAGTTAATACTGAAATGAAAATTAATAAAAAAAAAAAATCCTTCATAGGACTTTTATTATTATTATTATTATTTTGCCCTTCTATCAACCATGGCGTGGAAACGAAATTTGAATCCCAATCACGTACCGCTCTCAGCCCTTTCTCCCCCAAATCTTTACTTGTTTCCGCCGTCCGCCTCAGCTCTCCGACCTCTATTCTCCGGCATCCGAGACGTGGCTCTCTACTGCTTAACATCCGCTCTTCTTGTTAACCCTAATCGATCCTATCCTCGATAAAGATTCAGCGAAACGCCATGGACGATCCTTCAAATCTCTCTGAAGGTGCTCGATTTCTTCTTTATGCCTTGGTCGAAACTTCTGTTGTTTACCTGAATGTTGTTTATGTGGGGGGTTTTTCCGCCCAATTTTTTGTTTGTATTGTCATGACTTGCAACTTTTCTCTTTAGGAAATGCGTATCGTCCAATCGAAGGTATGGAATCGGTGATTGCTACTGTTAGTGGTTACCACGGGACAGAGAGGTTTAAGCTCATCAAGCTTATTGCGCATTCTGGAGCTAATTATGTTGGAGCAATGACAAAATCTACGACACATCTGGTGCCTGCTTGGTGTTTCTGATTTTGGTTGCTTGAATTCTGTTTAAATGGTGATTTGTACTTGTTTTATCAGAGAATGATGTTGCATTTGTTGGATTGTAGGTATGCTGGCGGTTTGAAGGTAAGAAGTATAATCTGGCAAAAAATATTGGTGCACACATAATCAGCCATCGATGGTTCGAAGATTGTTTAAAAGAAAGGAAGCGGCTACCTGAAGATTCTTATTCAATGCAAAGGTACTGTTTTTATATTTTTAATTGGCATCTCACGAAGGGAAAACTGCTGTGTAACTTATTTATAAAGATCATAAACAATAAAACCCCAGTATAATACCATGATTGTTTAGAGTTCTAAACTTTGTGCATGATTCTCAATTCTAGAATTTCCTTGCAACTACAAGATGATACACTATCACACCCCTTTTCAATAAGATAATTGACCCGTTGATTTGTCAAATCTAACTGCTAGCCTAAAATGCTTAAATTAAATTTAATAGTAGCATCCCTATTTAAGTCTATACAACTTCTAGTACTCAAAGCTCAAGTTATAGTTCAGAATCATGAATCATCCATAATTAATAGTTTGTGAGACTCAATGGTTGCTACTCCATCACACACACAACCTTTTGACATCTCATGATGCATAGGATTGGTTCTTCATAGGTACCAATTTTTACACCCATACATATAAGAGTATTGACCCAATAACTTGTGAGGCATAATAGCTCACTTAAAATGCTTAAGCTCAAGTTAATAATTTTATTACTCATCCAACTTTGTAAAGTTTCCTTGCTTGCCCATAACTCTCCTAGTGATGCTTAACTAGGCTATCACATTCACATCCCTGATTAGCTAAAATCAAATTTAAAGTCATGATGGTTGGAATATGCAACATATATATTTTCGATTCCTTACAAAAAATGTCATGTACCCTGTTTAAAGCAAGATAGATGAGGGGAAATAATGTGTAAGAATAAAAAGAAAAATTGAAGTCGTGATTGTTTGCATAGTTCTAAAAAACTTAAAAGATTGTGAATGCCACACTAGTTATCTTATCCATATTTTGAATTTATAGCATAACACTAATTATGAGCTTAGTATGTCTTTTCTTGTAATGAAGATGAATTGTTAAATATTATGGTTTGTTGTATTATTTATTTTCTTAGTTGCAATGTGAAAATATGATATGTTTCTTTTTTGTTATGTGGATAATACTTATCAGTTATGGCTTATTTCTTGTGATTGTAAACATGTTTTGATATATATATATATATATAATTTAATATGCTCCTGCTCTCTATTTTAGTATTTTTTTAATACATATTGCCTAAGCATTAGATAGTGGTTCCATCACAGATAGCTTGGAATTGCCTTTTAATACCTTGATATCTTTTTTGCATTTCGACAACAATGATTCGTGGGTAGCTTATCTAATGATAACTTGTAGAAATATTAATTGATTAAACAGTGAAGAGTTTGTCTCGGATGATTTGATTTCTTGTCTCTTCTTGGTTCATCTCTGAATAAGCATGATGCATGGGAATTGTGCTTTTCTTTTCCCCATGATTGGTACAATTACCTTCTGCATGTGAAATGTGAATGCATGATTTTGCCCCCCAGATTACATTGTGCTGTTGGAAACCTTAAGTGATATGCTTCAGTTTTTAATGCTAACAATTAGGAAGATGTTACAATCATTATATTCTTATCTTGTATTTGAAAAAATTAAATTATTGAATTTAGTGTCTTTAACATCTTTCATGAAATTAACATTGACTAAGATTGGTATCTCCAAGGGATCTAAATTCTACTTCTTTTCTTGCTTTGTTTAATTTGATCAGGTGAAAGGTTATCTAAAAGCTTAAATTGTCATAGAAATGACCCATCACTACTTCATATATCTTAGAACTTTTTCACGTGTGGCAAAGTGAATTATCCCAATCAAATACATGCATTAATTTAAATGGGTTTTTTTAATTGATGAGTTTGGCAATATTCAGACACAATAGCTCTTGCTCTAATGGTGTATTTAGTTTGATTGTATGTGGTTTTATTTGAAAATTTACACTGTCAGGAAAATGGACTACAAGCAATTTTTTTATTCAGTGAAATTTACACATTTGAATCATGATAATTAGTTTGAATTGAATGCTTCTCACTTTGGTAGACAATGGCTGACAGTCATGAGTTATATTCCTATTATTTTCTCTTCTTCGTTAGTGGACAAGAGACTGGATCCATAACATGGGAAGAACCTGCCTTTTTGAATACTTCTGGAGAAGGAAAATGCAGCATACCCACTAACCGAAGGAGCAAAGCAGTTGATGTTGATGCTAGTTACCTGGACTGGCCTGAGTCAAATATATTTAGCAGAGTAAGTCTTTAACTTCTCGGACATTCTGTGGTTCACATGATAAGTCATGGTGTTATATGCTATTATGCCTTCCTGATGCAGCATATTCTGCAGCAAGGTTATTCTACGAACTACTGCTATGTATATATACAAACACAAGCAACGCATGAATACTAGTGTCTCCCAAGCAAGAGGCACTAAGACAAAGTGTCATTCACAATAAGCTATGAGCCTGCCAAGTACTCAAAGAAAGCCCTGCCTTTGGTGCACTTGGACTCTCATAGACCACAGCTGAAGAGAATTCAGCCACATAGAAAAAATACTATTAACCATCAGAGTAGAGTTATCAAAAGATAGCCTTGCATCTTGAGACGCCACAATGAATCTCCAGATGCAAGTGTGAGTGAAAGGATTAATTGAGGAATATCATTCCTATTAACCATCTATAAGCTGGCCTATAGAAAACTGACCCACAGATCCTCATCATCGCTGTGGTTTGAGTGCGCTGTGGTATATAGGAATGGTGGGGGAAGCCTCATGCAAAGTCTGAGCTAGGCCTCTGGTTGAACTGTATTACGTAGGTACATTATAAGAGAATCCAAAGCATGGGTACATTATAGTTTATATTTAGGCACTGTGGAACCCAAAGCATCTCTAAACAACATAAGAGAATCCAATGTATGGTTAATGAAATTGAATACCAGATTGGTTACATGGGTTTTTATTGGCAACATATATTTCAGCTTTGCATCTATTATCAACACGTTTACACGTGAATTGAAGTTAAATTTGGTGGCCATTGCATATGGTGAAAGACATTGTCAAAATTAGCTAATAGTTAACGACCAAGGTTTAGAAAAGAGAAACTAATAATTTTACTCATCACATTCAGTACCCTGTTATGATGTATCGCCTCAGCACTTCTGATCTCAGTAATCTATCTTGCTAAAGTTGCTTCTACTTCCAACCGATGTTAAAGAAGGCAAAACTTTCAACATTGGCTTTGTATTTGTTCAGCTTCTATGAATTTTCAAGCATGTAGTTCTTGAGAATTACGAATTACCATTTCCCAGTCTTTATTGCTAACTTTACACTTTACAACAGCTCGCTGAGAAGTATATTTACCAAACATATCTCCTGGACATGAATAAACATAATCCAATGCGGTGTTCAATTTTACATGTTTTCTTTAGATTCCAAATTTCGTGGAATAACTCCTAATGCTGATTTCTTTGTTAAAGTAGCTTATTGTTTCTCTAAGCTTAACTCATTTTCCTATTTAAGGTATGGTTGAATTATGACAAGTGTTCTTTCTGACATATGATATGCAGCATACGGAATCCAGTCACTTCCCAAATTTGCGCTTATCAAGCAACAGGAGAAATTTATTTGATGATAATCAAGATGATATCGCATATGGATCGGCTAGTAGAAGTCACTGTCTTAAGAAGAAATCATATTGTGATCTTTCAAATTATATTGATCCGAGCCAGAAGCAAGGAGCTTGTTCAAAGAAGTCCAGACGAACACAACTCACTGATTATGATTCAACCAGTGGAAACAGTTTAAGAAATAGGCTTGAGCAAGACGGCATAGAGGAAAGTTTGTTGGATAATAATTTTAGGGATCTTAATTCTTCTTTAGATAACAGATTATCTTCAGACAATGAGCACCATAAAGAAAGAATTGAAACCCTTGGTTCCTGCAATGATGGTATGAAGGATAATGAACCACACAAAGAAAATGATAGTCTTATCGAGCATGGTGGGCAGAATCAGGCAGAAGTATCATGTGTGATTTGTTGGACAGAGTTTTCTACAACACGGGCTGTTTTACCTTGTGGGCATCGCTTCTGCTATACATGCATTCAAGAATGGGCCGATTGTATGGTATATATTCTTAACCATTTTGAAACTGTGTTCGTTTAACATTGCATACACTTCATATTAATTGCTTGCTCCTTCAGTTGCCCTAATAAGGCCATAGCCTTTAAACTCGTAATCTAACAAATTCCCTATAGTTGATTTTGATTGTTGGTATAGCAGTTGGTAACTAACATGACGTCTGAACATACTTTTGCTTCTTTTTAGATGAATCTATTTTGTTTGATTAACCTTTTTCTTACAATATTGTCTATGACATCGTAAATTGAAATAGGAAAACCAAACGTGATGTCAAGGCAGCTTTCAACTGAATTGAAATGAATCCTTGATTGATGTTGAAAAAAGAAACATGTCTTACAATGTTAGGGCAATTCACTTTTGTTGTTATTACTAACCAATATTTTTGCTCGATCCATATGATTGGTATGATGAGAAAAACTACTATATGAAATATACAGATAGAAGTTAAAAGTATATATACAATACCTAAGTCTTGATTTCTGTTTTAATACCAGAATTTCCTCTCATATGGTTGGTAAACACTTGTAAGGTTTCAAATGGAAAGCCCTCAACCTGCCCTTTATGCAAAGTCAGCTTCACAAGCATCAAAAGGATGGAGGATTCCTTTACAGATCAGAAGATATACTCACAAACCATTCCTGGCGGATCCCCGAGTAGAGACATTCGTAAGCTCTCTAGTGAGGGAAATGATAAGGACACAATCTTGGTAATTTGCTTTCTAGTTCAGTATTTCCATCGTGCACACATACTATGCAACATAGATTTACAAATTTTCTGCTTATCACTTTATGTTGGCATAGATTTCTTACTATCGATATGTTTTTTTATTTTTTTTTTCTGATCTACAAGCCCGTGGATTTTGTTTGTTACGAGTGTCGATACCATGAGCCAGTGGATCTTCTTGTTTGCTGCCAAATCTGCAAATCTAAGTGGGTACATTCTTGCTGCTTAAATCCTCCATCAATTCCATGGACATGCATCCACTGCAAGGATCTCAGAACGCTCTATAGACTTTTTTCGATAAGTTGACGGTTCCATGTGGAATGGATTAAAATCAATGGTAGATCAGAGTCCAGAATATTAGCAACATCGTCGACCTTCCCCAGAATATAAAGGGATGATGCATGTCGCATCCTTATGTAAATACTTTCTGAAATTTTTGTACGATTTGATTATAGAAATTATTACCATTCAAATTTTGTATGTATCATTCCATGTTTCCATTGTCTTTGTCCGAACAAATGAATCTCTATCCGTTAAATATTCTATAACGTGGTTGAATTTTGACGTGTTGGGGTGAAGGATGGTGATTGAATTCTCAACGATGCTGATTCAACGTGCTTCCTGAATTTATTTGAGGCGTGAAATATCAAACTGTGTATCACATAATTAATTAGATTGTAAAATTTAAATATCTAATATAAAAATACAGATTCGACCATAATGCAGATATTAACAGTTTACTCAAATATTCATAGTAGGATATCTTAGGAATGAAAACTCTGAGATGTTGATTGTTAGACAGCCATTTGTCCTTTTTTACATACACAGATGAATGAGTGAATGATGTATCAGGTAATAGGTAAATTTAAAAAGATCAATTCAATTCCACAGGAGTTTTTCATCGATTGTCAAAATATCGGTAAGTAATCGTCCAGTACTCGTGATGGACGATTTAAAAATCTAATATCTTAAGATTCGTGCTTTATTTGAAAAAAAATTCTTACAAAATACACCGTAATTAAGACACGAACTCCGGATGCTTGGGATGCCGATTAATCGTTCTGCTGCTATACCATAATTCCAGGAGCTAGATACACCAATGAATGAACTAGTGTATCATACCATAATTCCAGGAGCTAGATACACCGATGAATGAACTAGGGGATACACTGATGAATGAAATAAGGGAAGGTTGTCTAACTACACCATTTATCGAGTCGAAGACTCATAGAGTTGGATTATTAAAAGAAACGAAAAGGCTAAAATATCATAAACGAACAATTAAATCTATCGTCTTGAATAAACTTCATAAAAAGGAAAACTAGATTCACGGGGTAAAAAATCAGAATTTACAGGAATCAGCTAATGTAGCAAGTAATCAGACACGGAATATAGACTACAAAAGATAGCACGGAATATAGACTACAAAAGATAGTATCTCAATGCTGTTGATCGGTGGCGTGAGCAATCCATTCGATTTGCCATATCCGATGTTGAACATGACTGATTAAAGTTTCTCAGTATCACTGTCTAAGCCCTGCATAAAACAAGATAGATATCTAACTTAGTCACGCTTGATCCCCATGTGCACTTTGTTATTTTAGAGCAAGAATTGGCATGTTTTGACTCGCTTCAGAAAGAAAAATAATAATTTGCTTAAACTAATCAGCATCAAGTTGAGAACAGCTTAGAACAAACGCTGGGAGAACAGCTATTGGTTTAGTAGCATGTCAGACCAACATTAATCTAAAATGCTTATGCTGAAATTAAAGCTAGCTTGTTTAGCTAAGCTTATAAAAAAAATTATAAGCCTACTATAATGTAGAAGTAATTTGAGGCGTCAATCTATAAACTCCCAGCTTTAAGATTTGACATCCCAATCCAAAGTCTAAATTATAGCCAATAATTAATCCCTAATCTCAGCATGTGAGACATAACAGCCTCTATGGCATCATCAAATTCTTTCTAATATCTTTACCATAGCTCCCCTCTCATATCATCACATTCGATTGCAATTATATACATCACTATTTTCTCCCTAGAGCATTATGTTCTAATCATGGATAGCAACAAGTATTGAGCAAAGGAGTAAACCGGAAGAAATCTGAAATTCTAAATGTAATGCCTTACCGAGGTGCTCCCGACCTTACTGAACTCATCATCCAAGTCAACATTGCTGTCATCTGTAACAATGTAGGAATGGTATCAGAAGTTGTCACCAGTAACCACATACCCTAGTATGACTGAAGATTTCTAAAAAAACAAAACTATAAACGTACATAAATTGGCAAATAAATATTTTGCAATAAATGCTGTACTGAACACACAAGAATAAACAAACTACAGCATACCCAGGGCCTCCTCATCACTTCCAAGATCACCAAGAAGAAACACATCCAAATCCTCAGGAGTCTTTGAGGTGGAAGTCTTCTGCATTTTGGTTTTTTTTGCTTCTGATACTGTAGCAGATGCTGCATTAGGATTTTCCTTGACACCCTCTGATTGTTTTTGCACTGCTTTATTTTTCATCTCCTCCATATACCTCTTCTCGTAGCTGATGCATTGCACAATTCAGATTGACAACAAAGGCTTATAAAATTTGTCATAAAGGGCTAAAAAAAAATCAAACAAAAGATGCCAAATTCAATCACAAATACTGTGTATATTTAGATCATTCAAATTCCTTTCTACTGTCTTCCTATTTCCTTCCATGGTTCAATAGTTTTCTGAAATCAGTCAACTTGGTCAACCACGACATATTCATCAAGTGTTCTTTGGTCATGTCTGTTTGCTTTCATATTATTCCCTAATTTGGAGCTATGTCTTAATGTATTACGCAAAAAGAATAATAGAAAATTATAATTCATCAGTGGACTAATGTTTTACAGTAAAACAGCTAGTCAAATCAAGTTCATTTATCGCCATGCATATTCCC